>KK118421.1:97254-217915 GCA_000611955.2 Stegodyphus mimosarum
ATTTATTTGGCTATTTATTTAGAATTGTAATTAGATTTGCTTCATGTTGCCTTAGCAACGCAGACGATTTTTGAAGAGAAAGCTACGTCAAAAAAAAAATAACAATAAAAATAAAAGAGCGCGTGCATTTAATGCTTAATAAATAAATATCTCGTAATTACTGTTGCCATCCAGAAAAATCTAGAAAAATTGAGATTGTTCTACTGATAATTAAAAAGCTTATAAAAGCCGAGGTGAAACAGCTCATCTCAGTTAGTTAGTTAGTAGTTGTTGTTGTTGCTGTTTGTTTACTTAATGCTGTATTGATTGTAGCGATTTCGCTGTGAGATAGAACTATTTTATCTGTTTTGAACTGAGTTTTTGCTAAACGTTTGAGTTATTGTGATATTGTGCGAAGATTTGTGAAGAAATATTTCAGCATTTTAATTTATATTTTGTGGAAAGAATAAATTTTTGTTAACTTTTTACGACTTGTGCATTCAATATATAACGAACCCGTACGCACGTAACAATACATATATCGCTTGGTACATGATAGTCTACATTATGAATTTTTGCTCTTCATAAAAATCGATTTCTTGTAAGGTCAGACTGGCCTGTCTTTGCGAAATATAATCCAAGGCTGGAAAAATTCTAATTTTCGGTTTTACGAGAGCGTATTTTGTTGCAATAATAGAAAGCTTTTAGACTAAAAAGAGAGAAAACAGGAAAATGAAAGTTCGAACAACATTAAAAGTATTTTGATATTATCTTAATAGTTCATAAAACAGTTTAAGAAATTAGATGAAAAGAGTGGAAAAGTTAGAGGAACAGTATTAGAAGATATTTCTCCCGCCTTCTTCGCATGCCTTCGGGGTGCAGTGGTCAGCACTCTCGGCGTGTATTCGACAGATCCGTGGTTCGAGTCCCGGCGACGGCAATGCAAATTTCTCCAGTTTCCTTGACATCGAAAAAATTCAAATGTCTCTACACTGGCGCCCGAACTAAAAAAAATGATAGTGGATGAAGATTCTCCACCACCAGTATTTGGCGACTAGGGCCACTTAATCCTCAGTCACCCTTTAAAATGAGAAGTATATAAGGTATTTCTCTCGCCTTCTTCGCCTGCCTTCCTGGTGCAGTGGTCAGCAAGCTCGACGCGTATTCGAGACGTCCATGGTTCGAGTTCCGGCTAGAGCATTGCTCATTTTTCGCATCTCCTGCTTCCAAATAACCTAACATCTCTACAGCATAAGCTACATAAAATTACTTTTTATGAGAAATTATACAATTAAATTGATTTCTCACTCCGGAACCTTGCTATATAGTAATCATGAAGAAATATGTATTGTTGTGACTTGTCTCACTTGTCTGACAGTAACATCAGAACGTGCCCACGCAGTTCATTGTAGCAAGGAGTGCAAAATGGCGCCTGTCGTTGGCAAGAGCCTTGAGCACCAGGTAACAGTACGACTTCGCTCAGTTCCGCCCCCAATTTTAATGGAGAGAATAGGTGACGTTTTTTAATGGACTAGGAAGGACGGGTTCGGGAGTCTCCCACTCCTCTTTCCATACCAGCAACCTCTCGAGATGACTTTAGGCTCGGTGCATATTTAGATTGTCCCCATGCCGCACGGACATTATACGTTTACAAACATCCATGCCTTCTCCGAGATTCTTCACTCGGGCCCTTCGATACCGCAGTTGGTTCCTATAACAACTATACTTTCTGGGCCGCCGAAGAAATATATGTGCATAGGTTAATCGGACATGAAAAAGAACGCGGGACACCAGTGCTTCACTAATTGGTCTCATCGTTATAATCCACCGCAATAAATATTAATTTCAAACTCGACATCTTAAGTAGGCCAAATAATCATCAGTGTAAAGTAGTGCGGGCCACAAAGGTAAAATCCAGTTTCATATTTAGTGACTAAGCGCATAAAATTTTACTTAATACTGTAATTTTTGAAAAATGGAAGAAACGTACTGACACCTAGGTAGTAGATGAATAGGTGCCGTTTCGTTTCCTCTATATCTAGCATATTTCTTCTGCACTTCCCCCCTTTCGGTTGTTTGGAGACATGGTGCTTGTACTAAAGATTATTAGAATGAGGTTAGATGAATATCTGTTAACCTGAATCTTGCTGGGAATTTGTTTCTTTCATAAGTGAGAAAATCTGTTCACACTGGTGCTTAATACATAGCATGAAAATCACACAAGTGGCAAATTTTTGGCTTGCTGAGAACAGCGTTGGCAAGTAGTATTTCCTAAATTCCGGGATACTCACCTCACTGAATTTTTACATTAAAGCAGTGTCTCACTAAATTTCTATCACTTCCATATGTAAGAAGGTTAATTCTTTCTCAACATAGGCTGAAAATGCGTTTTATCGTAATGAACCGACAGCCGCAGAATAATAAATCGAAAGCCGAGAGTTTGAAATGCCTACTGTTCAATTCCATCCCAATTTTGATGCAGTACACTGCAGGGGACGAATCCGAGAGTCTTTCACTCTTCCCCTGTCTCCAGACCATTAAAAGAATTCTCGGCTTGCCAGTATTTTGAATGCTTCCATACCCTACACCACATTGTACATTTACAAACATTCATACTCTTTCCGGGATTCGAGCCCGGGCGCCTAATAGTAGACCACACATTCAGTTAAACAATGTTAAACGAATTACGCCCACTGCGCATGCCCAGAAGAGAATTTGGCGCAATTACTACTTTGGCGTAATTTTAAAAGAAGATAAATATGGTATATGGTTGATATTCTGTCATCTGGACGTAAACAGTTCGAGGTTTTAAAACTTGTTAGATTGTATGTTGCTTCATTACTTAACACTGTAAATATCGATTATAAACTCCCCAAATTTTCGTTCAAGAAGGATTACAAAGCAGGAAACATTACATGGTGTTGTTTATTGATTGTACTTTTGAGGAATAAAAGCAATCGGTTATTTACCATGCGTTCCATTCATAAATATTTTAACAACTTAAGGAATATATCTAGTTTAAATGACTGAATTAAAGCCAAAGAAATTATTATAAATAACTGATACTAAATGTAATGTTTATGAACAAAATAAACCAAAATGAAATGAAACAGAAGCAAGTGCAATAAGCACAAAAAAGTGTCCAAAGTATTGTAATCGTGAAGAGTCGCTATAACCTGCACGACGAACAGACTTGTGTAGGGTTATTCATTTTTATTCGCCAGTATTTTCTCCCACGCCAACGGTACACTAGTGAGAATGCGCAGTAAGCGAAATTCGTTAACATTGATCAACTCAATGTGCAGTTTGCCATTATGCAGCCCGGGCCCATCGGTATGGCTGTCAGCGTTGCTAACAACCATGGCCGATCAGGACGGCTGCTAGGTGTACAGTAATTTTAGTAGATAAAATGAAGCGCTGTGTAGTTGTCGAAAGTTTGTTTATTTGTTTAATCGATTATGGCAAAATGTTGAAGGGGTGTCTTCATGGAGGATTTTCTAAAGCGAAAATCGCGTCTGTTTATTACCCCCCCCCCCATGATGAGTAATTATATAAAAAAACGGAGCAGTTTAATTACTTTATTCTTTCCCTTTCGATCTCGATCAGCAAGCTTCTACAGGAATGACTACTGTGACTGACACGAACATTTCTTAAGTTTTAATTCATCGAAATGTAGCTCAAAGTGCTTATATAAACGTAAAGGAATTATATTTTTATTGAAACGATAAGACAGACTTGAGAAGGCAATTAGAAACGTGTTATACTTCAAAAATGATGTTCCGTCAACTTAGACATCGAAAAATTCAAATCATTAGAAAATTAGTTTATAATATTTGCATACTGAAGATTGAAGTATATGAAATATAATACAGAATGTGTTGAAGAGAATGCTTGAAATAAAAATTAAGGTCTTATATCAAACTGCGCAAAATTCTTTCTAGGATAATAGGGAAAGGAATCAGATGTGTAGGTATGAAGTAAAATTCTTAAAATGAGACTTAAACTAACTTCAGCGCTATTGAGATGGAAAATTAAATTTTATTTTAACTTAAAAATACATACTAAATATCGTTTTTGGAAAGCAATTTAATTTCATACTTTAAACCAATTTATGTTTTGTTGAAAACATTTACATCTAGAGCTTTGGTATTTTTAAATTTGATAATAAATACTATATTATAGACTGAATATAAGATTATGTTTTCTTTTAAAATGGGCAGCCTAGCATTTCATAAACAGAGTACATATATGTAATTGCTGCTTATCCTCTAAAAGTCTGACGAAATCAGACACGATCCGAAAGTCCGTTGACCCTAAGAAAGTCGAGAACAAGAAAGGGATTGGGAAATATATCCTCCTTTCAGAGGCCTAAACAATCCAAAATGCGTTCACGAGAAATCTGATATTCGTGGCGCTCAGTACAGGTGGCGAACACTTTTCTGTCTACATAGAAAGACAAACATTTGATGTGGCCACTGGTCAGTCGTGAAAGCGCAGCCCACGAGCCACTGTCATATGTAAGATTTAGTGCCATACCCGGCCTACTACTCAGATACCAGAGATAGTTCGAGGGAGCCAACCACTCCACCCATATTTTGTGATTTTTTTTAGAAAGAATAGATCCAAAACAGTAAGGCTGGAGAAGGAAGGAGTTAAATGAGTACAACCCCTCTTTGCCATTTTTTCACTATTTCATAGCCATAAATGCCTGCATGAGATCGAATCCATTAGAGATGAGTCTCATGGTGCAGCGAAACCAACTTTAACTTATGAAGGATGAAAACACTGGTTTTATCGAGCACTGAGTTCCAGTTGCTAAGATGTTGTAGGATACTACGGCTATCATATGCGATCCATAGATCGTCAGATTTCATTTGGCCTAAAATATTATAAAGTTTCACATCAGCTGATATTGATTCGCTTCTGAAAACTGAACAGAAATCCAGGTTACCTTGGCAAAAAGCAATTTTTTCCTGAGGAGTCTAATCATAAATTCCTCCACCTGCATTGTCAAATACTTTGCTGTTCTCAGTGAAGATCTTGATGGCATTTTTGGCATTTTTGGCAAATGACATTTTTTGGTAGGTTGATTTTCAAGACCAACTGTTTAAGACGGTCGATGGCAAATTCTTTCTTGTTAACAAGAGAAAATATAATTAAGATACAATAACACGTTGAATAAATATTAATTTAGAAGTCAAGGAACAAAAATCAGCGTTATATTTTCAAATTTTCACAGGACTAGTTTCGATGGTTTTTACCTAAACCACCATCCTCAGCTGCAAAAGCGCAAATTTTGCGCATATGAATTACCTAGAAACTTGCAAACGTTGAGAAATTAAAGGAGACGAAACCAAGTAACGAGTTGTGCGTAGTACATCTCATCAGGTAAGTTTATCCAAACTCCTATACTAAATATGCTTTCGCGTAAAGAGTTTAAATTTTTGCCATATTTTATTCCAACATTGTATTTTAAACTGAATTTTCACCTGAACGCAAATTGAGCGTGTCAGGGGGAAGGTGAACATTTGTTTGCATTAGCAATCATCTGTTTTTGAAACAATTTAAAGCTGAACGCAAATTGAGCGGGTCGGGGGAAGGCGGACATTTGTTTGCATTGGCAATCATCCGTTATACATAAAAACTACGTCTTAACGTAATTTCTTTTAAGAATGCCTCCTAGAAAATACAGCACTGAAGAGGAGAGAAAAGGAGCTAAAGCTGCACAAAAACAGCTTTCTCGACAAAAAGAAACCCCTGAGCAAAGAAACAAATGTGTCGCCAGTGGTTTCCTTCATTGCACTCTACTTTAAGCAATTACGCAAGTAGAAGGGGGAAACCCCGTGGGGCAATAAGCAAATAGGCGTCCTCGCCGCATGGGTAATTCAGCTTGAATTATTAGACACCTTTGCACAAATTATTTTAATTACAATTTATAATATCTAGAACAGCGGTCATTTCGTATGACCGATGGGTTTTCTAGTACACTGACTACCAATAAGTATTTGGACACCTATGCAAATGACGATATCTGAGGTCCTAAGGTACGTCACGGACTCCGCCGGTATATATCGTGTAGGAAACAGCATCGGCTTTAGTCGCATGCAAGACGCCTCGCAATTCGGAGCTCTCTGATTTCGAGAAAGGTATAATTATCGGGTATCACAAATGTGGCCGATCCTTAAGGGACATATCTAGCGATCTGAAGTACCCAAAATCGGCAGTGACCTATGTGATTAAGAAGTAGAAGGTGAGCGGTGATTGTCGGAATGTGCCCCCCAGTCGGCAGACCAACGAAACTGGGAGATAGAGACCGACGAGTGCTGTCCAGAGAAATTCGAAAGAAGCGCACCCAACCGATGGCCCTCATCCGAGAGAAGTTTCAACAGGCATCCTGGAGTATTGTTTCAATGAGTACCATCCGTAAGGAAGCACATCTGCTTGGTTTTCATGGTCGCGCTGCTACCCATAAGCCTTTGATCAAAAAGTCCAACCGCGCTGCTCGGTTAATGTGGTGCAAAGCACATCGATATTGGACCCTAGATCAGTGGAAACGGGTTCTTTGGAGTGACGAATCAAAGTTCACCTTTTACCGTTCGGACGGCAGGGTCTGGGTCTGGCGTCTACATGGAGAACGTCTCCTGCCAGAATGCATTGTGTCAACAGTCAAGTTCGGCGGAGGTGGAATTATGGTCTGGGGGTGTTTTTCCTGGTATGGGCTGGGACCCTTGGTCCCCATTCATGGTAAGCTCAACTCTGATGCCTACTGTATTATTTTGGATGACAATGTGCTTCCTACGTTGTGGCATTTTTACGGGTTGGACCCCTGTTACTTTCAGGACGAGAATGCCAGCTGTCATGTTTCGACGTTAACCAAGGCTTGGTATGGTGCCAATGGAGTTCATCGAATGGACTGGCCTGCCCAGACCTTAACCCTATCGAGAACCTCTGGGACGAGTTGCATCGCCGAATTCAGGGGTGCACTACCCGTGCAAAATCGGTGAAGGAACTTCTATGTCTTCAAGCCGAGCGGAAGAAAATACCACTAGCTGTCATACAAAGACTTGTGGAAAGTATGCCTCGGAGGGTCCACGCTGTAATTACCTCTCGTGGAGGCTCTACCAACTATTGATTTTGAATAATGGTAGTTTTTCTTTTCTATCACAGGTGTCCAAATACTTATTGGTAGTCAGTATAGTTTGGTTTGGCTTATTTGATTAGGAAAAAGCAATATGTGAGTCCATATTATACTGAAATTCTCTGGCTTGTTTTTTTTTGGTAAAACAGATTGGAAAATGTAGAGTTATAATCTCTGTTAAGCCATTTCATTTTCGAGACAGAGTGTTGATTTTATATTTCAATAATGAACTGTTTGATAAAATCCGCAATTTTTTTATTTCTTTTCTGTTTAGGAATATATACCGTATTAATTCGCATATTTCTCCCTCTTGTTTACTTTCTTCCCTAGCGTTTTCGGCTTTTCATTCAGAAATTTCTGATTTATGGCAGCAATGACAAATGTATCCGCAAATCGAAAAGAATTCTGTGTAAGTGAAAAGAATATTACTGAAATTGATAATTTTTTGAAAAGCATAATTTAATAATATTGGTGTTTCTTTATGTGTATTTTTTAATGTGCTATGTTTATCATTTAAGCTGTCTTTTCAGAAACATTATACACCTCGTATTTTTCCTCTCCAGGTTTTCAAGTGGTATAATTAGCAAAGGGAAGAAACATGCGAGTAAGGACTGTATTTTTTTTTATTATAACGGAAACTTTCATATTTGTCAAAACTCTTGTTCAGAAGAGTAAATTTGAATTAATACAAAAGTAAAATTGATTTAGCTACCAGCAATTAAAATCATGAAAATTGCACGTTTCTTCTTTCTTTCATTTAAAAATACATTTTCTCTATTATATGTGAAATTTACGTTTTTATTAAAACAATTGTTCCGATATTATATACATACATATACATTAGATATTATGATAACTAAAATTATTACTTTTTATTTCTTTTCTATCCCGAAGACGCATATTTCTCTATCATATCTGAAGCATACATTTTTGTCAAAACACTTGTTTAAAATTGTGCTTAAGTTTGCATGTTAGAAATAATACGAACGTAAAGCTACTTTAGCTACCAGCAACCAAATTATGTTCACGCTGTCAGTTGAATGAGAAGAATAGAATTTTCTATGTACATATATATACTTAGAGTAAAAGTTGCGCTCTTTATTTCCAATTAATTACCTTTTCGTGAGCTTTTCACAAACAACTTCCTAAAAAGCGCAGTCGACATTTTCTCTTTCAGAACTCTCGTTCTGGGAGAGAAAAAAAAATGAAAAGAAAAGGAATAAATAGCAGAAGTGAATAAAAAACACAGCTGAAAACAGAATACCCATGCAAGTTTTGCTCTTTTTTAGCAAGGCGCAATCATAATAGAAATATTCACCTCCATTGCTTCTTCCCCGCCGAAAGAATGAAACTTCTTTGTGTTCTAGGAGCGCATTCTATGCGTTTTGAACCCATTCTGTTGTAGTCGCTCACAAAGACGCGCACCTTTTAACACAAACGCTGCTGGCAGCGTTTTTACTCCTGAGTTTTTCCTATTGTAGTTACCACCTTTTCTTCTGTTCCTTTTCTGTTATTATTATTATTATTATTATTATCATTATTATTATAGTTCCTTTTTATTCGCAATTTCGTTGGGCTTGTCCTTATCGTGTCTTCTTTGTGTGGTCGTTTGATTTGAATGAACGTTCCAAAATAGTGCTGAGCCGGTGGCTTTATAATAGAGCGTTTATGCGAGCAGAATTTTTCCGCTTTTGTCAAGGCATCACGCCGCTTGTTTCCGACCTTGTTCCGTTTTACGTAACTCGCTCGTAATATAGAACGCTCAACATCTTTACCGTTGAATAAATACAACTAAATGCAACTGGGGGCCGATTAGTCATTGAGTTTAGAAGGCGGCTATCAATTCATGTAAACTGAATTCATTTGCAAGTCAGAAATTAAGCATAATGTCCATAAATTAAGGATAATGAAAAATCAGGCAAAGGAAGAGTTAGAAGCAAAATAAATTTGACTTATTTGTAAAGCTTATTTATTAAACAAAAGGTAAAAAGCAAAAAAAGATGCTATATGTTTGATATTATTAAACAAATTAGCGATTTTTTCTTCCTGGAGCAAATTACAAAAAAAAACCTATTTACAAAAAACCAATATTACATGGTTGGTATGATTTTTAAGACATTGTATGTCTCCCAGACAATGCAATACAGTCCGTACAACGCCTAGGCATGCTGAGTATCAAATTATCGATCTGATCTTTGGGGGATATTACAACACTCAAAAAGCAATGCTCTCCGAAGTTCCGGTAGACATGTGGGAGGAGGTTGACGGGCTGCAACTCGTCGGCCAAGCATGTCCCACACGTGCTGTACTGGATTTAAGTCCGGTGAGAATGCTGACCAGTCCATACCGGCGATATCCTCCGATTGAAGGCATTCGCTTACGATGTTTGCACGGTGAGGACGGGCATTGTCATCCATAAACACAAATTGTGCGCCCATGGCGCCCCGAAACAAACGTACATGTTTTTTCAGAATGACGTCCCGATAGATTTGGCTTGTCATGGTTCCAATTTGAACATTCAGGTCAGTTCTGGAACCCAGAATAATTCCACCTCAAACGAGCACTCCTGCACCACCGTAACGGTGTCGTTTAATGATGTTTTCTTGGTGGTAACGGGTACCTGGAGCTCTCCATATGAAAGTCCGGCGAGAATCAGACTGCAAGCTAAACCTGGACTCGTCGGAAAACATCACACAAGCCCACTGTTGCGGTGTCCACAATGCATGCTCTCTACTCCAGGCTAACCGCAGGCGACAGTGAGTTGCAGTAAGTGGAACGCATCTGACAGGTCTACGAGCATATAGACCAATCTGCCCTAAGCGTCTGTACACGGTCTGCCTTGAAATTGTCGTACCAGTGGCTGAAGAGAGCTGACGAGACAGGTCTGAGGCTGTGCTCCGCCTGTTTCTTTTGGCAGTAACTGCCAAATACCGGTCCTCATTCGGCGTTGTAACTCTGGGGCGACCTGTGCTGTAACGTCTACTCACATTACCATCATCTTGGAATCGTTGCCAAAGCCTGGAGATGACACTCTGGGCAATTCCAAGTTCGTCTGATACTTCCAGTTGGGTACGCCCACATTCCAGACGGCCGATAATTCTACCACGTAAAAAATCATCCAAATACGTCCTTTGTGTCCTAACTATTCGGTTATTGCACTGAAATGCTTATAAAGCGCCTGCGAACAATTTTACTTCTTTGCTTGTATTCCTTATATACCACTCTCTTACACTCTCGTCATTGTGACGTACCATCGGTGTCATCTGGTTACTTCCTGAAATTTGCGTATGATTCTTGAAGATGTGTGTAGTGATTTTACAGGTGATATATTTATTTTAGAGTTCGACTTCCGAGTGACTCCGAATTATCCTTAATTTATGGACATGAGTGTATTTTGTAATCGAAGAAGATTATCGAATGACCTTTTTGTTCTGTTTGACTTCCTGTCTAGAAGTATCACAAATAAAACGGCAAATAAAAGTATTTATTAACATGCCGACCTGATGGTTTCACAAATTGAAAAAACAGAACTCCGCCGAACCCTTAGGATAAAAAAAATAGCTTTCAATACAAATGCAAGGCCCACCAGTTCCTGAATACTGGTAGTTCGATCCGAGGTTTGAATTCCGCTAACGGGCTGGCTGCATGGGCGTTTCGTGGTTTTTTCAATGTGTAACGTGCTAATACGAGCCAGTTTCCCTTAGAAAGTTCTCCACGAAGGCATCCTTCCCTTCCGTGTAGTGCCTTAAGTCGGAACATGTAAATAATAATAATAATACAGATTTAAGTTAAATCGAATGTTGTGCATATAATATTAATTAAAGACTGATGTAAATCTTAGCTACCACTGTCTAAGCAGAATTCAAAGTAAAACAACAACCAGTGTAAGCTACCAAATACTCTTTAAGAAACTTTGACACTTGACACGTATTTATATTTCAAACTAATCTGCATTCTAATGGCACTTGATGAAAGTAGAAGTATGGAAAAAGTAAATTTATAGGATAATTGGTTAATTAAAATAAAACTTTGAAAGTAGAGAGTTGATACTAAAATATTTATAAATGTATGACTTAACTAAAATATTTATAAATGTATAATTCAAATATTTATGAATGTGTTATGCTGAAATATTTAAAAATGTTTTACTCAAATTGAATTAATTTCAGGAGATTGGTTTGGATCTCAGTTAAAAATTATACGAAAATGTGTCCATAGTTAGTACTGGCATTGTCCATTGCTCGGTATACAACTCCCTCACATGTGAAGGAAGCAATGTTAGGTTAAAACAACCGCTTGATTACGAAATAAACGTTATATATCTTACATACAAAATTAAAAACTGAAATGCTTGGGTTCGAATCTTATTTAAAAATCGAGATTTTATACATTCTGCATAGGCGCTGTTGGCGCTTGTTCGATAGGATGTTGAGTTGAGAAGTTCTTACGCTCACTGGCTGGATCTTGAATCTCAAGAACGTAATTCCATGGCATTTACAGCTATTGTACTGGCATGAAATTATATGGATAAACGCGTAAAATCTATCTATGTCAAAATCCTTTAAGAGAATTGATTTCAAAGGAAGACAGGTACATCGTCAGTTACCAAACCTTAGAATAAGTTATGATGGAGGATGTCCTAGAATGTCTTATGTTCCAAGCGGGAGCGATTTGGACCGAAAAGTCATATTATTATCGCTGGTGATCCACGATCAATACTGGATGCTTTTATCTGCCGTATCTATTTGGAATTCATGTTACAAATCAATCTATGTAAAAATCTTGTGTTTATTTATTTATTTTATTGAAATTACGGCAAAGCACACAAGAGTTATCTGCTTAAAGGTAGGCGGACCTTCGTGGAGGACTTTTTAAGAGAAATGGCTCGTATACACTTTACACAATGGGAACCCCCCCCAAAACACCCATTCAGCTAGCCCGTTCGCCTAGAATCGAACCTAGGGCGAAACTATAGTGTTCAGCAACTTCACCGCTTGGCAGCTGGTGGTCCGAAAATCTTCTTTAACTACGGTACATTTTCAAGTACCAACCCATGAGGTATCTCACCACGCGCTATAATAATTTTAACCAAAAGATTAAAAAAAGATCGTATTTCTTTGATTAGTGCTTAGGGTCTATGATCAGTGGTTATCTCTATGATAATTTTTCATGGGCTTATCGATTTGAAGATGGGCTGCAACAAGAGTACATATTTTATTAGTATTTATATATTTAATCTTCCTTTTTTTTATTGGCTATCTAGTAAGCTTATATTTAAAATATGTCCAAATTTGAAACTGAGATAGCTTTTTAAAGGCGTTCTGGGAGTATGCACTAAATGCCATATATAAAATAGTAACACTAGTAGAAAAATGTAACGCTGTTAATAAAATTACATATTCCTCAATCAATTCCTAGTTTTCTGAGTGCATATAAAAAAATTTTCTGACCCCTGGGCAATTTTATTAATACGTTTACTTCTCTTCTTCTGCAAAAATATTATTGTTTGTCAAAGTTGCATTGAAGCTTAAGAAAATAATATTTACATTGTAATTAAAGGGTCATCTTTGACTGATGTAATTCTTGTGTATTACCTGGTTAAATCCTCATGGAAGCTATTTTGGACTCGATGTTCGAGTTGGCTCTTTTTTCTTAAGGGTTGCAGGCAGAGCTCAAATTGGACCGGAGACCACCCAGCGTAGTTCCGGTACTTCTAAGTTTTTGAGATAATTTATAATTTCATCCGGTGCGTACTGGAGCCCTAAATGTAAAGTCTCCGGCGCTTCTTTTCTGTAAGTGAACCCCAATTTCAACAGATAAATTTTATTTCAATAAGAATTGGGCTTAAAAATCTATTCTAACTTCTAAATGCAACCCTGTCTTTCCCTCGGACACAAACCTTGGACAGAGGTTGAGACTTTTAAGGAAAGAAAAGCCTGCGATCACATGTCAAAAGCTTATTCTCCAGAAAGTGCAATGATTTATGAGAGCGAGTAAATTTTTCGTTTCTGAAAATCTGAAACTGATACCCTGGTCGTGCACATGCCACGCTAGTGACTTCCTACTGCAGACCTCCAGTAGACTTTTTGAACGATGTGACGAACCACTACTGACATCAGTATAGAGGAGTCACGTTTATTCTCCCGTTGTTAATGGATCGTATTCAGGGAAAATTTCTACTTGACAGCTAGAATTATATCGAAGGGGTATCGCTATCAGAAAATCTCGCTGTTCTCTCTTATTTTCAAACCTATTTTTTCCGTTAAAATTTTCTTCCATATCCTCATACCGTTTCTAGAATTCTCACTATTCTCCTTAATGGTGCTTTTATTCTTTCATCTTTTTTTCATTGGTGTGCTGCAAAAAAGAATAGCTTTGGTATCAATCATTCCTTGAAATAGCACATTATGCGTATAACCAGGGCTAATTTAGACGGAGAATGGCTGAACTACTTCTTAGCTTCTGAGTGGAGTTGTTCTGAGTGGAGTGGAGTTGTAATTCCAGCCGGACCCTAAATATGATGAGGTCCGGTAATTTATTTTTTATTTAATTATTTCTTTTTATTTTGGTTTAATTATTATATTTTAATTTTTAATTATTATAATCCAAAGGGGCCATTTTTCCTGAACGACTATTAATTTCGTTTTGGCATTTTGCATTGAAAACTATAAAGGGAGAATCATTTTTCAAATTGTTGCCACCAAATATTATCGCCGCCCTGTATTATATTTAAAGAAAGTAAATAATGTAGAATCTGCATGGATGTATGTATGTTTCTCGTACTGTGATAAAACAACAGTACGACCATCAAAATTTGAACAAAGTAACCTTCCATGGAATATGGGCATGTGGAATCTCTAATTTGAATTTGAAATTAGTTTTATTATCGATTTCATTTTTTGCAACTCTTCAACGAATTTTTGATTAACAAACTAAACGATTTCAAAGTGAGCAATAGCAACACTGTACAGGGGGAAAAAACATTTTTTATCTTCAGCGCGCGAGACTCTGTATCGGAAATTCTAAACATATACTCATTTTAAAATTATTTTGCGATATTGCTGTTGAACTGAGTTTTATGGTTTGAGTACGTAGACTATGATATTTAATAAATAAAGGTAACACACTAAACATTATAAAAACGCCCCTTTAAACGTAATTTAAAATCTGAAAGCTTTCAGATTTTCTTTCTTTTATTAAACCTTTTTTATTTGTTTATAACGCTTATAAATACTAGAGAAAAAGTAGTTATCTACTGAGGCAAGTAACAGTAGTACTGGAAAGTAGCACGGACTTACTGTTCTTGTTTATGCATGGGTCATTGAAAGAAAGACTGGCTTTTTTTTAATAGACGTATAAAAGTAAGATTACTCCATTTTCCTTTTCAAGCAAGAAAGTTTTATCCTGTATTATGTAGTAAGAAGATTTATGGTGAACACTGAATTCTTTTTAATTGCGCAATTTTGTGGAAACAAAGGGCGATGAAAGGAAACGTAAAATTTATTCATACTCATACAAATTTGATGTTTTTAATATTTAATAAAAAAAACCAAGCCCTATTATTCATATTTTTTTTTAATATCCAGATGGGCTGTGCTACTAGTTATCCCGAATATTTGAAGTTCTGTTTTGTTATGTTACTGTTGTTTTAAATAATTAGATTGATAACGAAATGAAACGTGAAAATTGGAATTCTCTTGCTGAATGTATTTTTAATCGAAAAAATATTTAACTGGTAGGTAAGCTAATTATACAAAGCAAAATGGATACGAAATCTGCGAATTTGGACAAGACGTTATGCTGCGCGACATTCTTTTCTTTCCCTGCGCCCACACCTTTGGCCGGGATGCGATAATATTACCACACTAGCGTCAGATGGCGCTGAGGTGTGTCTTCCAACGTTTTGACTTCGCCCGCTCGAATGTTATTTCAGAGTGCAGACGATACGGTTGTTTAGTTGGTGGAGTGAAAAGAATTTCTTTGTGTTTTTTGTATTGGTGACATAAAGTTGACGTGATTACAGCTCTTTTTTGCTTGGATTATTATCTTGAGGAGGACTGGACAATTCTGTCGTTGCTTGTCGCTGAATTTAAAGAGAAAGTTCGGTAAGTTTATAATTTTGTTCTGTGCATGCTGACTATTGGTATACTCGTGCTTTGAATGCACATGTTTCAGAAAGTTAGCGGCAAACTCCAAACTTTGCTTGTTATATCTGAGCTTTATCTGAAATATGTTAATGGTTACAATGTGTTCAACTCCTTTACTTTTAATCGTCTGCTTTTCAAGTGATTCTGCGTATTAGGAACTTTAAGTGAATGTATATATGGAGTTTGTAACTAATTTATTTTAAAGAAGTATGAGTGTATTAGTGTTATTTTCATAAATAAATTCAACTACAGTACAGTACTAATATTGTTGCCTAAGCATTCTTATTACAATGAGAATAATTATAATAAATTCGGCTGAAATATAGGATTAGTTAAATGTTTTTAATACTGGAGGAAAGCGGGTATAAACTAAAATTACAGAAGCGAGTGCATTTCTCTTTAAGTTCCGGCTTCAGCTAAAATTGCAGCTGATTTGTGAGACTATAGAATTTGTTACTCAAAAGCCCCAACACTCAATTCAAGTTTTATTGCTTTAAGAATTTATAGTTTAAAATTGAAAGGAGATAGTGTAATATTACACTCAATATTTTCCATGGACAAAAACTGCAAAAACTTGCAAATCTAAACATTATATAAATCAAATGAATGCCAGTTAAGTTCTTGACGCTTATCGAGAGTTGAACTCGCAGATTCGTTTCCACCGACGAATAGTAATTTAATGATTGGGTTAACAGTATAACTTGGCATATGTCAATTGTAGCACACTTGTTTAAATATGCAGGAGTAGTTCTTTCAGCTAATCTAACTCGAAACTAACGTGAAATATTTTAACTAACGTGAAATATTTTCAAAGAATTAATAACCGTTACTGGGGCAGAACTATTTCGCATGCAGATGCTTTTATGTTTTCGTAAATAGATTACCATATTAAACTGATTGGGAGTGATAATGTTTCAAATAAAAATGTTCATAAATATTGAATAAATGCCCAGATACTTTTTTTCGTCAAAAAGTGTGGAAAAAAGATCTCCCAAATTACTCTGAATTATTAATCTATAAACTGAAACATCAGCTGAAGAAAAAGGTGGACGCATTAAGAAGCGAGTTTTAATCTGATATCGGAAAAAGTGTAAATTCTTATCAAGAGTAATTATGTTCGTGCAGAATTTTATTCGAACAGATAATATTTATCAACATTTTTTTTCAGTTGCATTTAGGAAATGATTTTAGTCAAATAAGTTTTCTTGTAATGATTTATTTACCTTTCAAATTTGTCTGTTCTAATGAAATAAGAAAATGAACGCGAAGCACCCGCAGAAAACTTGAAATATCTGGTGAAAATAGCAATTAAACATTTAGTTAAAAAGGTATGAAATAAGTATTCATTAATATTCTTATGCTCCAAAAGTTACTTTTAAAGACAAGTCTTACGTTCTTTGTTCGCATGTGGTTTTTTGCTCTCTCAAGAAACGCTTTAGACCAAGCCTCAGCAACCTATGACTCGCGGGTCATCGAATGACCCATTTCGTAATTTCAAGTGAGGTATGTAAAAATGTAAGGTATGTAAAAATAAATTGTAAAATATAAATATGAAACGAGCATTTGAAGAATATGTAAAAAACTGAAAATTAATAATGGTAATAATACTTTTGTTTGATTATAAAGTTGCAGTAACGAATATGAATTTCTAGTTTTAAAAAATTGTAACATAGTTTCAAGGAGAAATCTTTCATTGACAACGCAGATCAGTAATCTACAATTAAAAAAATTGGTTTTGCCATTTTGTCTGCATTCGGTTCAACTTATAAATGCAAACAAATATTTCCAAACATGAAATTAATTTTACGAACAGGAGCAGCTTAATTACCAAAAAATTCAGATATTTTCTTTCGCCTTAAAACGACTAACAAGCCAGATTTGATTAAACTGGCGTCATAAGTTGAGCAACAGAGAAAGCTCTTGACGTTAAAGAGAAAAAAAAGTTGATTAAGTTGTGTTTGTTTTTATAATAATTAGAATTAGTACTGTAATTATTTTTTCAATAAAAATTATTTTATTATTCACCAAAAAAGACTGTTTTAAAATAAAAATATCACTGGCCTGAAACGTGCTAATGTACATCGTTTGGCTGACTTTGCCTCGCAGCCAAAAAACGTTGCCGCCGCTTGCTGTTAGATATTCGAAAACCTTTCGTTTTCTTAAAAGTTCATTTTTGTAAAAAAAAAAGCTCCTTTTCATAAAAAAAAATTGCAAATAAGTGAAAGAATATTGTAGACAAAGTCTGAAAATGTGTAATGTAAACATTAAAGATAGCCTGAAGTACTGTTTTTAATTATAAATGATCGGGAAATATCAATTAAAATATTCCTGTTTTTAAATAATCCACGTTCACTATGTTAACATAATGAACTTGAATTTTAAAAAAAGGAATATTTTAATTCGTATTTCCTCACTGCATTTATACGCAATGAACATGAATTACTACTGTGTATTCTTTAATATGAAAAACACACTGTATGTAATAATTATTACGGTATATTTTTAATATCGAAAATCCTGGATATGGATTAAACATTCTTAACTGATAACTGTTTTGGTTGCCTTTCTGACTATATCACTCTTAGAAATTATTTTAACTATCGTTTGCATATAATTTGATATTCTCTCACGTTTTGCATATAACTGCATTTTTAAAAATTACTAAATAACTTAAAAAAAATTACAAGAGCAGTTATGAATATCCGGCTGTTTCATATAAATTGCTTATACGTTTACAGTTACCATATTGCCCTTACGTAAGACGACTTTTTTAACGACTTTGTTAAAATGTGCTTCTGAAAACCGTCCCCGTCTTAAATACTCAGTTTAATATTTAGAAAAAGTGTTTTAGGCCAGTTTGTTAGTTATATCTTAACTTTTACACTGGAATAGATTAACTTAGATTTACTTTTATGGTGTTTGGATCATTAAATTATTTGGAAGTCTTCCGTTATAGATAACTTGCGCCAAATAGTATTATATGAAAAGATATTCTTAGCAACTTAAGAAGAAAGCATACAGAAGTTACTAGTCGTATATTTTCTGGTCTTACCATGTACGATTCCACATGGAAACACCAGAATTAAGGCAAAAGCTGATGTGAATAGATTTTAGACGACATTGCTGCCAATTGGCTATTTTTAAATTAAGTATGTTGTTCTTACTTTTTACGACAATGTTTTTTTGGACATATTGTCATTGAAGCATTTTAAAAATGTGTCATTCTATTTTAGTTCTTTTATTAGAAAACATAACCTAAGAGAGACATGCTTAGAAGTTTATTCCCTATTTTTTATAGCGGAAAACATTCAATATTTTGCATTTAGAATATTTTCGACATTTAATTACAGATATCGCTTAGATCGTTCATTCTAGAAGAGCTTGAAAAAATGTTCTGAAAAATAATTTTGCGTCTTGAAGGAACCAGATGATTGCCAGATTCTCTTTAAATACACAGTTTAAAACAAACGTCCATTTGAAGATTGTCACATTTTAAAACTCAAAAGAAATGAAACCTTTAAAGCAATTTTAAAAAACATAAGAATGTTGTAGCGGTATGAGAGTTGCATGAAGTTTATGAATATTATATTTAGGCTTTAAATAATTATAAACGCGTCATCGTCAGTTTAAGTAATATTTGTTTAGGTACTATTCTGTTATCGGGATCGGAGGCGTTGTCAAATGTTTTGCTGAACTCTCCAAGTGATTGATTCATAAGAAGTCCCCAATGTTTACTTCTAAAGTCGTTACAATGTTAATGTTTTTTAAAGAAAAAGTAAAAGAATGTCTTTTCAAAACTGGCAACGAGAATGCAAATTCCAAAGATGTATTTTGATTGCAATTACCATGGATTTCAAAATTTAGACTTGCCTAATGATGGAATATCCTCCATGTAATTTTTTCAGGAATGAGGAATTATTCAGTCGGAAAAAAAGCGCATGGAAAACCATGAAATGAATATCTTTTTCTGATTTCTTTGGCAAGTTGTTAAATTTACATTAAAAATTTCAAATTTTACGAACATCTGCTGTAATAAAAGCAGATGTTTTCCCTTGGATTTTTCTTCATCTTAACCGTGTCGTATTTTATTTATCGTAATTTGAATACTTTGAGGATTATTTTTATGCTTCGACTTTTTTCCCAGATAATCAGCTTTTGGCGATATCTAAATTCGGCTCCGATAACAGAACAGTACCTTTGTTTATTTAAATATATAAACCTTAACGATTGATTTAGTTAATCAATAACTGAACATTTTCACATTAAAGAGTTGAAAACCGAAGTTAAAAAGTCTTAAAAACACATTAAATTACCGAGATGAGGAAACTTCAAAGAGCAGTAACTTGATTTATATGAACTGAGGTAAGAAAAGGTCAAAATTCAATTGAGAGAGAAAAAAGTATTGACTTTCACAATGATGAATAAAAATTTTGAAACTGGTTTGATGAAGCTTCAGTATCATTTATCTTCTTCGAATTGCATATGAAGTTTTTGAAAAGTGTCCTTTTGAACTCCAGAAATTGGAGAGATGAAGTATCATCGTATACTCGTTAAAAGGGCGGGATCTTTACGGATAATAAAATTGCTGATTCAATTAAGTTTTCATAATTTTATTCCCTAAGTAGTTACTTCAATTTGGCGTCCAAAATATATAAAAAGTGTATGCTTTTTTATTCATGTCGATTTCGCGAATTATTTTTATATGCCAAAGGAAACAGTTTATGATCCTTATTAGAATTACTTTTTCTATTAGTTTTATTCTTTAGAGTGAGATTTTGATGAGAAAAGCTTATCTCATATTAACTCGAAAATGAATTTTTTTATCATAAAATTAGAAAATATATTTCTCAATAATTTTAAAGGCTATAACTGCATTTTCCACTGAGGTATTTACACTTTTGATCCTCCAATCAAAGATCTGACATGGATCCCCCAGCTCATAAAAAAGGGAGTTATTTATCCCCCCTATCCTCAGACCTTATATAATGTGTACATTCAAAAACAAGGTCGGCACTTCTTTGTTACAGCGGCCCTCAACCATATATTGCGATTTTAGATTTGCGTCAAGATCTCAGCTATAATTTTGCCAAACTCGTGAAGCGCTAATGTCAAAATAAACAACACTCTACATTTAAAAAAAGAAAACCTGAAAGGTTTCAGATTTTAAATTACGTCCAAAGGGGCGTTCTTGTGTGTTACCTTTATTTATCAAATATCATGTTCTTCGCACTTAAACCATAAAATTCAGTTCAAGAGTATTATCGCAAAATAATTTTAAATTGGGCATATCTTTAGAATTCCTGATACAGTCTCACGCGCTGGAGATAATATTTTTTTTCCGGACAACGTTGCCATGGCTCGCTTTGAAATCCCTGAGTATGTTAATGAAAATTCGTTAAAGTTTTACAAAATATGAAATCGGCAATAAAACAATTTGGACTTCCAGATGCCCATGTTCATAGTAGGTCATTCACGTCATTCAAAATTGGATGGCTCTAGGTAACCGTTGTTTTATCACTATGCGAGAAACATACATACCTCTATGCAGATTCTTCATTATTTAATTTTTTTAAATGTAATACAGGGCTGCAATATTTGGTGGGAACACTTTAAAAAGTGAACCGACATTTAATATTTCCGACGCAAAATGCCGAAACGAAAACAATAGTCCTTCAGGGACAAAAGCCCCTTTGGACTAATAATAACAATAATACTCATATAGCCGTTCCTAATCATAGTTTTAAGAATCCGTACCCTTATTATTATTTTATTGCGTGTAATTATTCTAGTCATCTGCAGCACATTTAATATTTCATAGACGTCAACTCCTCTGCCTAAGAATACATAAATCTAATAGCAGTGACAAACGACGTTCTGTAGCCGCTGAATCAATTTCCAACGTGGAGGACCTTCGTTTTGAATTTTTAACACTGTACTTCCAAATGGTTTCGCCGCTAACATAAAGTTTCATGCTGTGGTCATTTTCGCGTACTCGTTTGCCAGGTACCTCTTTTCGTTAAAAAATATGGCATCCACTTCATTACTTGGTAAATTAAAGACTGTTAACGTCATAGTCACTGGGGAAAACCTTAAAAATACTCATGTAGCCAGCCCGTTTGCGGGATTCGAACCCCGGACCGAACTACCAGCTTTGAGCGACCTTTTACCGCTCAGCCGCTGGTGGGCTAGGCCATTCGATCACTTGCTGAGATATAAAAACACGCCGGTGCCAATATGCGATCCCGTGGCGAAGTATAAGAGAACGCAGCCAGATTTTGACGATTCAATCTCGGGAGCCGCTGTAACAGAGATACCACAAGGTCCCCTAAAGCTAGAAGTCGAGGGAAATGAAAATTTTATTTTTTATAAATAATTAGTTGCATAGAATTTTATACAGATTTTAAATGTTATGTGTTTGTCTTGAGTTCGCTTAACTGGATTTCTTTTTAATTCCAGAAGTTGAGGAGGAATTTTTAGCAATTGCTTGTGATTCATATTAGAGATTTAAAAATTGTAACAAACTTGAATGCAGTTTTTAACTCTTTCTGGTTATTTACAGGAATCTGAATTGTGAGTACTTCAATTAAAAGAAAGTATTCCTCAAGTATAAAAACATGCGGTGCTTGACTTGATCGTCAGCAAATTTCGTATCTAACGTTTTATGTCGAAGCAAACAAATTCTTACATCTCACTTATAGTAATCTTGCCTTTTAACGTTTCAGTGAAATTTTGTTAGCTTTTTTATCTGTTTATAGATTATTAAAGATTATTATTAAAGGTATTACTAAAGATTGATAAAGAAAGTTGCTTGGATTTAAATAATATGTGTAACTTTAATATTTCCTGCTGTTATCACAAAAAGGACTGCTATATTTTTTTTCAATTAAAAAATGCTCGCGAATGGAAAATGTTTAAGGAGCTCCAGTATACATTGCATTTATGTAAAGATAGGAGATAAATAAAGCTGAGATTATTTCTTTTAATCTCTCTATGTATAAACATTTTTAATTATCCAATTTTTGGTAAAAATGTATTTACGGTTGCCCCTTGGCGATTTTTGGCAGCACATGGACACCAAGTTTGTAGAATTCTTAGGCATGTTATTTTGGCTTTGTGTAGCGGAGATTTTTGCCCTAAAAATCGCCGCTACACAAAGCCAAAATAAGTCAAATAATTGCGCAAACTCGGTAGCCATGAACACATTGATCTATTTTCACTAAAAAAAAAAAAAAGAGCATGAGAGAATTGCTCAAACTCGGCATTGCGCACTCCTTTGACTTTGTCCATGTACACATCTATTTTCACTTAAAAAGTCAAAGGAGCAGACAATTCTACACTACAGCCAAACAAAAAATATATAACTTCAGTAAACTGCATTTTAATTCATTTTAGCACTACACAAAGGAAATATCCACTTACCTTGTTTAGAAATTACCGTGCCTTCAGTCAAACAAAATTCCTTAACACCATCCAAAAATTTCTTAAAATTATCTGAACTAGAATCTGTATACTGGGGTCGCCACAAGAAATTCACAAAAATAAGAATAAAAAACATCTTTCGTAGTGCCGGTATCCTCCGACGTTCGACCATATGCATTTCCTTCCTACAAGCAGGAAACTTATAATAGCTACTAAGTAAACATTCACTTGAACACCAGTCGATTAATGCTTTTTTCCCCTTTTGTTTCAAATCAACAGAAATTCAAATTAATCTTACCACATTCAGCCATTTTACCGTGTAAACCATAAAATAAGCAACGTTCTTTCTAACCAATATTCAACACACAAATAAGCTCTTGCAAATCGTTTCCCGTCGATCAAATTCACCGCAATCACGTAACATGTTACGCCATAATAGGGTTTCCATAACATTCAGCTACTCAGGTTACGATAAATGAAACAACTTGGCGAGAAATGAAACAACAACTTAGCCATAATCCAAGGGGTACCCTTAAATATACTCTAACCCAATTTTTTTACTTTAATTTGTAGAAATTGTCAGGACTTTTCGGAGCGGAAAATATGAAAATTTGCGTCAAACTGAATACTCCAACTTCTGCTTCAAACCCTCTCGCTTTAACTTCGAACGAAACTCTCCCGCTTCAAACCGAACCAAGGATTACCCTTTTATAGCCAGATACGTCAATCACTAGAGCATTAGACTGCAAGCGGGATGGTATAAATACCTACGAAAATTTGACTATCTTTTACGTAGTATATTTCGACAAATAGAACACTATTTGGTACTTGCATATTATTCACTAACGCCAAGCAGCACGATTTAGCGCCAGTTGTTATGACCTTTAGAATTCCACAGTAACAACTGATGACCGTTGCCGAAGTTCCTCCAACAGTTGATGTTATAACATAAGTATCCACTTATTTTATTCATATGAACAGTAAAGATTTAAAATTCAGCGATCACCAAAACTGACGAGTGAAAAGAAAATGAATTTCTTTAACCTTTTGCACACACGTAAAGTTATACAGAAATTAAAATTGTGAAGAAAAGTTGTAGTCCAGATTCTAAAAGCTTTTGTCTTGCGATATCGTAAAATAATTCTTCAGCATTTAGAATGCGTAGGATTAATCAAAAGCAACATTCTATACCTCTCTCTATATATATACACGTAAATCTGTAAATTTTGAGTTTCTTACCATTTCTTGGATATTAATCAAAATCGCTGTTAGAAATAAAGTTACTTGTTGTCGGGACGGGATTCATACATGTATAATTGTATGCACGAGTGTATGTATGTATGTGTATATGTATACACACATACATATTCGTGCTTACATATGAGCCCATACATTTCTGGATCCGGTCCTGATAACAGAACATTACCGAAATTAAATTTATTTCCGAATTTTGATAAAGACACCAGACTCTACGTCTTTGAAAGTCGTGTTATTAAAGAAATCTCCTTACCTACACTATGAAAGTCTGCAGTTTAATGTAATATTTTCGTTAGCTGCTAATCTTCCAATTGACAAAATTAGTTTCCTTCTCATTCCTTTATTATTAACGATAAATTGTGGATAACATTTTCTGTGAAATTTTCTCACCCAAGAGTTTTTACGAAATTTTCGGTAATTAAAGCTATAAACACAATCAAATCAAAATTCAGCGATTTACAACTTTTTAACGCAATTGAGAATACAAATTAATAGGAAAAAGGGAAAGTAATTATTTCTGTTGTTTGCTTTAGGTTACCGAATTTCGACCTTGCAGAGATCATTAACATTCTGACCTAAAGAAAAAAACTTTTTTTTTAGAGGGGGGGTAGGAGAGAATGTTTTGCGAGCAAATCGTAATTTTACTGTTCATAATTATAAGGGATGTTTCATTTTATCAGAGCGAAAATTTTTCCGCTATACTGCTATCAAACCTGAAGTACCTGCATTTCCAGACATTTTTACAACTCACCTTTTCAAGCATTTCTCCTGATCCGCTTCAGCAACTAACTATTATTATATACAAATGAAAGTTTCGAAAAACGAAAGCGAAGCACTTGAACTAAACAGGTGAAAACCCTGGACGAGGATATGATGTAACTATGCAACTGGGAAACAAAAAGTATTGCTTTTCTTTTATATATAGAGTGCGTGTACTGAATCCATTAAAACTCTTCCTTTGTCACATTATTAGCTTGTTTGCATCTTGAATTTTCAAAAGCTTTGTTTCAATCTGCTTCTTCACGAATAAATGCCGCCGACATGGTTAAAAAGAAACTTGAGGTACTTGAGGATGGTCGTAGGCGGATTTATTGTTGGATGGGTTAAACTTAGTAGACATTCTTCTAGTATTCGAATTTTCATGAATTACGTGAGCATTTTCGCCGTCTTAATTTTGCCTAAGGAAAGCCAAATAATTATTTTGGAAAAAAGAAATTTTTCACGAAGAGACTTCTTCATAGCAAAAAGTTTTTAACTTGTTCTGCTAAAATAACACTATTTATTTGACATATTGAAATGCTCTCAAAATCTAAAATATGTGAAAATAAGTTTCAGTACTTCCTCAAAGCAGACTCAATAACTCAGAAACACTTTCTTCTCAGAAGAACTTCTTCACCTCTCATAAACACAAATCACGTTTTATACTAAATTATCCCTACTTTTGGATAATAAATGAAGGCTTTCTTCAAGCAGCCACATTAAGCATTCAATTATAATCACGAAATTACGTACAACTAAATAAGACATCGTTTAAATAAAAATTAAGCGGTAATTGATGAAAATCCCTTCGACAAGAGATGGCGCCAGTCGCGCCAAAAAAAATACAAAATGCAAGAACAAACGTTCTATTCTTATTTTCCTTTCAAATTTATTACATTATCATTTATTTATATTTAATTTTGCAGTAATAATTTCCATTATTTTTTTCTTAATATCGCCATATCGTGCCATTAAACACATTTTTTAAAGGCCGGTAAGATTCCACAACTTTGGAAATATTCAACAGCATGCTATTCTGCAGTAGGCAGGTCTCAAATTTTAGTCCATTTTTTTCCCGAAAATGCGTGATAGAGGGAGAAAAAGGGAGTTTTTATTCAAGAATAATAACTAACACGTGTCATCAAGGTTACACCAAACCTAGCGTGTTTGAAGAAGCTTTTCCATTTTTGGCAAAAAATCGCGTAGTTTGGCGTCTTTTCTTTAATATGCAAAAAGGGTCGACGAGTTTTTACACAAGTAACTGTTAAGCTAGTTGAAGTAAATTGTCAGACACTGGGTAGTTAAAAACTTAAAGGTTACGATTTTTTAAAATTTGAAGCAACAAGTGACGTCTATTTTGTGAGAATAAGATTTTATCATTGGTTAAAATATCAACAGATGCAAATTTCAGTGTACCCTTAATGGAATTGGACTATATTTCCCACATTAACATTTAAGGGCTAATACCTTTTCTGAAAGATGAGATTATATGATTCATTTCTCCTCTTTTTCCCCCTTTTCCTATCCATTCTTATTTGGTTATTTAATAATCGAAAAGCACTCGCGTGTTGCTTGCCTATGTATTCTGGGTACTTACATAGTAACACAACCACTGTGGCGCAATTTGGTATTTTTTACAAACGAAAAGGCAGAAGCTACTTATCGAGGGCAATCTGGTGGCTTTCGTGCGTTTCGTTTAGAATAATTCCGAAACTACTGCTGCTTATCCCAAGTCGGTAAACGTTATTCAACATATGAAAAGAAAACTTACTTTAGCCATTTCAATTAAAAATTTCAATTCTAAATAAGGGTTACGTGATATATTAAAAAAATGAAACACTTATATTCGTCTCCGAATCTTTCCGTAATTTTTTTAGCCCAAAAGGACAATTTGCCCAGAAGGGCTATTAATTTCGTTTTGACATTTTGCGCTGATTAACTTTTCAAACTGTTGCCATCAAACATTACAGCCCTGTATTATATTTAAAGAAATTTAATAATGAAGAATCTGCATAAATCCGTTTCTCACATTGTGATAAAACAACGGTACCTAGAGCCATTAAATTTTGAATAACGTACGTCTCCACCCAAATATGGGCATCTGGAAGCCCGAATTTGGGATTAGTTTTATTAGCTATTTCATATATTGTGGAGTGAAAAAATTCCATAGCCGCAGCTATAACACGCGAGTACGTTTTCTTGATTCATGGCACTAGATAGAATGTTAAGAATGCTTAAATGCAACCTTTAAGGAAATATGAATGCGATGATATAAAACAAAAGAAAGAGCGTACAAGGTGCGTAGACGTATGCACCATTTTATATGTTTTGTACACTTACTTATATAAAAGACAATTCCTTCTTATACATATTAGAGAAGGGAATTATGCATTGCTGTTGCATCATATTTAAGTTGTTGCTTTTAGTTATGGACTACATGAAACGTTTTGACAGCAGCAAACCAATCTTGCAGCTAAGGTGTAAAAAGCAAGCTTATGAAGAAACTTTGCAATAACTTTTCAGTTATTGAATGATAATAAATCAGTTATTGATTGATGAATAGATAATTCACTAAAAGCATAACCCGTAAAAAAATTAAAATCAGTTGTAAGGGAAAATATTCTTACTGAGAGCTGTTTATATGAGTTAGATGCCTCAGTCTTTGCTTTCATATAAAAAGCAGACTCATTTTATGAAATCAAAGCTTGATTTAGGATTTCCAATGTAAACAGGATTCCTTAGTTTTTGCATGATCTTTAATTTATGGCCATTTTCAACACGGATTAGGATTTACTGCCACTAGGATGGAAGGCTTGTGTTTTTGGAACATGTGAAACTTTGTTTTAGTACGTCCAGCCTCCACTTATAATATTTACTTTCTTCATTATTATTAACCCTTTGCACCCGAGAGATGAGTCACCACTTAATTTAAGCGGTGAACCGCTTAGTTTGACGCGAGTTTCAGCCTTGGCGATGTTTATTTAAGTTTGATTTGGAGAATATTGCTTTATAAGCGTATTCACAGTACATGCGTATAAAACAACTGTCAATCTTTAAATACTTTGTTTTAGAGTTATTATTAGATATGCGTCTTCGACGTTAGTTCAATATCAACAGTCGTGGCGATATTACTTTCAAAGGGTACTTACGTAAAAATCCGTCGACCATTTTTGTCTATTAAAGAACAGACTCAAAACTACGCGATTTTTCGCCAAAAACGGAAACGTTTTCTTCAGACACGCTGGGTTTGGGTGTAACCTTAATTAGACGTGTTAGTTATTATTCTTGAGTAAAGACTCCTTTTCTCCTCTCTATCACGCACTTTCGAAAAAAAAGGTTAAAATTTGGAACCTGCCTACTACAGAAGAGTATGCTGTTGAATATTTTCCAAAGTTATGGAATCTTACCGGCCTCAAGAAAATGTGTTAATAGCCACGATATGGCGATATTATGGAAGAAATAACAGAATTTTTTAATGAAAAATTAAACATAAATAAATGATAATATAATAAATGTGAAAGAAAAATAAGAATAGAACGTTTTTTCTAGTATTTAAGTAATTTTTTTTTTTTGGTTTGGCGCGATTGGCGCCGTCTCTTGTGGTCGACGGGATTTTCCGTAAGTACCCTTTCAAAGCTACGGAGCTCAATAAGCATGGAATACCACGAAAGAATCAGTTCAAGTCGAGATGAGTTCGAATTTTCGTTGATGATGAACAAAATTACGTCTATACGTAGACTACTTGACAATAGAGAGGAAGAAAACAATGATGAAGAGAGTGGTAAAGTAAGAGGTGTAAGAACGCGGAAAATCAGGGCAAGAGGATAGCGAATGCAAAAACGATTGTGATTTATTTCGCAGAAGGGAAGAACATTCAGAATAGGTAACTGGCACAAAATTCGAAGAAATACCGCAAAGAATACCGTTTGTATCTGGCGAAAGAACCGTAGGACCGCAAATAGCTTTAGATACAAAAGAACCTTTAGATTTCTTAAAATTTTGTGTGAAATCTTTATAAGTTAGCTGAGAGAAATTCACCAATATGCGAAAAATCGTCTAGAGTTGTTGGTTGCCTTCCCAGAGTTTAAAAAAAGGCCTCGAGAGCAAAGGATTTTATTACCCAATTATTTGATTTTGTTACGTACAGCAGTTTTAGCTTTACTTTTTTTAAAATTAATTTAAAAAGGCATTAAAACTAAAATTTTTAACAGTATTTTTTGATAATCAGAAGCACCATACTATGCAATAAGTGTTTTAGTTTCTTAATGTTTTATTATACATATTCTCCACTTTGAATCGTAAGAAGCATTTCAGTCTTCAACCTGTCTTGCCAAATAAAAAAGTGAGTCTCATAATTAAAGTACAATAGTAAGTATTTATCAAAATGCCTAACAAAGAGAAAAATTATCTCCCTAAAACTGCCAGAACAATTCATTTAAAATTTAACATAGTTGATTGGAGAATGTATTCATGAAGATGAAAAGATTAAATTAGATTAATTTAAAAGTATAACCATCGGTAAAGTATAAATGACCGAACAATGAGATAAATAGTTTCTATGTAAAAGTGTAACTGGTAAGATGAATGTGCAAATTACTGCTGCTAAAGCGGCTGACTTGCCGCACAATCCAATAGCCTCATTTTTCCAGATTAAAATTAAGCATAATACTTTGCATTTACATTTGCACAATATTTGATTTGATCGAATGCGATCAAATAATGTAAATTAATCTGCCTAAGAGAAGGGATGCTGATATTACTGGGTGAAAATATGCTTTGAGAGCTTTCCAAGGAAGTCTGGCTCGTATTTATATTATGCATGGAGAAAATAATAAAAACTTCCATATTCAAGTTATTAGCTGAGAACCTAATCCAGGACAAATACCGTTGTTTAGTAATCTGATCTATTCCATCACTGATGGGGCTGTATTTTAATTTAACAGTAAGTTGGGATAAATCAACAGAGATTATAATGTATTATATGAATAACTGCATTAACTATGCAGTTTCGGCGGAAGTGTTACAAATATTATGTACTTAATGGAAATATTGACAGTAATAAAGTGCCTTTTATGGAGCTGTTAAAAGAGTACAATAAATGTTTTTTTTATTGCCGTTAAAGAATACAATTCAAGGCTATTATAAAAGATTCAGTTCTTTTCAAAACTCAATATATTCAAAAGTATTACAGCTACACATATATGTGATATTTGAAAATAACTGGAAACTCACTAAGTTTGTATTCACCAAGAATGTGATGGGTGCAAGGCCCACCAGCAGCCGAGCGGTAAAATCGCTAAACACTGGTAGTTCAGACCTGAGTTAGATTCCAAGTGAACGGGTTGGATTCCTGGGCGTTTTTGTAGTGTTCCCCCAAGTGTTACGTGTATACAGGCCAGTTTCCCTTAGACAATCCTCCACTAATGCCTGTTTAGGCAGATAGCCCCGTGTGCTTTATCATAATCAACTAGACCAAACGTGATTGGTGCAAGTTATCTGGATCTGTTGTGGTTGTTTCCGAAAGTCGCTACTAATTTCGGGAATTTTATCTTCCTATTGGACGGGGCACCCCCTCACTGGAGCACTCGACGGGTATGCTGGTGAGGATGACCTCATTTTTTCCCCTTGACTCCCAGGTCACCTAATTTAACGCCTTGTGACTTCTTATTTTGGGGGCATGTAAGGACTTTGCTTATGTACCCCCACTATGAAAAGCATTAGAACAGCTCAGAGAATGGACCAGTGCTGCAGTGATGACCACTGAAAGGCTGACCGTACGAAATCTGTGGAAAGAGTTCAACTACCGCCTGGACGTGAGTCGTGTAACCCAAGGAGTATACGTAGAGTAGCTGTAGAGCGTGCAGAAAACTTGGGGAGTTTGCGGTTATTTTCGTATATCACTCCTATTTTTATGTTTAATACTTTTGGATATATTGCGTTTTGAAAATGAATGTGATGAAGAATAAATAAATAAGTAAACATTTGTATTGCTATTATAGAACAATGTAATTCATGACAGCAATTACAGATAATCAAGTCAGTTACGTAAAATTATCAGTACAGTTGTTTTATGTGCAAAGCAGAAGTCAAATTTTTACATATTATAAGCAGATCGAAACAGTTGCGCAGAAAGAACAAATGTTCCAGGTTAAAACAGATTAAAAGGTAATTAATCAGGATATTGCGCTGAAATAAATGGGTTGTTGCATAATCATGCGAATTCGGTAATTGTAAATTATGTTGACAGTTTTCCTTCTTGGTTAGTCTTAAATCATCAGTAGGGATGTAAGGTAATTTTTTTTCCGCTTACCGTGTGCCTTCATAATATAACTGGAAAGCGGGCTCGGCTGGCAATCGGAGGGTCCGGGTTTCGAATCCCGGCGAGGGCATTGTACAGTTTTTCTTTTTCATGTTTCGAAAAACATTAACAACCAAAAAAAATTTAAAAATAAGGCACTTTGGTGCACAGAAATCCCGAAAAGATATGTAGAGTACGGATACATAATGTCACTGTTGAGCACATAATGATATCAGCTGTAGCGAGGAAAGAAATTAGTTCCCATAAATGCCCCGTTGAGTTCTCAGTCTTCCGTTAGACTGATGTAATTGATTATTTTTTAAGTATTTTAATACTTTTAATATCAAATTTCATTGTCGGCTGGTTTATTTCAGTTGAATTTTAAGCACATAACGGACTCCATTGACATACGTATGTTGGATTGTTTTACCAAACTTGGAAGCTATGGCAATATGCCGACAGTCACACAGATGTCTGATGCAGCGAAGAAGGTATTACAGTATTTGTGAATATTGTGAAATAGAAAGATTGATTTAAATTTGTTTTAGCCAGTGAATAATAAAAGTTTGTTTTCAGCCCAAAAGGGCGACAGACCTAAAGGGCTCTTAGTCTCAAAACGGCATTTTGCATAGTTTCACTTTCTGAGTTGGTTCGCTTTTCAAACTGTTGCCACCAAATATTATCCCCCTGTATTATATTTAAAGAAACTAAATGAAGACTCTACATGAATGTTTCTCTCATTGTGAAGACACAACGGTACCTAGGTACCTAGAGAAATTTGCTTTTAAATAACGTACGTTTACTCCTGAATATGGGCCTCTAGAAGTCCGAATTTGTTTTATTATCTGTTTCAAATTTTGTAAAACGAATTTTTGACTAACACAGTCATCGATTCCAAAGCAAGCAATGGCAACACTGCACGGAAAAAAACCTTTTTATCTCCAGCGCGCGAGACTGTATCGGAAATACTAAAGATATGCTGTTTTTAAATATTTTGTGATATTGCTGTTGAATTGAATTTTATGTGGTTAAGTGCAAAGAACATGATATCTAATAAATAAAGGTAGTACACACTACGTTAAAAAAACGGCCTTTTGGACGTAATATAAAATCTGAAAACTTTCAGATTTTTCTTTCAGTTAATCTATTTTTTGAGTCTATTTGCTGATTTGGGTATTGTTTTGTTACAAAGTTTAACGGTAAGATAAGTTAAATTTTCGAAAGAGGTTATAAGGTATTTCTCCCGCCTTCTTCGCATGCCTTCGTGGTGTAGTGGTCAGCACGGTCGACACGTATTTGAGAGGTCCGTGATTCGAGTCCCGGCGAAGGCATTGCTCATTTTTTCATCGCTCCTGCTTGCTTCTAAATACCTAATGTCTCTACAGTGGCGCCCGAACTAAAAGGTATTGGATGATGATTCTCCACCGCCATGATTTGGCGATTGGAGCCCTTAATTCCCAGTCGCCCTTTAAAAGGGGGAGTGTATAAGGTATTATATTTCTCTCGCCTTCTTGACATATCTTCGTGGTGTAGTGGTAAGCACGCTCAACGCGTCGACAGATCCGTGGTTCAGCGAAAGCATTGCTCATTTTTTATCGCTTCTGCTTGCTTCTAAATACCTAATGTCTCTACAAGATACGTTTTGGTAATTTTTTGTCACCATTGCTTTACCATACTCGATTAAGGCATGTATCATCTAGATGGCCTAGTAAGTGCGCCCAGTGCACGAGGTATAGGATCCAGCGTGATATGGCAGACCATTAGTTGTTTCAGAGATGTGGATAATTTAGCATTGCTTTCTTACATCTTTCAGAGTCAAAATGTTCATCGCATAAACAAATAATTTAAAAGTGAAATTCTCGATTTTTAAGAAGTTAAATATTAATCTTATATGATTAGTAACAGCCATACCTAAATCAATTTATGAAACTATGAACTCGTGTAATTTGTAATATGTCTAAGTTTCTATAAATATTTACATCATTATTGTTATTAATCAAAAATATTACTAACACCAGGCATTATAGAGTTGAGTTGAGTTAGTTGTGCAGTTATTCGTGACGTGCGAATTTTTTGGATCTGTGTTCTCTTCAACGCCTGTGTGGATTATTATTTTCAACTTGTGTATGGTGTTTCTCCTAGTGGATTACTGTGCCAAGGAGTGGAAAATTACGCATTTTATGTGTTTTTAAGTGTACATAGGCGGGAAATTGAGTACCGTCATGGATAACAACGTGATCGCTGAAGCTGTTCGTCAGCAACTTCCTGGATTACCAGATGAAGGTGTGCGTTTGCGAACCTTATTCTCGATAAAAATTGGAGTGAATTATTAAATAAGGAAAAATATTCGCTAAATGATTATATTCAAGCTCTTCACCATGCTGAAAAAATTAAGATGCATATGGAAACTTCCAAACAATTGTTCGACGGACTGATCTCGGATATTCAAAATGAGGATTATAAATGTGAACTCGCAAATAAATGCCAACAACAGCAAGGTATAGCTGAAGGATTGTTACAACTGTACAGAGGTAAGTGCGAAACTTTTGGCATGTTAAATCCTAATTATGCTAATGCTAGTATTAATGATTTAGTTGTTGAAAATTTTGCTAATAAATCTTTGTGTAATTCGAATACTGTTGAAAATTCTAAAATTAGTAAAAATACAGTAGTTAATATCGAATGTGTTACTGATAGTGATGTAGTTGAAATAAATGATAAAAAAGTAAAAGCTTCAAAAGTTAAGAAATCCTCTCGTAGAACTAAACGTTCTTTAGCAGATTCTGCTGACAATGAAGGCTTCTTACAGCCCAAAAATCCTGCTAGACCTGCCAAGTTAGTAAAACCTAATCTGGACTTACCAGTCCAAAATAAATTTGAAAATTTGAAAGTAACAGATAATCTGGATTCTGGTAATGATGAGGCTAATCCCTCAGTTGATCAAGTTAATATTGATGTACAGAAACCCAAAATTAGGCCCATCATGGCTAAGCCGAGTGCTAAATTCTCGGATTTTATGAAGCAGTTAAAAGATGATACAAAATTAGAATTTGCCGGGAGAGTCAGTGGTGAGTTCCTAAAGATTTTCCCCAAAACTGAAAATGATCACCGTGAAATAACCCGTTATTTAGATGTGAAAAAAGTTGAACATTATATAATCACAAATAAGGTGGAAAGACCTATTAAGGTCGTTATTCGTGGTTTACCGATAGATTGTCCCGTGGATGAAATTCACGAAGGATTAATTAACCTAGGCTTCAAAGTTAGAAAGGTCTCACAAATGCATAGGTTAAAAGGAAAAACACCACTGCCTCTCTATCAGGCGCAAATAGACAAATCTCCTGATATTGAAAAAATTTATGAGTTGGACTATTTTATGTATTTCTATGTTTCTATAAAACCATACAAAGTGCATGGAGGTGTTGTGCAGTGTCACAACTGCCAACACTTCCATCACTCCTCTGAGGTATGCAAATTAAAACCTCGATGCGTTAAATGTGCCGGTCCTCACCGCACTGAAAATTGTTCAGCAAAACGTATTGATAATCCCCTTTGCTGCAATTGCAAACAAAGTGGACATACCGCGAATTTTCGAGGGTGTCCAAAATTTCCCACGACTTTCAATAAAAATGATGTTAATTCTGTTCCTGATAAAAATGTTGTATATAATGCTGGCTCAGTACAGCAGAGTAATGTTACTCCTGGCAGATCATATGCTGCTGCTGTTAAAAATCAAAATGTTAAAAAATCTGATAATGTTTCTGATAGCTCAGTGTCTAGGACTGACAATATTGTTATGCAAAAGAAACCTGGTGGTGTGAAAAACACCCATAAGAATAAGGACTCTGGACTTTATGACTTGTTTCAATTTCTGAAGGAATTAAGCAATCTCTTTTCTGGTATATCCTTATATAATGTAATGCAAAAAATCAAAACTAAATTACCTGAGTTCCAAAGTTCTGAAAATGCTATAGATAAATTATTTGTTTTATTTTCATTATTTGAAGATATCTTTGGTTCTCTTAGCAATGTATACAATGAATAGTGTAGCACATTCATGTATGTTCTAAGTTATCATTTGTGTGTAATATTTTTCTCTTATTTTTCTATTATTACTTTTCTTAGAGTTATTATGTTATTCAATTATGTTTTTCTAACATGCCAAAAGATTCGTACTTTTTATTCTCTTGTCATTTCAAATATGTTATCTCACCAGCTCGACAACTTCTGTGCATATCTTTATACTTTAAAGGAAAAGTTTCCCACAGTTTAAAAAAAAAACTTATGTAGTTAGGTACTCACCTTTCAATTCACTCAGTTTATTTAACGATATGATTAGGGAATTATATACGTTTACAGTAGGGGTAAGGCTCATTAGCCTAGGCACCCTGGCGTTGCGCCTCAACCGATGCTTCAACCAGGCATTATATTCGAGGCAGTAAAATGGTTGGGTACCACCTAGAAAGGAGAGTTCGTGTTAAAAAGAACTATGTAGTATGTATATGGTGAGGCTTTTTATTAGCTATATATTAAGAGTCCTAAGTTTTCTAAGATCTGAACTAGAAAGAATTCTAGCTCACCAGAGTTCGAGCGACTGAACACTGGCATTTCGATCTGGGCTCAAATTGCGGCGAACAGGCTAGCTGCATGAGAGTTTCGTTGCTGTCATCATGGGTAAGTAAATAAGAAAATGAAAAATTAAGTTTGCCTATAAAAGTCACTCCCCGAAAGTAACCCTCCCTTTAGAGAGAGAGTCCTAGTGTTCCCTGCCATAATCCACTTTTTTTAAAAACATACATGTATTTATTAAGTAAAAATTTTTAATTATGTAATTTTGGTTTATATTGTACTATTTTAATAATTTATTTATGAATGAAATTTAATGAAAGAAATACGTATTCCAGTTCTTGAAGTTCCGTTTCTCAACTGGATTTGACCCCTAAAAAATTAAGACTTAATTTTTGTTTAAATTAAGGCAAATATAGGAATAATTATTTTAAGAATTAATACAGATATACACAAATAAGCAGCGGTATTTTGTTTCTCAGAAAATTAAGACTGGGACATTCAGAATAGCTATAAGGTAACACTAATGATTCAACTTCAGTATAATTGTAACAACTATGTTCCTTCTCTCTGTCTATTTATTTTTAAAAGAAGTGAAGATTTAATTCGAATTTTTCACATTTTTATAGATTAATCAAAATACAAGGATTCGAATGCCTTACCGTGCCCACCAGCAACCAAGCGAGAAAGCCGCTGAACACTGATAGTTGCCTAGTTTCCACCTGGGTTCGATTCCAGAAAAACGAACTGGCTGCTTCTGTGGTATTCCTCCCGTGTAACGTGTTTACGAACCAATTTCCATTAGGAAGTCGCCCACCAGCTGTCAAGCGGTAAAATCACTGAACACTGGTTGTTCGTTCTGTGTTCGAAACCCGGCGAACGGTTTGGGAACATGGGGCGGTTTTGTAGTTTTTAACGCGTATGCAAGCAGGTTTCTCTTAGCATGTCCTCCACTAAGGCATCCCTCCTCCTGGGTAGATAGCCCTCGAGTGCTTTGCCGTAATTCAATAAACCAAACCAAACCAAACCCTTAGGAAATTCTCCATGAAGGCATCCATCCCTTTAGGCAGACAGGTTTGTTGTATGTTTTGCGAAAATTAAATAAAGCTAAACCTTGAGTGCTGTATCTCTACTACGGTCTGGTTGTAGGATTGGATTTTGCGGTTTCTCCATGGGTAACGTGAATACAAGCTAGTTTTCCCTAGGAAGTCCTCCACGAAAGTGTCTCTCTCAGTAGATTAATAGCCCTCTTTTTTTTGCCATATCTGAGTAAGCTAATCTAGGGCATACCTACTTCTTTCTTTAGTCGGTAGATGCGCTAATAAATTCTAATTACTCTCCTCTAAATAAATGTACAAACGGAAATTTAGCTTTATTTAAAGGGAGAAAAAATTTTAAAAAAATATAAAAACTGTATATCGATTAAAAGTATTAATTTAGCTTTCAATGAATTGTGGCTGATTCTTTCAATGAATCTCAAAGCGGCCTCTGAGCAATAAATTAAAAATTTAGGAAATGTGAATAAATTCCTTTTTACTTCATTGTCGATCCTAGACATATATTTCCAACTGCAATTTTTTTTCAAAATAAGGTGCAAAATTTCTCGAAACTAAACAGTTTCAATAACGGGAGCAATTTTGCAAAAATAAAATTTAATTTTTTTTTGCCGCTTCACTGTGAACTTTCAGATGTTAAAACATTAATTATGTGTTCTGACGAGTAAAAAAAAATTATTACGTCGAATTATTAGAAAAAACATTTGCTGACCTAAATAATTTTTTATGAAAATTCTAGTGAAATTCAAGATTTAGAAGTGCAGGTATAGAGAATACACTTAGAAGACCTAGAAGTGCAGAATAAAAGATTATTGCTTCGGTGATTAATGGCTTCATCTCAGATAAAAGAGCATTGGTTATTAAATTTGTATTTGGCTCTTTTCCTTCTGCTGAAATAGCTAATTAAACGCATTTGTCTGAATTTAATTTAAGTATACGTATCTTTTAATTTCTAGTTTATTAAACATAAATCTTCTAGAAATTGAAGGTTTAATTTTGTAAAGATTACATGAAAGTTGAGACTTTAATTTTTTAACTGAGCTTTCTCATCCATAGTGATAATTGTTTACTTAACGATCTACAACTAATTTTGAAAATCTTTGTAATTAGAAAATAATATGAAGGTAAGGCAAACTTTTCATGACTGGTTACTTTAAATAAGCTGTAAAATGAATAAGTTTGGTTTGTTAATTAAGGCAAAACACTCGAGGGCTATCTGCCTGAGGGATACCTTCATGGAGGGCTTTGTGAGGGAAACTGGCTCGTATAGACGTTAGACATGGGGCAAACCCCTGAATGCCCATGCAGTCGATCCGTTTGCCGGGATTTGAACCCCCGACCGAACTACTAGTATTCAGCGACTTTACCGTTCGGCCATTGGTGAGCAGGCGTAAAATAAGTAGGAAGTCAAATGATTTACAGTCTGAATACTGAAGGTTAATTTGGAATAAAAGATAAAACGAAAATGCTAAAAGACTTTTTATCTTCACATAGTAGTATCAAGAAGAAAAATTCTGCTGTACAAAAGTTGACAAAAGCAACTTGCATTATAAACTCTTTATTGGTTTTCACCGACCATATTTCAGAATGATACGAATTCTGAATTTAGAAGCTTCTTGGAGGTCCTGTGTTCGAATTCCGCCGAAGGCGTTGCAGATTTCTACTGTTTCTTGGCCTCGAAAAATTTTAAAACAGTCGCTACTGGTCACCGAACCAATAATTCGGAGCTACCAGCATTTGGTAATTTGATCCCTACCTCCCCAGTCGTTCTTTTAAATGAGGGAGAATGTAAGGTACTTTCTTCCTCCATGCCTCGTGATTTCATAGCGTAACTGGAAGCAAGTCTGGCTAGCAGTCAGGAGTTCAAATCCCGGCGACAGCACCATTCATTTTTTATGTATCTGTCTCAGGAATAAACGCAATGACGCTACAGAATTATACATTCAAATGCAGCGATATTTAAAATGCTTGATCCTGTTTCGAAAGCTTTCATTTTTGAAATTTATAAGGACAGACGAATAAGAAGTAAATTAAATGAAAAGAAATCTGTTCTTTCTTAGTTTAAGCACAGGAAAACCAAGTTCACGATAATCATATTGAAAGCCATACTTACTCTGGCATAATCGCTGTTTAATCTTACAAAAGTATGGGCAAACGTTACATGAATGCCACATTTTTAACCTATTTCCAAAGATTAAGTCACATGACATGCTTCTCAAAACAATAAAAGTTTAAATAATTGTCTCTCATAAAAAAATTACTAGTCACTAAACTAAGCAATGTTATTTGAAGTATACGATTTCAAGCACAGAGTAAATTTCATGCAAGAGAATAAAGCAAATAAAGCGTTCTTCCCCTCCTCCATAAAAATTACACAAAACTGAATCTGTATTTAATAATAAATCGCTAATTTTATTCCTTATATATCAGATATCCTATTTTTAAATTTTAAGAAAGGTGAAATTAAATTTAAGAAAGAGTAGTTATTGATAGGAAAAGTGTTTCGTAAGAATTTTATGGAAAGGAAAATAACTCCTCAAAATATTTTTAAATCGTCTGAAAGTTTTGGCAATGAAAATCAAACGGAATGGGAGATGCATAAAAATTACTTTACTCTTGAAGGCTAAAATGCTATTCTAATTCATTCAAGCTCTAAAAATGGGAAGAAAATGTTTCTAAAAACTATTCTATAAGTCTTTTTTTTTCAACTATCAAAGTTTTACATTACGAATAAGAATAAGAAAAAGTAATCCTATGTAATTTAAAATAAAGAAATGTGAAATTAAATTTTTGGCTACTTGTTGAACAAATGGCTAAAACTGAACACTGGCTACTGATCTCTGGTTCTACTTTTGAGAGTAAAAGGGATAACCGCAAGATTTCATGGATTTTTTCAAGTGTAACATAAATCCGAGCCATTTTTCCTCAGAAAGTCTTCGACGATCGATGGTATTTCAATTAGGTACCTTCTTATGTAGATCTTTCTGAATGCCTCTTCATAATTAACTAATCAAATACGCTTTATACGTAATTCAAAAATTACAACTGAGAAAATAATTCTCAACATTAGGAAAAATAATTACAGTATGTGTATGTATCATAGTCTAAAAAATGTGCCAAGTTAGTGTTTTAGTACTTGAGTAGTGTGTATTTTCTAAAAGTATTTACAACAATTTCTAATAATTAAGTTTGGCTATAATAATTTCTAACAATTAAGTTTGTTTTCACTGCGAGTTATTTTTTCAAAAGGCAGAGATAGTATTGTTATGAATTTTGTGCATATGCAAATAATTTTAGTGAAATTATATGTGATAATGTAGTATTTTTTGTATAATAACATAAAAATGCTTCATAGAGAGGATGCACTGACGGAAAAATAAGATTGCAGGGGCAAGATTGAACTATCTTACTATATTGGCGGGATATCGGCAAGCGGCGATGGTTTTGGCGACTAATTTTTATAACCAAATTTTGCGAGAAATTACTCAAAGTCGCCAAACTTGGCGACTATTTGACGACAATTTGATCCAATCCCCTTATAATTGGTACTGTAACTGAATAACTGTAATTGATCCCTATATGTAACTGTAACCATATCTAGCCCTTACATGTAACTTTAACCATACATGCCTTCCGGTAATTTCAAGGAATGGAAGGTACTAGAGACTTCTCGGCGTTAGTTCAGAGCTGAATTCGGAGTATTGAGATATTCGTGAGAGCTTCCCCTTTTAAATGCGTTTTGCATTGCGTTGTGTTTAGCTTCTTAGTAGTTTGAAGTATAATTACTGACTGTATTCTGTTAAGAAGTATACAAGTATTTTTATGGAACGTTCCAGAAATTTTCTTTTTTATAAAATAAATTTTATCAAGCTATTACCTATTCTGTGTACATTCAATCTATGACAAACCAATGCTCACGCAACAATACGAATTATTTTGAGCATATTGTTCTAAATTAAAAGAAAATGTGTTTTGAAGCAAAATTATTCATATGCACACTTTTAAAAGGATATAAAAGAATTCAAAAATAAAATATCGTGTAATATGGAAATTAAAATAAAGTAACCTACAGCTTAAAATTTTGCAGAAACTTGCATCGAACTTTGCATATTTTGTTCAAACGTAATTAGATATTCGCGGAAAATTTGTACAGTTGATTACTTCTCACTCTCGAGTGTGACTTGTTTTAATGTTACTTAATGTATTAAAGAATCTCAAAATTAGTATCTGCAGGTCTAAAAAGGAAGACCATAATCTGTACATCATTGATTGAATTAATTTAATGGAAATTCAACGGAAAATAAGAGAGAAGAAATTCAACGGAATAGTTTCAATAACTCAATGAATACAGTTTCAATAAGAAATTCGAAGCAAAGCTTTGAATCAAAGTTGGAGTGGTTTCTAACAAAACTTCAGTCAGCGATATTTATTTTATTCATATGTTAAAGCTGAATTCCATCCTATGTTTAACAGAAATTGTTCAAAAGTATTTTAAGTAATTGAAGTGTTAGATGTTGGATTCTACTTTGTTTATTTACGTTCATCAAAGATTATATTACAACTGGTGAATCCACCAATCTACAAAATTGTTTCGCTAAAAACGCAGGCGCGTAATTCTAAATGAATTATCCGGAAGAGTGCCCTGGACGTCCCAACCCCGCGTTGTTGAAATTTATAAAAAATATAGCAATTTTAAAAACTTCTAATACATAAAAATTGCTATTTTTTAGCCCAAAAGAGTGTTAGCTCAGAAAGGCTATTCGTCTCCAAACGCCATTTTACGTTGAATTATTTAAATGCGATATATCACTCCTCAGATTGTTGCCACCAAATATTATCGCCCTGTATTATATTTAAAGAAACTAAATAATGAATTATCTACATGAATGTATGTATGTTTCTCAGATTGAAAAAAAAAAACAGTACTACCTAGAATCATCAAATTTTGAACAACGGAGTCCTCCACCCGAACATGGCTCCCTGGGAGCCCGAATTAGGAATTTCGAATTTTTTTTCTTGTCTATTTCATATTTTGTAAAACGTTAAAGAATTTTTGATTAACAAAGTCAATAGTTTCAAACAAGCAGTGGGAACAATGTAGGTAATAAAACATTTTTATCTCCAGCAAGCGAGACTGTATATCGGAGATAGATTGTTTTTAAATATTTTTGGCCTAAATTGGTGTCAGCCTAAATGATTTCTAAAGGTGCATGTATCTGTAAATGAAAAACAAAAGGCCCATTTGGGCGTGATATAAAATCTGAGAGCTTTCAGATTTTATTATTTTTTTCTTTTTAAATCGGTAACAGTTTCTAAATTTTGGCATGAATCAGAAAATATATCAGCTTTAGCCCTAGTTCGACAAATAAGTAAGATTTTATGTTTTTTTCTTAGGTATAAAATCTGAAGTGGGATATAAATTCTGTGCGGCCAGTAAATCCGAACTTGTGGAAAAAGGGAAGAACATCGCCTTCACAGTCTACGAAACTTAGAATCATAAAAGCATAATCACCTTCATAATTATTACGGTCTCAAAATTATTTCTTTTCGCCTCGTTATCTTGAAAATTTAGACTTAGGAAATTTAGTTTGATCATTCGCCAATCAAAGGAGTATTTCAGAAGATATAGCGTGAGTTCTATTCGGCATAAATTCTCGTTCGTTACTTTTTATTGCATTAAATCATCTTGTGATTCCAGTTATATCAATGAATCTAACAAACGTATAAAAATTGCTTTTCGATTAAGTAAAGCAATATAAGTTTCATTTGCCTTAGCACCTGAATTTTATTTCGCAGTCAAATGTTTTAAATATTTATCTATCTTCTGATCAATCTCTTTACATTAAAATTTTTTTTGTTTACATTGGTTGAGGGAGGAAAAGTTTATTAAGTTGAAACTTCTCTTAGGTTCACACGTGTTTCGTTTTCATCATTTTATATTGAACATTAATTTGCAGTAAAGACATATTTCAGTTCATAATTTTATTTGTACTAAAAACAAGAAAATATTCATTTTTAAATTCTGATGTGTAACAATTTAAGTCCATAAGAGTTAAATGATAACTAGTTGTGTTCTTTGTGCATGGTATATTGTCTTAAAAGGCAAAAGTACGAGTTTCTTATTCGAAAGTGGTTTCAAAATCAAGGCTTTTTAACTCTTGCACATGTCTGTAATTTATGTGAATAAATTAATTTCATATTATTAAGTACTAGTGAGTACTTCTTGTTCTTTTTGATAAAACTAATGAAAACTTTATAACGCAAACTAAAGTTAAATATCATACGCACCCTTCTATATGAGGAATAATTTTTAATGCCTTTTGAAATTCGTGAAAAAATATATAAAGTTTGTATCTAAATTTATACTAAATATCGACATTTTAACATTCTATCAAAGTTGTCATAGGTATCTTCTAAATTGCATTAGCAAATAACAAATGTAATGAAACAAAATCATCGACTTTAAAATTACTTGGTATTTTCTTCAATGTTCATAAATAAACATTTAATTTCTATATATTCTTAAAAGTATTTTACACAAATAAAAATTACACGGTAATAAAATCATAAAATTTATTTACATGTGCAGTGCTTATAACGTGGCTTCAGAAAGCTAACGTCACAGTGTTAGTTCAAAGGTTGCATATAAACGGAAACACTTCCTGCGATGAAAGATTAAATTTACATAAAACTATGCATTAAAACATGAAATTTAAAACTTTTAATTAATTTAATTAATGTTAAATTTAGTCAAATAATGTTAGTTTAAAAATTAAAAAGAAGAGTTAACTTTTTTACATAAGTTTGAATTTGAATCAAGTATTTTACTATATAAAACACAGCCTCTTTCAGAAAAATTTCATTTCAACAAATGGGCAACCTACCATATTTAAGGCTTCCTTGCGCTCCTAATTTAAATTTTGGATCTTCGAAAAAATTCCAGAACCTGGTTGAATTACATAATTGGCGGAGCAAATGCATTTCTTTCATTTTAATGCAGTGTAAAACTTAGAAAAACCAATCTAAAAATGCATTTTCCTATAAACCCTTCCTTCCCCCCCTCGAAGAAAAATAATCGTGATTCTAAAAGGTTGCTAATGATAAGCAAAGCGTGAAAATTTATTCCAATTAATATAGATCATCCAAGGTTAAGGCGCCGTAACGCTCTGTTTTCCGAGGACTTTATTTATTATGGGATACGAAACAGTTACCTTCAGAATTTATGAACTCGTTCCCCACTGACGGCCGAGCGAAAAAGTCGCTGAACACTGGTAGTTTGGTCAGAGATTCGAATGTTGCGAACGGGCTGGCTGCATGGGCATTTTCGTGATGCTCCCCGTGTGTAAACGTGTATGCGAGTCAGTTCCCCTTAGAAAGTCCTTTACGAAGGCATCCCTCCCTTTAGGCACATACCCTTAAGGCTTTCCGTGATTGCATGAGCCAAAAAAATTAGGAAATCGTTTCTCTGAAAGCAAATAGTTTACAACAATTTGATTATTGGGCAGCCAGTTATAGAAAGAACTCTAATTTGGAACGTATCTAATTTTTAGTATTCAAAAATTACTATTTAAGATGTTAGTTTCACTTACATTAAAAATAAATGTAATTTATAAGATTTTATGTAGCTTAAACAGGTAGCTTTACTAAATAAATTACCAGCATGTCCTATGAATACTAGGATAAGTAATGTAATATGGAGAGAACATTGTCATCGAGTTTAATAAGTTGACTTGACTAGTTTGCATTCACAAAGAAACATTAATGCTTAATTTTAAAGAAATTATTATTCTTTATTTCTTTTATATATCTGGTTTATTATAATTTCATTTTTTTTCATACTATAAAATTTTGTTTAATTAAATTTCATTCAATTGAAATACTACCGAAACGGTGGTGAAAAATCAAATTGCATCAGCGAATATGAAATTCATTCACCTGGGTTTTATTATGGTATATTGTATTCCAAAGTATAAACTGTGAAACCTTTGTCCAAAAGTTATCTTTCAAGTATTTTTTGTCTATTGATACAGGTATAACAAATAAATTTCCATTATGATTGAAGATTTCTTGAAAGTGCATAAACTACCTTTATAGTAGCAGTCAGTTAAAATGAAACTTGCAACATTTTTGTAGCAGTTAACGGAATACATTCATCTGTAAGTAGGAGGCGTATTGTTGCTTGCTGACTCTTAGTTAAACTAGTCAAATTATGCAAGTCTTGTTAGTTAGTCAAAAACTATTGAAAGCTGTTTAACACTTCCAGATAGCTCAGTTGGCAAAATACCTGTATGCGAGCAGCGAAGGTCCTGAATTCGAAGCTGTACCGTCACTCACGATCTTGCAATGCCACGCAGATTACATTTTAAAAATTCACTTATTTTCTTCTAGCCTAACAGTAAACTGATAAAAATTGTATTTTTTTTTAATTTTTAAGTGCAAATGCTTCGCTTAGGTTATAATTGAGGTGGTGTAGAATTTCAATTCCTTTAAAATATTTTTAGTATTCATTTTATAAAAGGGAGTTTTTTAAAGTAGTCTTTTCCTTATATTCTCGTAAATTTGTATGGGATTTATATTTTTTATTTTTATTCGCTAGGAAAGTTAGTTTTACCTCATATCTCCAATCCAGTTCATAGCACATCATAAAATATAAATATTTTCGAATAAAAATTGAATAAAAACTTTAAGCAAAATGCTTTTATATCAAACTAGTATCCTACTTACCTGCTGGCAAATAAAAACTTAATAATTAAAGTAATATTTTTGTGCTTAAAATCCTTTTCCACACTTTTGCATGTAAAACTGGCTCTGAAATTTACTATTACATTTTTGTTTTTCAGAATGTAAATTTTTTATCCTTATTACACTGTTTTGAATGACATCTTTCTCAGGAGAGAATATTAAAGAAACATAAAAAAAAGCTCCCGCTTTCAAATAAATATTTTGCAAAATGATAAATTGCATACTAATGGGGTGTCATTTTAGTTTTACTCAATGGCGACCGAGGTCGATAATTAAGCATTTACCGTAGTTCGATGCGAAATGCATTAATAATATTGATGCTGACAGCCAATATTCGACATTTTTGTTACGAAATTCATTCTTACCTCTAATGTGCCATGCGGGTTGAATATCATTTCTTAAATGATTACAGTGATTGTTGTTTAATGGCGGCTCTTAATTTAACGCTTTGTTTGTGGGTAATAGCTGCTATGTATAACAAAAGTGACGGTTTATTTTTTTGCTATTCATCTGCAACACGACTTCGAATCTTACAGAAAACCCCCATAAGTATAAAAAGGTTTAGTTTCACAGCATTGCTTCTTTAGACCTTCATAGGTTAAAAAAGGAAATTTACGCAGCTTTGAAGATCTTACCGATGATATTTCAAACCACCTGAACACGTAACGGCACCGTTGATTTCGGCGCAATGTTCTAGAAGGGATTTGAGACATTTTATGCATTCTTATTATTTCATCTCGTGCAACAGAAAATTCAGGCGAGTTTATATAACGACCCAGAATTTAAATTGAGGAAACGTCGACAACTTAAGTTAGGAGCATGCTGATCCCGTTTCTTCCTCCTGAAGTGCTGATTGTTGCTGAGTTTAACTGGCATTTGTAGTTACGTTACCATGAAAGACCAAAATCTAGAGAATGCCACATTCATTGGTGAATGTCAGTATTCACATAGCCGCTTGGTGTATGCTCGAAATATTTGCTAAGTATCCTTATTTCTCACTTACACCAGCAAATATCAATATTCAAAATGCACTGATGGTGAATGTTGAATAAAAATACTTCTGTCACGTTTTTAAATCATACTTTATTATTAAAATATAAACTTATATATTTTCTGTTATCCTTTTCCATCCATAGACAGAAATAATAAAGGAAATCAAAGGATAAATTTTTAGTTAAAAACAAAAGGATTAGTCTGTTTGTTTAAATGCTCTTGTATTTTAATATTAGATATTCTGGATATTTGGGTATTAATGCAATCACCTTATAAATTACATTTGGCGATTTGTTTTACGACCGAAAAGAGAGAATTAAGAATTTCTTATCGGCCGCCAGTTGGTTGTTTTCGCTAATTCTATTAGAAAGATTCCCAAGCTATCGATATTCATCCTAAGTCGGCAGACATAATGAACATATGGAAAGAAAATGTACTTTAGCAATTAAAAATGCAATTTTTAATTATTAAGTGAGGATTACGTGATACATTAAAAATGAAATACTTGTATTCTTTACCAAATCTCTCTGTAATCGTTTTGCGTTATTCTGTTGCCCACGTACACAGCGATCTGTTGTCGCTTAAAAAACATCATAGCATTACAGAGACTCGGCATCTCTCAAACCTCAGCAACACTGTCTACAGTCTGAGTCTTACAGTTTACAGTCTTATCCAATAGAACTGAAAAGTTCTCTAATAGCGATTGTAACTCGTTGTACAGGTCTCTACCTGTTGTTAACATCTTTACCTGTCATTTGCATCAATAAATCCTGTTATTCTCCATTTACAAGTATTACTACACTGGTGAAATAAATTAAGAGAATTTGCATATTTTATCGAATTGCATGAAAAGAACTGAACTGAAGGAAAAACCACTGCTTCTATATAAAAATGCAAATCTTGTATGGCAAGTACGTCGTACACGTGCTTGTAGGCGAAGCCAGCAGAAAAACAGGAGAGCGTGGAGGGTAAGACGAATTCCGTTCCCTAGCACACCTTGGCGGACTTCTTGGTGTTATCTGGCAACAATTTAAAATCACATCGAAACAGTAAAGATGAGTAACCACCAAGGTTTAGATGATGAAATGAGGTGACGAATTGTGGTGAGGCTAGAGGCAGACTAATTGCAAGTCCAGATAGGCAGAGAGTTCAATGTAACGCCCGGCGTAGTATGTAACTTATGGAAACAGTTCCAGGATACTGGAGCCATCGAGAGAAAGCCTGGGCAAGGTCGTCCAAGAGCCACGACGGCCAGAGAAGATCGCTATTTGTTTATTTTAGCGATGCGTAACAGACGCGCTACAGCTTCACAGCTCTCTCGAGACCTGTATGCAGCCACAGGAACCCGTGTAATAACGGTGACTGTTTCCAAAAGGCTGAATGAGAGAGGGTTGTTTGCTAGAAGGCCGGCTGTTTGTGTCCCGCTGACGTCTACGAACAGGAGAGTACGATTAACATGGTGCCGGCAGCATAGTGATTGGAATACGGAGCAATGGGCAACCGTTCTATTCACTGACGAGTTCCGTTTTAGCCTAAACACAGATTCTCGCTGTACTTTCATATGGAGAGAGCCATTAAGGACCCTCTACCTGCCCTCCATTGTCCGCGAAATCAACAATTATGGCAGCGGTAGTGTAATGGTCTGGGCAGGTATCATAGTGGATGGCTGCACACCTCTCCACTTCTTTGACAGAGGCTCTGTGACTGGTGTGAGGTATAAGGATGAGGTCTTGGGGCCCTATGTTCGTCTTTTCCGGGGTGTAGTGGGCCCCGATTTCATCTTACAGAACGACAACGCGAGGCCACATGGAGCTCTGCTGGTCGACGAATTTCTCGAGTGAGGATATTCGCAGGATGGATTGGCACCAGGTCTCTAGACCTCAACTCTATAGAGCATGTCTGGGACTCTCTGGGGAGGGCAATTGCAACTCGCAACCCCCCTCCGAGAACCATCTAGGAACTGAAAACAGCGTTGCTGAATGAGTGGGAGCAGTTGCCAGAGGCACTGATGAACTGCCTTATTTCCAGTATGACATCACGTTGCGATGTCTGTATGGCTGTGAAAGGGGACCATACCCCCTATTAACCCATTTCTTTTGTGTCTCCTGCAACTGCTGTTTCAAACCTTCAGACTGCCATGAATGTTACACACGAACATGTGTATCTGTTATAACTGTTGAATGTTTATTTTGTTTGTAAGAATGTTTATTTTGTTTGTTATATCAACCTATGTTCGCACCAAATTTCGTTAAAATCTGTCCAGTAGTCCTGGAGATCGTAGATCAAATATGAAAATTCTCTTATTTCTTTCACCAGTGTAGTTGTGATGTGGCAATGATGTCACCTCTCTGTCCAAGGCCAAGGAACAAACACCATTCAAATTTTCAGTGTGTTCACCTAAAATTTCAATAATAGTTTCGGAACTGTCTTTAATTGTTGAAAAATTAATCTTGGAAATGATGCCTTTCTTTTAACCAAGAAATTTTTTTCTGTAAAATGCAGTTAAAGGTTCCTTAATCATTTTCCCATCAGCTAATCGTTTCATTTTTTTTTGCTAGAATTTGATTAACAATGTAACTAGCTTTCGCTGACAAATATGATGAAAACCTTTTAGCTATAAATATATTTTGTTGTTGTTCTAAGCTTTTTTCCAATTTGTTTATCTTTCCGCATTTGACCTTGAATGTTTTTATAACTTGACATTTTTTTGTCTCATAACGTCACTATATCGTAGTCTTTAACTATGAGTACTGAATCGTAGCTTAAGAGGCAAACGGCTTCGTCAATTACAAGAATGCAAAAAATAATCCAATATCCATTTTTTCATTAAAACTTTTATTTTCACCCATAACGTTTTTTCGATTCGAAGATATTTAACTGTAAAAATAGAGCAGGCGTTTGTAAAAATTAAATTTTCTGTCGATACAAGTAATTTTTAAATTTAAAAAATGCTGTCTACATTTTATTACAATGACGCACTAAGAAGTCACAAAAGTAGTCAGAATAAAATACACCCAAAAAAGTTCTATGATTTCTGAAAAGTGTTTAATTAAAACTTGAAGAACAATCGTGACAAAAGCAGTTCGTCTGATCGCGAATGACTCAGTACAAAGCGCATTCACACTCGTGTACATTTCCTTGCCTTTTCAGTTAAAATAAGCCCCCCCCCCACCTTCAAAAGGAAGAAAGAAACTTTTGCTTCGCCTGAATAAAAAAGAGAACAGCGCTACGTACTATTCTTATGGCAAACCAACCTTTTCGCTGGCATCTGGTATTAGTCTGTGTACACGTTATGATAGAGATCATTGCCTACTTTATGATAGCTGTTTCAAATCCAATTCTTGCATAAAATATTTGTGAGGATTCACTGAAAATAGGACGGCTGACTCATCGAGAAAGATGATTAGCTTTTATGTTGAAGCCTCACATCTCTTTGAATTTACCGCGCACTGGCGAGAAAACTACAGGAACGGGTAGAAGTGGAAGATCCAGCCAAAAGTTGACCATCGGTCGTAATGCTGTAGCGATAATTCCATGTTGATCCGACTCCCAAATAGCGACACTTGGGTAAGCAATTAAATTCTTTTATTTAAGGAAGAGCAGCTCTCCTTCTATAGAAGCATCACCCACTTGGCGATGGGAATAAATACAATATGATGAAACAGCAGTTACTTGGGCATCATAGTAGTTCCTTAGCAGAAGCTACAGGTACAAAATCATGACCCGCTTTTAAAGTCTATATGATACGTGCTTGCCCTCTGCCAAGACGGGAATGACAGGTACTTACGGAAAATCCTGTCGACCATGTTTGCCTATTAAAGAAAAGACGCCAAGGCTCTACTCTAAGTCCCCGGTTGCTCCCCGGATAAATGTGGTCGCCAAATGTGGCGATATGTGTTCTGTGCTGGTTTTTGGCGGGAGTTTTTTGGTATAGCAACCTTTTTGACGTTGAAAGTTGAGTGGGTGCCGTGGTTTTGTTTTGCGTTTGGAGTTTCGATGTATGTGGAAAGCGTAGGTTGCGTTAGGCCTAGGATTTTGCAATTCTGTGATTTTTTTTTAAAGCCAGTCGCTTTCTGGATGGTTTCTCATCAAACATTTTTGGTGAGGGTTTTTGAAGCCGAGAATGACGTGTCATAAGTCCGAAAGAATTTTGAATGGTAAGTGAAGCTATGTTTTTTCTCGTGTATTTCAGGGAATGTTAATGCATTTTGTTATGTATTGAATGAATATTGTATTTAAGATGATTGTGTTATTAATGAATTATTTCTTCACGGTTTGTGTTTATGCTTACAGTATATATTTTTTAAAATTTATTGTTATTATTTTAGCTTATTTTAGCGAGGTTTGCAGAATGTCATGATTTCTGCTTAGTGCCACGAAATCTGCAATTCTCTGATGTTTTTTAAAGCTAAAACAGATCGCTGTGTACATGGTTTTTAAGGGAATTATGTTATTAATAATGAATGATTTGTTCACTGGTGTGCTGGTAGAAGTATATTTTTGTGGAAATGTATTATTTTAGTTTATTTTAGCGAGGTCAGAGCTATGTGATTATTTCAGTGCAGTGCCACGAATTCTGCAATTCTCTGATGTTTTTTAAAGTTAAAACAGATCGCTGTGTACATGGTTTCTCGTCAAACATTTTTGGTGAGAAACTTCACACTTTTACTATGTAAATTTTTTGTTTTTATTTCGGACTTATAGCGTAAATTGTGTGTAAAAACGTGGTTTTTGCACATGTGAAAACCGCATTTTTGCAGACATTTTAGGCTTAAAGTCCGAAATGTAAACAAAAAATTTAGACAGTAATGGCGTGTCGTGGAGTTTCTCGCCAAAAATGTTTGGCGAAAAATTTGTCGCCAACCGGGGACTGATATAAGAGTAGTTCCGACGCCAAAGTTCGCAATGTTTCGTCCAAAATTGAAAAGTCGTGTAATCTTGATTACATGTGCTAGTTACTGTTCTTGAGTAAAGACTCCTTTTTTTCCCTCTATTACTCATTTTCGAAAAAAAAAATTATTAAAATTTGGAACCTGCGTACTACAGAAGAACATGCTGTTGAATATTTCTGAAGTTATGGAATCTTACGGGTCTCAAAAAATGTGTTGATGGCCTCGATACGGCGATATTATAGAAAAAATAATGGAAATTTTTAATGAAAGGTTAAATATAAATAAAGGATAATGTAATAAATTTGAAAGAAAAATAAGAATAGAACGTTTTTTCATGCATTTAGTAATTTTTTTTTTTTTTTTTGTTTTAATTGGCGTCATCTCTTGTGGTCGACGGGATTTTCCGTAAGTACCGGAATGATATTAGCATAATTTCTGCGACACATGCATAGTCCCGGGGCGCTAACTGTGCAGTTTTGCTACTTTCGAAGGAAAACACCTGACCTCTCTTTCTCTACTACAACCTCTCGAGGGGACTTAAAGCTCGCCGTGTATTTGGAGTGCCACCTTGCCGCGCAGACACTTACAAACATGTATGTCAGCTCCACTAACCACTATACCGGTTGGACAGAACAAAATGACAGCTCGTGGAAATTACAACTGATGGAACGTTATCACAGAAGATGTGGCATGGGCAGTATGTAGATGACACAACGGATGAAGCGGATGAAGTATTCCACCGCAATGCGGATAGAAGATTTAAATTCTGATTTGCTATTTTCAGATTGTTGTCAGCTACGACTCACATGGGGAAGAATAAAATAATCTTTAAACCTTGTCACTTGATAAATGTCAATTTTAAACTCCCACAATGTCACTTCTCTAAACACGCGAAGCCTAAGACTACGAAGTAGAATCCGTCGAGCTTGAGTTTGGCCGCACGGAAAAGAAAGCCGGACCACGGGTTGTTTAACCCTGTTATATACCGTATTATTTCATGAATGTAATGCGTATGTATTTTATTTATTTAAAAACAGTATAAAGATAATTGAAATGCATTAAACGTATTGTAAAATGACCACAAAATAATGAAAGCGTGGAAAAGGTAATCTAGACCAGGGGTCTCAAACGTACGAACACAAAGCACTTTTGTGCTCCCTGCGAAGACATTTCAATTATGAATTTGCTTCAAATACAGATACAAAATATATGAATCTACATTATTTTCATTGCCATTAAAAGCTAACGTGGATAACACATCACAATCAAAGATCTAAAGATAGATTTTATTAACTTTTAATCGTACTTGTCAAAAAATAAATCATTTAGGAATTTTTGCACTAATAATACCCATTTTGTAATATCCCTTTTTTTGGGAATACATTTATATATGAAGAGCTTTTCTTTATAATTGAAAATTAATTACAAAAAAAAGAGACTGACCGATAAGCATCTATAGTCCGTGATGAAGGTAATTTCTCTTTAAAGCTGACGTTATCAAAACTGAAACGTATATGAAGAGCTTTTCTTTACAATTTCATATTTATATATAAAGAGCTTTTCCTTACAATTGAAAATTAATTAAGAAAAGACTGACCGATGAGTATCTACAGCCCGTGATAATTTCTAATAATTTCTCCTTAAGCCTGACGCTATCTAAACTGAGACGTCATCAAGTGTCAGGTTGTAGCTAGATATAAAAGAAGGTTATAATTTACAAATAAACATATGCAGTTTTATTAATGTTTTAAAGAAAAATTTAATAAATAAGAGACTAAGTTTTCATTATTTATTGTCGAGTTTTTGTTCTACTGGGAAAATTTTCACTGAAAGTTAGTTTTCGTAATTTTTTTCATTTGAAATTAAAGTAATTTAATTATTAATTAAACATGTTAGAACTATTTTAAATAAACGTTGGTCTGAAAATATAATATTTATCTGCCAATATATTTCTTTTACAAAGTATAAACAGCAAAACGGTGCAAGTACCCAACTTTGATTTCAGATAGAAAATAAATATAAGTTGAATATTTTTCATTTGCGGTATTATTATTCTTAAACATTACTTATGTAGGTTTGAAAAATACTTAGTGAACGAAATTTAAAGTATTTTTTATTCTGTTTGTAAAAGATATTAATTTTTTACTGATTTTAAATAAGTGTTTATTTTTAAAAAGTAACTAAATGTTATTCGTTCTGACCCATCAGCTGTTTCAGATCATGCATGCGGTCCACGGGTAACTAAAATTGGCAGTATGAATTAGTTAGTTAAAGAAATATGCATTAAGAACTTTTGTGACGCATTTTAATAACTCAAAGAATTTTGGTTAACATAATCCGAAATTACACTTTCATTCCCGCGAAGTATTAACATATCGGAGGAGGGGGAATTTACCAAAAAAAAAAAAGCTTTTCAAAAGTCTCAAAATATTTTTTAAACCTCTGAGAAACATATTTTCCATGGAAAGTTATGCTATATTTTTCCAATTTGCCTGAGGACCAGAACAGGGCTTACGCCCTCAGGTGCCGAGACAGGGGCGTTCAATTAAATGCGAACGTTATCGGAAGGTGTCCAGGGGCCGCGGAAATGGACACGCGATGCGGCTTGATTTATGGGGCCCGCGCTTTTGTGGCCTTGTCAGCCGCTCTTCTCGTCCGAGACAAAGCCCTCCTTTTAACAGCAGCGCCACTTTTCTCTGTGTCTCGCGCAGCATCGGGGACAAAACAACACATTTACCAAAATATATTTAAAGCCCCCATCTCAGTCTAAGTATGTATAGACACTGCAGCATTCTAATTCAAACGGGTCTAAGTAAGTACATACACACGGACCCTGTTGCAGTCTAATTAGCATCTGCTGAGTCAATTAATAAAACGGCAAAAATGCCTGAGTATTTGGACTGTAATTAGCAGATCATTGTCCATTCGGATGTTTGAAAAATTCGGATAATTGCATTGCCCCTTCTTTTTAGGCCAAATATATATTTGCAAGCAGCAGATTTTTTTGCTTTGTTTATTGTATTTTGTTTTCACAAAGACTAATATTAAAAAGTCAAAACTTCCCTTCTCCAAAAAAATTAAAAAAATAAAATATAAAATAATAAATAAATAAATATGTATATATATAAAACATGATTTTTTTTAACAAATTTCAATTTTAAATTACGTTCAATGCCCCAGCATTAAAATTAGGAATGGCCTACGTCCTTGTAAACAGGCTGGCTACATCGGTGTTTTGAAGTTGTTCGTATATGTAACATGAATATGAGTCCTATTCCGTTAGAAAGCCCTCCACGAAGATAACCCTTCCTTTTACGCCTCCCTTTCAGATAGTCCTAGAGTGCTTTGTGGTAATGAAAACATTCTAAATGGGACATTTAAATTTTTCAAATCTGCGAATCTTAAAAAAGAGATTCCAGATTCCAAACCTTAAATTTTCGCTCATCTTTAGAATTTCACAATTACTATTAAAGAAAACCTTTAAAAGTTTTAACTTGAAACTCGCAGAAAATTAGAAGACTGATAATATAAAAATTTCAGGCAATTCTTTAGAAAATTTTCAATTACTTTACCTCAGCAGTGAGGTAAAAAAAGTATTCAGCACATCAGGCACAGCAGTTGTTAAAAAAAGGAGGAGACTAAGCGTAGAGTAATTTTAATTATTAATTTTCTTAAACGACTATTTACATTAAAGACTTGCACTTTTTTTTAGATTGTCCTAAAAGTGTTTAAATTTTGCTGCTTCTATAAATTCTTAAAATAAAATTTCTGATTTAAAAAAATTTTTCTGCACGTAATTTAATGTGCGTTCGGTTTTTAATGTTTAGGTGAACTCTTGAAATGTCCTTCCTCGTCTATATGTGGTTCGATTTAAGAAATTCTGAATAATTATAGAAAATATGAACTTTAACAAGCAATTTTTATCAGTTTTATTATTTAATATCTTTATATTGTGAAAATGAGCCCTAAGATTAAAGAGGTTTAATTAGTTGCCAATTTACAAAATTTCATTTTCTCTTTCTTGATAAATAAAAGTGTAATTTAGAAACTGTACGTTTAATTTGTTTTTTATTAAATGATGATTTCGATTTTTTTGCTTTACTTTTTCTTAGTATTACTTTTATACAAAGGATTCGAGATAATCGAGTATCTTTTACGATTCGGCTTCGAGTAAATTTAGGAATCGCCCTATAGTTCAGTTGTTCTGGCTTCATCGCAATAAAATGTAAACATCTCAACAATACAAACTTTTAATAACTGCTTTAATCAGCTAATGTTAGTATTTTTTGAATAATTTTCATGAGGTGTTATTAGCTCAAAAGAGACGTTTGTCCCAAGGGAGACATTAGTCTCGAAACGGCATTTTGCGTTGAAACACTTAAATGGGTTATATCACTTTTCAAATCGTTGTCACCAAATATTATCGCCCTGCATTATGTTTAAAGAAATTAAATAAGAAGCAGGAATAAATGTGCTTTTCTCGCACTCTGAAAAACAAAGGTACCTAGAACCATCAAATTTTGTATAACGTAGTCTTTCATCTTAACATGGGCACCTAGAAGCCCGAATTTCGAATTCAATAGCCCAAAATGGCGTTAGCTTAGAAAGGTTATTAGTCTCGGAACGGTATTTTGCGTCGGATCGCTAAAAGCGTTGAATAACTTTTCAAATTGCTGCAGTAAATATTATGGCGTTGTATTATATATATACTTGCAGAAATTAAATAATGAAGATTCTGCATGAATGTGCGTATGTTTCTCATATTGTGAAAAAGCAACGGTACCTAGAGCCATCAAATTTTGAATAACGTAATCTTCCACCAAATATGGGCATTTGGAAGCCCTAACTTGGAATTTGTTTTGTTATTGATTTCATATTTTATAACACTTTGGACACTAACGTTGTCCTCCACCCTAATATCGGCACCTGGAAACTCGAATTTCGAATTTGTTTTATTGCTTATTTCAAATTTTGTAAAACTTTGACGAAATTTTGATTAACAAGAGCGGGACTGTGTAACGGAAATTCTTAAGATAGCTGTTTTTAAATATTTTTAGCCCAAAGGGGAGTTAGCCCAAATGCTCTTAGAACGTGTATGTGTGTGTAAATAAAAAATCGCACCGTTGGTGGTAATATAACATCTGAGAACTTTCAGAATTTTTTCTATTATCTATTTCACGTTTTGTAAAATTTTAAACAATTTTTGATTAAAATTCAACAATTGCAAAGCGAGCACTGGTTATACAGTCCGGAATTAAGACATTTTTATCTCCAGCGCGAAAGACTGCCTATCAGAAATTCTTTAAACGTATGAAGATATGATGTTTTTAAATATTTCGTGATTATGCTGTTGAATCGAGTCTTATGTGTCGTAAACGAGAAGAACATGATATTTAATAAATAAACACACAAAACGCTAATAATAAAAAGGTAAAAAAAAGGTTTTATAAAGCCGCCTTAGTAAGAAACTGAATATTGATAGGATGAACTGAAAAAAGACTGAAGAAAACAGAAAAATGTATGCGAATACTTAACGCTGCATCGGTGATTCTAAACGTATTCTGCTATGCTGCTTTTAAACTTTTTATAATTTTGCGGTTTAATTGTGTATGGTGTATGTGTGAAGAAAGTGATAGTCAATAATAAAGCTAAAAAAACACACAATGGATTAGGAGCGAGCGTAACAGATTGGTAGATTGCGAGCTCAGCGAGAGCATAAGAAACCTTAACAAACCGTTTCGGGCGATTGTTAAAATCTGAAACCTCTCAGATTTTTTTATTTTTTAAAATTTATATTTTAGAATAAAATTATTTTTTGCCCATGAATAAAACTTGATCTTGAGTAATGAAAGATGGCAATGCTACAGATTCTCTTTAAGCCGGATCTAGAAATCAGAGAGTCATGAAAGATGCCAAAAACAAAATGTAATGGCACATTTCATCAATTGGGCTTAACTTTGGATAACTGTGGGGGTAATGATGAACCTTTTTCTTTAATTTGCAATAAAAGTTTGGCTATGGAGAGTATGAAACCATCAAAAGTAAAATGCCATCTTGAAACCAAGCACCTTTCATAAGTCAATAAACCAAAAGAGTATTTGAAATGAGTGCTAAAATTTTCAAATGAAGTGTAGAGTCATTAGGAGTTTTGAAGCAGAAGACTTGAAATATGTGCAATACCCTCGCCGGGACTCTAACGTGGAGCTATCTAATACGTGCTGAGTGTGCTACCGTTACACCCCGAAGGCATGCAGAAAAGAGAGAGAAAATACCTGATAAAAAGAAAAGCAGTATTTTGAGAAATTCGTGACTCTTAGCGAAAAATATTTATTCGCGTTACTCGAAGTTTCATACGTTACTACTAAAATAAAAACTACACATCTTTGGAGAAGCTATGAAAGATGCTATCATTGGAGAAGCTTTAAAATGTTTTGAAAAATATCTGAATGAATGTAACAGGTTTTAAAAAGTTTGAGCTGTGTTTTATTATTATTTTACAAATTTAGACCACCGGGAATACAAAAAGTACATAAGTTAATACAAAGCTTATTTTTACTTTGCATAGAACGAAGTATAATTTTACCAATTGTCAAGTATAATTGAATTTATCATAGGTGAAAACTGAAAGTGCAAATATTTGGAAAATAGCGAAGGGTATTTGTAATAAAATCTTTCTCAAATTTAATATGACTAAAGAAATTCAACATTTCTTCCACGTGTTCTTATGGCGCAATTGTCAAAGCAGCTGTGGCAATCCCAAAGCATTGCATTTCATTCCGGTCAACTGGATAATGAACTCATTTCTACCTCAATCACAAAAAATGTCTCCTGGTTACATAATTGGTCCCAGGTTATGAGATGATGGATGCTGATTCGCCACTAAGATCTTCCGATTGAGGACCCTGTCTTTCCTTGCCGCCAACAAGTGGCATCAAGCTACTCATGTCAGGAATTAGCACATTTTACCTAAACGGTCTCTAATGGAATTATCACACCTAACGATGAACGATGTTAGAAGAAAATTTTCCGAGAAACAAGCTTCACTTAATCTTTTCATTAGAGGGTTCATAACTGAAACATGTTTTGTTGGATCCTGTGTCCCGGCTACCTTCGCGGGACTTAATTGAAACCTTACTGAAAATGTTTGGCGCGAAGTTTTGTCCCTCAGAAGACTTCTTCAAAGAAATGGCTTTCGTATAAGTCAACCAGTCAGATATACCGCAAACAAAATGCTGGAAAATATTTCTTTTGATGGCTGTTGAGGGGAACTTGTAGATGTGATGCGGTTTTAATGTTAAGTAGATCTGTTCGACAATTTAGAGGTTTCGTATTCGATCTGGACAGTGGCTTTTTCAAGATTGTTCGCTTCCCCAGACCTCTCTTCAGAGTTAGTGTTTAATTTTCAAAGAAGCGTACCGGAAACAGACTTTCGCAGTTTTCCTTTTCAGATAGAAATCACAGTTCCTTACATCGGAAAGGAACAGGTCAGTTTGAATGCTAAATTTAGTCAAACTTCAGTCTGAATCTGAAGTTTGTTTAAATAAGAAATTTTTCATTTCTTAAGAACCAACGATGGAATTCCTGTTTTTCAAGAATAAAAAATATTCTGCACTTAAACGGTTTGTTTAGTTGATTATGGCAAAGCACACTAGTGCTATCTGCCTAAGGGAAGCGATGCCTTCGTGAAGGACTTATTAAAGTAAAATGGTTCGTATACACGTTGCCCATGAGGAAAAATCACGAAAACGCCTATGCAGCCATCCCTTTCGCCTGGAATCGAAGCCAGGTCGGAATTATCAGTGCTTAGCGATTTTACCGCCTGGTCGCTTGTGGGGCTTTGCTTGAACTGAATATCTGCAGCATAGTAGAATAGTCTATCTATTGTATTGCAGATATTTCATTCTCAGCCGCATTAGGCATTTGATTCTACCGATAAATAATTATTTAAAATTATAATTGTAACTGAAGTATGGGCAAAATTGAATTTATTTTAGATTAAAATTGAAACCGCTGTACAGCACAATAATGTTTCCTTCTTCTCCTTTACTTGCATTTTAGATTACATTCAGCTTGAAAAAATTATACACACGTATTTTAGGGATGATTGTTGAGTAATTTTAAAAATTAACCGTAATAGGAAAACTCAATATTTAATCTAAGCCATGTCTCAAAACTGCAAATTATCTTTATAAACTAAGAATCCAAGCACCTGAAAGCTTTAAGATAATAACTGAAGGAAAGTCTAATTTCGATAAGTACAAATTTATTGATTATATAGTCTTTACTAAACGTAATGTTGAAAATGTCTTTTTAGCGAAGAAAAAAACCTTAACAAAAATGTAATGAATGAAGTAAAGTTATACACGAACAGGATATTAAAATGAAATTAATTTATTCTCAAATGTATTTGAATTCTTTCTCTCATCCATTTAATTCTTCGTTTTCATAATTATAACTTAAAGTTTTAGTTATAGGAATTTAACATTTATTTTATTATTAGTATTTTGTGTATTTTAATTCCTTTCATAATATTTTTAACATTCCTGGTTGCCTTATTAGGATCTTTGTACTTGATCTTTGTTTTAGAAATTAATACAAAATGATGAATTTCTGAGATAGGAATCCAATCCTGTATTTGTTTTGAAATCCTAAATTCATGCTGATCAGTACATGATTCCAGATACAGCATTCGTAAATAAGAGAATAATGTCTATAAATTGCGTTTCTTTAACTAAAATGTATATAAAAATTATAGATTATTATATACTTTATAATTTTGATATTTTACACATCATGCGTACTTTACAAAAGAACCACTAGAATTTAAAAATATCAATAACGGGAAAAAATTTCTTTTATGTAAAATTTTATATGAAAGCGTTTATAAAATTAGAAATATTTCATGCCAGAATAAGATCTCTGTCTTAATGAAGGACATTTGCACATTGGACAGTTTACATTAGATATAATTTCTAACTGAAACTTTTCATAACATTCGCGTGAAGTGACGAACTCTAATGATTTTTACTAGACCAACATAAAAAAAAGAGGTTCATTCTATTTGAATTTAATAGCTGTATTAGACTTATATTAATCAGGCATGTTAATTTAATTTGTTTCTGTTACAAATTTCAGAGAACGTAATTTTCTCCATTTAATATATATTCACTTCAATGAGACTGTTATATAAATAAAACAGTTACGTGATTCTACCGTACTTGACAATTGCATTTTTTATAAAGTCATCGCAAAATGGTTTGAAGAGAGGATTTCAACGATTTAGGAGTCTCTAAGCTTGAGTTTCAAAACGAACGGATTTTAAATTCAAACTGCTCAAATGATCGAAAAGCATCAACATTAAATAATTTGTGTCTTAAAAAAAAACTGTTTGCCCCGGAAATGTTTGTTGAAATATTCAGGCACTTCTTAATACAGCTGCCGTGATGTGTTTCGGTATGGGCACAATGCCTTTTCATGTAGTGCCTGATTTATTCAGCATTGTCTAAAGCTTGTTATAAAAGTAGTATTCTAAACATTCGTCTTTCAGGAGTTCAAGTGCCAATAGTATCTTGATCTAGCAAATAAGGATTTTGCACATTCGCGCAAGAAACAACACGTAATATTAAGTTTAGGAACAGATAAAGTTTCCACTTGTGGCTGAGTATAGAAGAGAAGTGAATAGTGGTGGTTAGACTGGGCTCAAACACCAGAAAACGATCTGGCTGCATGGATGCTTTGTAATATATCTCATATGTAATATAAATATGAACCAATCTCCTTTAGAAATTCTTCCACAGTGGCATCCCCCTTTAGGCAGGTGGTTCTCTTTTGGATGGTTTTACACAGTTAATCACCAAATATCTACCAAGGAGGCCGCGTAACGTTTTGGTATTCGCCGATATATGGGCATCGCGTATAGCGATCCTGGTAATGCCTAAAAGTGAAGCTGAAATGTACTGTTCTTCATCTTATTAAATGAAAAATCGATATTGTAATAGTGATAAAGCAAACAGTTACAGTAAAATATCTATTCGAAAAGATCAAAGCATCAAACTTGTCTTCCACCTCTAGTATTGAAAATATTTTATAAGGTATTTCTCCCGCCTTCTTTGCATACCTTCGTGGTGTAGTGGTCAGCATGCTCGACGCGCTTTCGAGAGGTCCGTGATTCGAGTTCCCGGCGAGAGCATTGCACATTTTTCACATTTCTTGCTTCGAAATAAAGTAATGCCTCTACAGTTGCGCTCGAACTAAAAGGTGGTGAATGATGATTCTTCTCCCCTAATATTTGGCGATTGGGTCCCCTAAACCCAGTCGCCCTTTAAAAAGGGGGGGGAGTGTATAAAGCATTTCTCAAGGGGGGAGTGTATAAGGTATTTCTCCCGCCTTCTTGGCATGCCTTCGTGGTGTAGTGGTCAGCACGCTTGGCGCGTATTCGAGAGGTCCGTGATTCGAGTCCCTGAGAAGACATTGCTCATTTTTCACATCTTCTGCTTTCAAAAAAATACCTAATGTCTCTACAAGCTTTCCTGTCGTGTGATTTTGTAATGTAATGGTCAACATGCAGCTCCAAATCACTTTCTTCTCTACATATGGTGCCTGAACTAAAATTAAAATGGTAGCACTCAAAATTTTAATTAGATTTTTCAATGATTGGCATAGTCCCTTCCCTAGTGGCTTTTCAGTGGGAGTCGGAATGCAGAGAATGAAAGGTATTCCTCTCATTTACTTTCGTGGTGTAACGACTATCCCTTTGTTTCATTAATATGGAGGTGCGAAGTTTGACATTCGAAAAGTCACAGGTAATTTTTTAAAGATTCCTTTCTCCCAAACTCTTCATCTCCCAGAACGCATGAATTTTGGTTATATCAAATTCGGAATCTGTGTAATACGTGTAGTCAGGGAATTTCCCTGAGCTGGGCAGCTTGTTTCTTTGTTTACAATTTCTAACCATACTGATATGAAATGTGCATTTATGATAAATGTTTATTTTATTCATTAAATGTTTATTTATTAAATGCTTATTAAATTTTAATATTTATTAAATGTTTATTTATACGCAACATGCACGCAGTTATGCTGTTCTCTTAGCAGAGTGTTACAAAACAATCATAAGTTCATTACCATGAACCAAATGAGCAAATGAGATATATTGGTAAGAAAAAAATCATTAACTGCAACAAGATATATAAAACTATTAACTGCTTACCGTTATATGTGCAGTATATGTAATTCTATGTTATCCATTATTTACTGCGACATGGATAGAATAAGAAGTTCAAAACGTGTCAGTATTGTAAAGAGAAATACAATTTAATATATGCAAATCTTCCTTAAAATAGTTTCGTTTCATAATGTTCTTAAAAATAACTGAAACAGCAAGAAAACTGAATGTAGTTTAAGAGATGCAATTCTATAAAATGAATTTTTTTCAAATTATATTTGTTCGTTATTCGGTACCCACCAATACACCGTAAGCAATTTTTTGGCGTATTTGGGTATAATATTTCACGCCTCTCCAATGGACGTTAGCTCACAAGTCTCGAAATGGCATTTTGCGTCGAATCACTTTAAATGTACGAGTCACTTTTCAAATTGTTGCCACCAAATATTAATGCCTTGTATTAAAGAAACTAAATAATGAAGAATCTGTGTGAATGTGTATATGTTTCTCGCATTGTGAAAAAACAACGGTATCTAGATTCATCAAATTTTGAATAACATAGTGTTCCACCCTAACACGGATATCTGGAAGCACAAATTCTGAATTTATTTTATTGTCTATTTTATATTTTGCAATACTTTAACGAATTTTGGATTAACAAACACAACAATATCAATGCGAGCAGTCGCAACACTTTATAATAGGGAATAAAACATTTTTATCTCCCGCTCACGAGAGTTTCTATCGAAAATTCTAAAGACATGACGTTTTTAAATATTTTTAGACTAAAGAGACGTTAGCCCAAAGGGTCTTGAAACGGGCATGTCTATGTAAATGAAAAAAAGAACGTTTGGGCGTAATATAAAATTTGAAACCTTTCAGATTTTAGTACTATTATTATTATCGTCGGGTACTGCTGGTAAATGCATTGGACACGATATCATGCGTGTTGTTATTCTCTGTCTCTATATGATTATTAAGTCAAGCAAACAAGCAATAAGAAATAAGTTACAAGATCAACAAGCAATAAGTGACGACGCGCTGTACCACGTTGCCGCTTATTCCTCCATTTTACTGATCTCCCTACAGGTTCAGGCCAACCAACGGCTGAGCGGTATAATCGCTGAACACTGGTAGTTCGGTCCGAGGTTCGAATTACGCGAACGGGCTGGCTGTATGGGCGTTGTAGTGGTGTTCTTCATGTGTAACGTATATACTAGCCAGTTCCCTTAGAAAAACCTCCACAAAGGCATCCTTCCCTTAGACAGATAGCTGTCGAGGCTTTGCTGTAATCACATAAAGCAAACAAACAACAAAAAAATCTGATGTGTACACAAGACACAAGATCACTTTCTTGCACGAAATGTTAAATTTTGGATTTTATTTAAACTTATTGGATTGAATTAAACCTACTTCGTCGATAGGGCATGAACCCATTATAATAAAAGCATTCTTTAAAATTCACTATATTTGTTCACCACTGCGGTATTCTGGTGCTAGGTTCACTTAACAGAATTACATCTCATTCATTTTATAATTCAGAATGCACAAAAATTGTGTATATCATTTGAAGAATTATCTAATCGTTGCCACCAATAGTTGTTCTATTTAAATACTGTAATAAATCTAAAACGATGTATAAAAGAAATTAAACAAACAAGCAAAAAAAAAAAGTTTTTTACGGACGATTCAGCAATTCTCATTCAATTAATTCAGTTCTCACTTCGCGACAAGGCAAAACTACATTAAAAACTCGAAATATCTATAATAAAAATTACGAAGTAAATCTTAAATACTTATTTCCTCGAATAAATTCCAGAGCGGAGTAAGCATGATTTAATTCGCAATAATAAAAGAAGGCTTTATCTTTGTTATTGCGAGAGCTTAGTTTCTCTAGATTGACAACAAATCACTATTCTCCCAAGTTTCAAATGTAAACAAATATGGCCGCGATGAGAAAAATTATTAGGCTTAGCCGCATTTAAACAACTTTTAAATTGTTTATAATTCTACAAATATTGCATACAGTTTTACTAAAGGCATAAAAACCTTAACCGGAAGGTAAGAACAACATCCTTCAATCATTTTTAAAGAAAAAAGAAGCACAATTTACCAACATATAAGAGAAAAAAACTGAGTTTATTGAGACAAGTAACAGAGTGGATATGTATATTCATATATTTATGTACTTTCGGTGCAACTGATTGCAACCAGTCCTATATACAAAATTTCAACGTTCTGAGGCTGCTCGTTTTCGAGTTATGCGAGATACATACATACGTACAGACGTCACGAAAAAATGTCTTCAGAACCCATTTTAAATCAGTTTTATAATTTTTTGGGGAAAAAAAGAGTCCTTTATTCTGTACTTACGTACGAATGTCACTCAAAATCATCGTTAAATTGCATTAGATAGAGATTAAAATAGATATTTTCGTTGAAATATGATCTCCGAAATCTTTCACCATTACAATACTTTATACACTCACTTCCAAAAGTTAAGCATGAAGATGTCAAATGCAAAAAAAAATCTACAAATACTGCTTTTATTGACACAAAATTCGTTAGGAAAGTAGCATATATATTTATGCATAAAACAAAATCAATAGTTATATACAGAAATGCAAACAATATTAATTTTTTGTAAGTTATCAGATAATGGCATACTGGAGACTTAAACAGAATTATGTATAAAGTGAAAATAAACAGCATAAAATGAAAAAAAAGAACATTAATAGGGTATGCGATCCCCTCTCATCTGTATACAAAGTTTACACCTTGTGACCATGCTTTCAATTAGGTGGTCATCCACTGCAGAATTAAGCAATCGCCATTCTTCTTGTAGAGCAGTTTCCAGCTTAATAAGAGTGGCTGGAGGTGGGAAACGTGAAGATACAGCACGGCCGAGAGCATCCCAAAGATTTTCAATGGTATTAAAATCGGGCGAATATGCTGACCACGCCATATGCGCAATCTCTTCACTCTCCAAGTAGTCATCGACGATGTTAGCTCTATGGGGACGTGCGTTATCGTCCATTAAAACAAAAGTAGGGCCAACTGCTGCAGCGTACAATCTCACAATGGGTTCTAGGACTTCATCTCGATACCGGACAGCCGTGAAAGTACCCCGTTTAAGGATGTGCAGGTCGTAGCGGTATCCTAATGAAATCCCTGCCCCACACCATAATGCTTCCGCCTCGGAATGCGTGATGTTCGGTGATGTTTTGGGACTGATTACATGTTCGTTGTTCGCACCATGTCCTTATACGCTTCTCATCTGGCTCCGGAGCAAATCTTGACTCATCAGTAAACATGACATTGTCCCAGTCAGACACATTCCAATTGACATGTTCCCGGCACCACTGTAATCGTGCCTCTCTTGATTGGACGGATAGAGGAACACAAACTCGAGGTACCCGGGCGTACAGTCCCCTCATATTTCTTTTTGGCGTACAGTAGTTGCAGATATCGCCTTACCAATGGACGCTGTAACCATAGATGTCACACGTATGGAGGTCGCTCTGCGATTCCGCTTTGCTACAATAGAAATATATCGATCTTCCGCGGAGGTTGTAACCCTTGGGCGACCGGCTACGGGAATTCGGACACCTGTCTGTGTGGTTTGGAATTGTTTCCAGAAACGTGAAATTACAGAATGATGAACGCCGAAGAAAAGAGCAACATCTGTGATCGACTGTCATGCTTCAATGCGCCCCACAGCACTTCAGAATTTAGAATCTTCCATTCGTCTTCTGGAAGTCATAGAAACACCTTCTGGAAGTCTTGAAACTAAAGTGTTCGAAATTTTTAAACACCTTCTATCAGCGCTTGCAATCAACTTCTGTAACCCTTCATAAAACTGGCTTCTTATAAAACTGCCTTTTTTGCATATTTCTTGACATGAAAGCGCGATTGGCTGTTACCTAACATATTTACATACTTCCATTTACTTCTGCAGCGAATTGCATCCTCTTCAATTCTTATTGGCTTCCGGAAACTAGCATTTCCTCTCCGTGCTTAACGTTTGGAAGCGAGTGTATTTCGTTCAAGGAAGTAAAAAAAATAATACAGATTTAGACGTGCCTCAGAACTGAAACTGACATTAAAATAAATAAGAGAGCCCATAAATCCTTACTTAGCATCTTCCTACAAAATAGCAACAAGAAAAAGAAATCAAAATCTAGTATTTATGCAAAACTTCAAGACAGATTTTAAGGTTGCCGACAGGACGCAAGAATCAGAGACATGAAGTAAATGTAGGCAGGTAACAGAAAAAAAAAAAAAAAATCTTACTTCGATCATATTCGTTATACTTTACTAATAATTATATTATTATAAAACTCGAAACTTATAATATTGAAAATAACGAAAACAAGCAAAAATTGACTCCTGTCTATTGAAATCGGAGATCATGGAAATAATTTTGTAAGCTGCTGATAAGTTCGTATGAGAAGAGTAAAAAACACATCTTAAAAAATGTGGTACTTACGTATTTACATAACCACGTTGACGCAATTTGGTGAATTTTTACAGTTGAAAAGGTAAAAGTTACTTATCGGGTGCAAGTTGGTGGTTTTCGTTTCTTTTTTTTTAGAAAGAGTCCCAAACTATTTATATTTACCGTAAGTCGGTAAACATTACCAACATATGAAAAGAAAATATACTTCAGCAATTTAAAATACAAATTTGAACTATTAAATAAAGATTACACGAGTAAGAAATAAAACACTTCCAATTTTATTCAAATCTTTCTCTGACGATCACTCTGCACGATCGTCTTCTAGAAGGCGCATATTTGATAAATGCGTTTATAGCTTTGATTTGTGGTACCACAAATCAAAACTATATGTAGTAAACAAACTGACAAAAACCACAAATCAAAACTATATGTAGTAAACAAACTGACAAAAACCACAAATCAAAACTATATGTAGTAAACAAACTGACAAAAACCCCAAATCAAAACTATATGTAGTAAACAAACTGACAAAAACCCCAAATCAAAACTATATGTAGTAAACAAACTGACAAAAACCAAATCAAAACTATATGTAGTAAACAAACTGAGAAAAACCATAAATCAAAACTATATGTAGTAAACACATATTAAGATATTTTGATCACTTTGGACATTCTTTCTTAAGTGTAAGTCAAACGTATGTTATTTTACAATGTGGACTCTGTTTCGTTCTCTTCGCTTCAAGAAATGATGAATTATTGTCAAGATGAGTTTATCTTGAATATACACTATTTAATAGATTATTACTGATAAAACATTATATGAAAATGGAGTAGTTGCTCCTTTGAAACTACTGAAATTGGAAACATGTAATTAGGCATTAGGCCGCTATTAACCTTTTCAGTCCCAATTTATTTGTTTGTTTCAAATGATTTGATTTTTTTATGTACTCTTGGTAATTATCACAAAGAATTGAAAAATATCATTTTAAACATTTTATTTTAAAACTGAGGCATCCCAGGGGCCTGAGGCAAATACGTCCCACTGAGTGGTAATGGTGAGACATATGTGTCCCATTAGTACTAAATTGTTGACACATAAAAGAGAAAATCAAAACATATTTTCATAACTTATGTGTGATAAGAAGTAAAACAATTTTTGCATAATTGTAGACTGCATGCCACACAAATTCTTTTAGTTCTTTTCTTTTATTCTTTCTTGGTACAACTGTGACACCTTCTTATAGTGGGCTCTTCGATAGGTAATTAGTTTCCTATATTCAGCAACTTGGAACTGGATGATGGTCTACCATACTGTACTGGGATGGTACCATATTGTAGTGGTGGTCTACCACATTGTAGTGGTAGTATATGGTCTACCATATACAATTTTGTAGTTGGAATGTTAGAAATGATGCCTACTACCAGTGGGAACTGAATTACATAGTAAATTGATGTGTTTAATTCCCTCTAAGCTTCTTTAAACATATACTGGGACTTATATAACCCATTGGGACTGAAAGGGTTAATGCACAGTGTATGAATATGAGAATAATACGACCGAATGACTTAAAAATGAGGCAAGGATTCGTCTAGTTCAAGGTAGGTTTATGAGTTAGTAAGTATTGGGATGTGGTTAAATATCTGGAAGATATCATTTAGAAGAATATCAGTGGTGATGAGTCGTTGATAGATTGGAAGTTGGCCAATCTAATGTATTCAAGTGCTAATATTATACCGAAGATCATTATCTATCCCTATTGATGAAACAAAGTAGTCAGTTAAGTATAAAGCATCTTGCATATGTCTTCGCCGCAAACATTGTTACATAAATAGGTAAGGTTTCTGATTAATGAAAATGCAGGTAAACAGCCTGCCAGTAAATCTAGAACCGAGTCATGTCTACTTAAATTCATTTTCAGTGAACAGCGCTGAAGTTGATGTTTTCCGTATATCCGATAGGGATTAGTATGTGGAGGTAAAGTTCTCTTTCTTGATGAGCTAAATTTTATCTCAAGAAAATACGAAATATTCAACCTTTCGCAGAATATATAAAACAGAGATATTTGTAACGATGGTTTGTTGGAGGCTGATAAATACCTTTACCGTTCTACATAATTATCGCTTACTTATTTCAGACAACCATATGTACACTGCGGAAAAAATAATGGGGCAATTCTGTATCTCCTGTTCTACTGTGATGATTGACGAAATTCAACTTGCGTTTTTCATGTCTCGAAAGCGTGACTTAGGCTATATATTAGATTTACATATAGCATCATTATAATAGAGGACATGTTTGACATAAAATCTCACTTTTTTGAAATGCCACGCTGCTTTTCCATATTTCGATTCTACGATTCAAGTATGCCAAACTGGCAAGTTTTGTAAAATTCGCAAGCGTAGTTTTTAAGAAATTAGCTCTCAAAATGTTAGCTTCTCCATATTAATCGAATTTGGCATATCTTTATTAATATCTGTATTTTGTATTAAACGTATTTGATTATTCCTTTTATGTTTCGAAATTTAGGTTCCTTCCAAATAAAATTCGCCAATTTTTTATGATTTATTTTTAAGTAATTTTTATAAATTTTCCGAAACAGAATTTGAATTATAAGTTTTGCCATCATCTTCAAGTAGAAGTATTTCTAAGCATGCCTGCAAAAAATTAGTTTTTTTAATTCAAATTTCCTAAGATATAGGTGAATTTACAGTTTGGCGCGTTTTGAAATTTGGCGTATATATTATAAGCGATAATAACGAAATGTGGTTTACGCACTGTGTTAAAATCCTTTGAAAATATGAACGATGACTTTTTTTCTGCTCGTGAATAACGAAAAAAAGGAAAATAGGTTGCCATAAATTAAGAAGTTTGACAAGTGAATTATTCTTGGCCCAAACTGATAATATCCGCCAAGGTAATTTTTTTAATTTCTCCTTACATTTCTCAGCAAAAATTACAAAATTTAATATCTGCGCATAATTTGAATCGTAGAAACACGGAACGAAATATGGAAAACGACTGGCATGCCATTTCAGAAAAAGTCCGATTTTGTGTCAAAATACCTATGTTAGGCTGATTGTTATATGTATATAATGTATATCCTAAGTCGCGCTTTCGGGACATGAAAAATGCAATTTGGATTTCTTTAATTGACCTAGTAGAACGGGAAATACAAAACTGTCCCATTTTTTTTTCGCAGTGTACATGGATAGGATCCTGCACCCCATTAAATGTTTTCTAAGGACCTTCAATTCCAACTGTTCTCTTAATGAATGATAATTCCAAAGAACACATGCCTCCAAAGAACACATTGTGATGGATAAATAACTAATAATGTTACCATTTAAATGCACATCCAACATATTTGTCGTATAGTGGCATACTTTAGCACACACGATGAAGCATACGATTGCTATTCCTGCAGATTCCATGTGTCCTCCTACAATACAAAAGTGCAAATACCATGATATTTACTTCGTAGTTTAATAATTCTTTAAAAATTCCTTTCAGTGTTTCATGTCAATTTGGGATCTATTATTTAACCGGTTATGACAAAAAGTAATAGAGGTCTCAGTTTAAGGTAAGGGCTGCTTTCTTGGTGTATTTTCTGTTGGAAACTACTCGGTGCTTGACGTAAGAGTCAAATTGCAAAATTTTTATGCAACCAGTCTATTTAAGGACAACTGAACTCGTGACCAACCCCACATCAGTACTACTCAGCCGATAGTGGATTAAAAGAATTGAACCAGGCAACATTGTTAAACGTCAAATTCCGAATTTCATCCTTATGTGATGTATATCGAAGTCATTTTTTAATCCAAGTATTTTAATTAATAAGAGCAGATTAAAAATCCGTATGTTAGAGGAGAGGTTATTAAATTGTTCTCTTATTGCATTAGAAATAATCCATTTTAGGAAATTAGAAAGAATAGAAAATAGAAATTAGAAATTAGAAATAATCCATTAAAGCTATCGATAATATATCTTTATCTTAAAATGCATAATGCTTTGTTTCTCAGTTGCATTCATATAAAAGACCAAAAGAATTATTTGGTTAATCAACATTCAAGAATTAGAGAAGAAAAAGCAAATGCCATTTATCAATAATCAGTTCGCTCAACACTAAAATCCCTTTCAGTCTAATATAAAACTTTACTGCAAATATCATTCAACAAGTTGGCATTCATTCGCAAGCTTGGAAAATTTAAGTGCTAGATGAAACAGGCGTATGCCTTCTTACTACCAAGGATAGTAAAAAAAATAAATAAAAATCTGAAATGTTTCAGATATTAAATTACGTCCAACAGTTCGTTTGTTAAACGTTTTGGGTATTACGTTTACTTATTAAATATCACCTTCTTCGTACCTAAACTATAAAATTCAGTTCAAGAGCAATATTGCAAAATAATTTTAAATTGAGCCTATCTTTAGAATTTCCGATACACGATCTCACGCGCTAGAGATAAAAAGGTTTTCTCTGTACAACGTTGCCATGGCTCGCTTTGAAATCCTTGAGTTTGTTAATCCAAAATTCGTTAAAGTTTTACAAAACATAAAATCGATCATAAAACAAATTCCAAATTTCAAATTTGGGCTTCCAGATGCCCATATTCGCAGTAGGATTACGTGATTCAAAATTGGATGGCTCTAGGTACGTCGTTTTATCACTGTGCAAGAAACATGCATATATTTATGCACATTCTTCATTAATTTCTTTAAACATAATACAGGGCCGCAATATTTGGTGTCAACATTTTGAAAAGTGAACCAACATTAAATGTTTTCGACGCAAAATGCCGAACAATAGTCCTTCAGGGACAAAAACAATAACAAACTTCCGAAAACAATAGTCCTTCAGGGACAAAGCCCCTTTGGACTAACCATGTGAGATTAATTTTCGTTCTTTGTATCAAGTGTTTTGATCAAGATGATTAAACTTTCAGGATCGTTAGTGGTAAAATTCCTATATTAATGATTTTTTAATCAAATTTAATTTCTGTAATCGGAATGAAAGATTTAGCCTTTTTAAAATATTTGAATATTTATAATTCATAATCTGTTATTTAGACTTTTTCTTAAGTAAAATAAATGGAAGTGTGTTTTTTAATGTCAGTTCAAACTCCGTCTTGGTTATCTTTGTAGATATAGCTGCTCACTTTGTAATAGGTCCCTCTTCGTAGCTGCAGGCAGATAATACTTCCTCCACCTTCTCATCTCTATACCTCTTTTCTCTCTTATAATCCTTTGGCAGTTGATGTATGGCGCATTTTTTTCTCTACCACGGCACTCAATTCAGAGCAGAGTTTAGTGCCCCTAACGATCCGACGGATAAAAAGATTTTCAAACTGTCCCCGCTGAAATCTCATTTCCCCATTCAAAACGAGAGATTTCTCCCTGCGATATTAACATCCAACATTGACAATGATGCCTTTTCGCCTTTTGTTTGTCTGGTTGTCTGTCTGTATCAACCGTTCGTTGGCCGCTTTGTGTGGATTTGGTTTAAAGGCGTTAGTCAGTCATCAATGGTTTATGCACAAAACAAAGTAGGGAATATTTGTTTCAAATTGAGGATGAATGTATCTATTTCTTCTAAGCAGATTATTTGTAATTAAAATGTATAAGAAAATCTGAAAGGTTTCAGATTTTAAATTACGTCCAAAGGGGCATTTTTTTTAACATTTTGTGTGTTACTTTTATTTATTAAATATCATGTTTTTCTCACTTAACCCATAAAATTCAGTTCAAGAACAACATCGCAAAATAATTTTTAAACTCAGCGTATCTTTAGAATTTCCTACACACAGTCTAATGCCCTGGAGATAAAAACGTTTTTTCTGTACAACGTTGCAATTATTCGCTTTGAAATCCTTGAGTTTGTTCATTAAAAATTCGTTAAAGTTTTACAAAATATGAAATCGATAATAAAGCAAATTCCAAATTTGAGCTTCCAGATGCCCATATTTGGGTGAAAACGTTCAAAATTGGATGGCTCTAGGTACCGTACTTTTATCACAATGCGAGGAACATACATACATTTATGCAGATTCATCCTCATTTAATTTCTTTAAATATATAACAGGGCGATAATATTTGGTTTCGAAGCGGGATTTTGCGTCCACTATGAAAGGCGAAACTCTTTTCTCAAATTGTTGCCACCAAATATTATCAGTTTGTACTATTTTTAAAGAAATTAGATGAGAAATCTTCGTATATGTATACATGTTCCTAGCACTGTGAAAAAACGACGGTACCTAGAGCCATCGAAGTTTGAATAAGATAGTCCTCCAACCGAATACGGGCACTTAGAAGTCCGAATTTTATGTTTCATACTTTGTAAAATTTCAATGAATTTCTAATTAATAAACTCAAAGATTTCAAAGCGAGTAGTGGCAACACTGTACCAAATAAAACATTTTTATCTCCAGCAGCTGAAAGTGTCTGTCGGAAGTTCTAAAGATGTGCTGTTTTTAAATATTTTGTAATTTCGCTTTTAAAATCAGTTGTTTGTAACGTAAGTGCCAAGAAGATGATATCTAATAAATAAATTAACACACAAAATTATGCTTAATATAAAGATAAAAAAGGCAAAAAGAAGCAGGTGTGAGTATAAAGTCAGACTGATTGCGAGAGCGTTAAAAAACATTAACAATCCCAAGCGGTAGTTGAAATCTGAACCCTTTAAGATTTGTTTTGTTTTTTATTATTATTTATTACCCGTTGTTATGTTGAAAAGCATATTTTTGTTACTCAGCACAATTCGACATAATTGCTGCAAATATTAATGCACTTTTTCAGATGTCAGATGTATCAATTTGTGTCTAGAAAATAGCTTTTCTGTAGTTGTTAAGCTGACAGTCGAACTTTATCATGACAGTTCCTTGGTTTTCTTAGAATTTTAAATGCGTAGAGTTCTGTAAAAATAAGCAGTAAGTCAGGGAAACATGATACGAATTCCTATGCTTCAATATACAACATTTCACCATGTCCAGAAGTTGTTTGACACACACATGTGTATTTCAAACAACAGATCCATAATATGAAAAAAGCATATGTATTGGTAGAGACAATACTGGAAAGTATTGAACAGCTAAGTTTTCAAATGAAAAAATATAACAAGGATCTAAATTACATTGAGAAATTAAACGAAATTTCGAATTTTCCCATGTAATTCAGTACAGTAAATTATGAAGTAAATATTCATGTTAGGTTAAACATTGGCAGTTATATATTTTGCGTTTTATGATAAATGAGAGTAATGGTCACAAATATTAATGTGACTGAGTATATTAGTTATTCAGAATATATCTTATGAACCAGATTCTTGGCTCACTTTTTGCAATTAACTCGGTACGCTTGACCCTGTAAAAGTGTTTTCCCTGTATGAAACGGTTGTGTGCAGAGAAACGTACAAACAGGTAATGCATGCTTTTGTTAGTTTTTTTTTCCCGTAAGTGTGATATTTTTTTTTCTATTTTCGCTCATATTAGGCTGTTATATATAATTAAAGTATAATAATTGACATTAACCCATTATAAATGAAAAATTTATTTAGGATTTTTTTTCCTTTGAGTTGGCGGGGGTAACAAATTCAGAGCAGAAAATTATTTTTAAATATGTAACTCTTAATTGTAATTTCGGAGCGTTATAATAAATTCATAGAAATTTTAATTATTAGCACAGTAAGAAATAAATTTACCTTCTTCTGAAAAAAAAGGAATTCTTTCCAATTTAGATTTCAAAGCGACAAACTAAACAAGCCTTCGACACTGATTCCAAAATCAAAATCGCAGTGCGGTGAGAAAGGCAAGCATTTTGAAAGATTGATTGTGATGGAAAGAGACTGTGCAGCTTGTATGCTAAAATGCATTCAATATTTTCATTAAAAATCGGCTTAAAAACTCGACTGAATTTTATGAATTGGAGTATATATTTGTCATTTCATTCACAACTAATTTATGATGCAATGTATTCTTACATTGCGAAAATTTACAAAATGTCAAAAATTAAAAATTACAATGTACGAACGTTAAAATTACTGGGTAAAAATTTTAAAAATTACTACCTAAAAACTGAAATTAACTAGGTGAAAATTACTTATGTACTATGTTATTAAAAGTAGTACGTTAGAATATTTTCTATATTGAAGCTAAAATTTTGATTTCTACTTCCAATATCAAGTCATAACATCATCCGCACCTTTGTAGGCTGGATAAAAAATCTGTCATGTTCCTTTTTCCTCATTATCATATATTATTTTATATTAATTATTATACCCATCTATCGAAATTTTTTGCAAATTTACTGCACTTTAAGAATGAAGGGATACTTATTACAGTTTTCTTATTTTTAGTGCTATATTAGGTTTGCAAAGTATATTAAAAATTTTAAGAATTAAAAGTAGAAGGATTTTAGGAACTTTACAGATTACACTAGAATTAGTTTATATATCAGAATTACTAGAATTTTACAAATTGTATTATAAACAATATTTTGCAAATTTTATTAGTTTATATTAGTTTAAAAAATATAATCAAATGAATATCCACTAAGAGTTTAAAGAGCAATATATCTGCTCAAATTACTTATAATAATAAGAGGCATGTATTTACGGACATTATTTTCTTACGAATTAATACGCTATAGTGATTTGGGGTATACAAGTATGCTAAGAATAAAGATAGGGAGGTTATAATTTTAAGCAAAACAATTTAATAGCGAAGTAAAATACGTAATCTGTTAATTATTTTAAGTCATAACCATTTTCAACTAACAGCATAAGATATTGGCTTTTATAGCGTTGATATTAGCAGCGATACACATATCTGTAAGTTTACAAGTGAGATTCTAATATACATAATATTGTAATATGTATAATAAAAATTAAAATTGTGAATTTGTTTTAATATGAAATCACTTACGGTTTTATTCATTTTTAAATGTTAATGTTTTTAAACTCAGAAATCGCCTGAAAAAATACTTATGTAGCTTGACGATTTAAAGAAAATATTTGGCTCAAATGTTAAAATGTCTTGTGATTAATCTATTATCTGAAGAAAGTTTTAAATCTGAAGGAAATGCAGCGGAAACTGTAAGGAATTTTCCCCTTCCTCACTACGCGCCTTCATTGTGTAAATGCTAGTAGTCGAGAGATTCAGAGCTCGAATCTCGGAGAGGACATTAATTTTTTATGGTTCCTACTTCAAAAGGCCTAAGAAACAATATTTAACTTGAGTTAATTCCAAATGAGAATGCCCTTACGATGAGGACAAACGACAATTTGCAAAACATCGTTCTCTTCATACTTCCTTGTACGAAGTAAAAAGGAAGTACTGTAATCACGAAAAATTTGGGTATGATATTTCAAAGAAAATATCCATTTTGACCGCTTTCGAATGAAATTGAAAGATGTCTTTGCTTAACATCTGTCCGTAAGGACAAAGAAAGGACTCTTTTCCCCCAAAATTATAAAACTGATTTAAAATGGATTCTGAAGAGAATTTTTAGTGGCATCTGTGCATACGTTCCTACGTACATATGTATCTCGCATAATTGAAAAAGGATTAGCCTCATGTGTGTAGGACTGGTATAACATGTAGATGTGCAGCTCTTATTTTGCTTGCGATCGGCCGTACCAAAAGTATATAAATATGTGTATGTATATATCCACTTTGTTACTCGGCTCCGTGATCTCAGTTTCTTTATTCTTATATATTTGTAAATTGCACTTTGTTTTAAAAATGATTGAATTATGTTGTTCCTATCTTCCGATTAAAGTTTTTATGCATTTAGTAAATCTGTAGAATTATCAACAATTTAAAAGTTGTTTAAATGCGGCTAAGGCTAATTATTATTAACATACTAGCCATATTTGTTTACATTTGAAACTGAGCAAAGTAGCTGATTTGTTGCCGATCTAGAGACAGTAGTTGTAGAACTATCAGCAATTTAAAAAAGTTCTTTAGGTGTGGATGAACCTAATTTGCTTTGCATATTTGTTTACACTTAGCAGAACAGTGAATTTGTTGCCAATCTAGAGGAACTAACCTTCGCAACAACAAAGATAACGCCTTTTTTATTATTGCGAATTAAATCATGCTTAAATCTATTCTGTAACTTATAGGAGGAAATAAGTGTTTAAGATTTAATTCGTAATTTTTAATACAGCTACTTTGAGTTTTTATGTATTTTTGCGTTGTCGCGAAGTGAGAACTGAATTGATTGAAGGAGAAATACTGAATTCTCTGTGAAAAACTGTTTCATTTTTTGTTTATTTAGTTTCTTTTGTACATCGTTTTAGATTTATTATAGTATTTGAATAAGACATGGGACAACAATTAGATAATTCTTCAGGTGATATAATTTTTGTGCATTCTGAGTTATAAAATGAATGAGATGTAACGTTAAGTGAACCTAGTGCCAGAGTGTCGCTATGGTAAACAAACATAGTGAATTTGAAAGAGTGCATTTATTCTATTGTGGTTTATGCGCTATCGACGAAGTAGCTTTAATTCAATTCAATAAGTTTAAATGAAACTGAAGAAAAATGCATATACTTTAATATTCTGTACAAGGAAGTCATGTGATGTACACATCAAATTTTTTTTTTTTTTTAGTTTTCCTTTTCCCAGTTTGTTATGAAAAAGAGTAAAAATACTTATAACTGCGTTTGTTGAGAAAAATACCAAACGATGCTTCAGATGTTTTCCTTTTGTTGATAGTTAAAGATTTTATTTACACCTCAAGCTCCTAGCCAGAAGTGGAATTTGCTTGCACTAAAATTTAATTTTTGAAGTAACATACAAAATGCAAAGTTAATCTAAATTATAAAAAATTAAAGTTTCAAGTGGTAGATATTTAAAGATAAATTAATTAGGAGCATTTTAATAGTTTTTTTAAAAATTATTTCTTATTTTTCAGGAAATCTTGTAATTGAAAGTACGGTATTTCCGATACTTTCGAAACCGATGTAGAAAGCTCAAAGAGAAAAATATTGATTTCATACTTGGTTACTGTGGACCATTAATTTCCTCAGTTTCCGCAATGTGCCCGAAGAATTCCCTGAAGTCAGGTGCACATCCTGCTCTCCATTTAGAGAGATATCAAAAAGAATTTAGGGACAAGTGAAGTAGTAGTAGTATTTTATTTTCTTGATAGTTGTATATAAATTCAAATGAAATTTTCCGTATGATGCGAATTCCCCATGCAAAAGTACAGTTCTAGAACTAAACTTTCTTGAATTTTATATACATTTCTACGTATTTTTTAAACTTAGTTTAGTAGCATTAATAAAAACAAAAAAGTTTGCACTGTCATTCCTAATTATTAGCTCAGATTTTGAAAAGTTGAATATTTATATGCTTTTAAAATGACGCATTTTAGTAGCTATTTCATCTAAACAATGTATACTGCGCAAAAAAAGGGACAGTTCTAGATCTCCCGTTCTACTGGGCCGACTGAAGAAATTCAACTTGCGTTTTTTCATGTCTCAGGATATGTATTAGATTTGTATACAGCATTGTTCTAATATCGGTCTTTTGACACAAAATCGGACTTTTTATGAAATAACATGCCACTTTTTTCCATATTTCGATTCTAGATTTCAAATTATGCCTAAATACGAAATTTTGTAAACTTTGGTGCGAAATTTACGAAGAAATTCAAAAAATTATCTTGGCGCATTTTTTTTTCAGTTTGCGCCAAGAATAATTCCCTCGGCGAACTTCTTAATTTATAGCAACCTATTTTCCTTTTCTTTTTTTATTGTACATGAGTTTAAAAAGTCATCGTCCATACATTCAAATAATTTTAAAAAAATACGTAAAACACATTTGGCGTTATTATCGCTTAAAAAATATGTACCAAATTTCAAAACGCGCCAATAGGTAAATTCATTTATAGCTATGAGAATTTTAAATAAAACCTCTAATTTTTGTGGGTGTGCCTACAAATACATCTACTTTAAGATTATGCTAAAAATTTTATAGTTTATAATATAAAAATGATTTCGAAAAATTTATAAAAATCTGAAAATACAAATTTTAAAAATAAATAATAAAAAATGTCGTATTATATTTGGATTAAGAATAAATTTCAAATTCTGGAAGAAGGAATTAAGTAAATTTAATAAAAAAGGAGATATTAATAAATATATATCAAATTCAATTAACACTGAGGAGCTAAATTTTTGTGAGCTAACTTCTTAGAAACTACTCATGCGATTTTTGCAAAACTTGGTAGTTTGGCATAATTTGAGTCGTAGAATTAAAATATAGAAAACAACTGGCATGTCATTTCAGAAAAAGTCCGATTTTGTTTCAAAATACCTATTTTAGAACAATGCCATATATAAATCTAACACATATCTTAAGTCGCGCTTTCGAGGCATGAAAAACGCAGTTTGAATTTCGTTAATTGGCCCAGTAGAACGGGAAATACGAAACTGTCCCATTTTTTTTCGCAGTGTACATACGGTTGGCTGAAATACGTAAGCAATAATTATGTAGAACGGTAAAGGAATTTATCAGCCTCAAACAAACCATCGCTATAAAAACTATCTCTGTTATGGATATTCTGTGGAAGGTTGAATATTTCGTATTTTCTTGAGATAAAATTTGGCTCATCATGGCATGAAAACTCAAGTTGAATTTCGCCAATCGCCACAGTAGAACGGGAGATATAGAACTGTCCCATTTTTTAGAGGGCGGGGCAGTGTGCGTTTACAATTTTCTGGCAATCTGAATTTTTTAAAAAAAATTTCTGTATATTTAGTTTCGTATTAAATTCGTGTAAATAAATGAATAGTTGTGTAAATAAAGCACAATTAAATTCTTTGTTTTGTTCTTTATTGACGTAATAATTTACTTCCTTCATTTTCACGCAAAGTTATCAGTTTTATAAAAATTTTCGAAACGTTCTTCTGGATCATGCTATCTTTTATATTTCTATATTATTTTGGAGTTGTTATAATCTAAAAAATTAACAGCAAAAAATTAATTCTTTAGTAAGTAGATTGCAGGAATTTAAAAAATCATTGTTTTTCTCCTCAAAAAAATGCCTTCAACTCACTGAACTTCTACTTTCTCATTTAACTAAGTTAAATGAGAAAATTAATGAGGTAAATCCTTATTTGCATACAGAGTTCCTTACTTAGTTTATTTAATGATAAAGTGCAGAAATTTCAACAATGAACTAAAAATTTTTATAGTTTTATTTTGCTTTAAAAATAATTTTAATTTTAGGGTTGTTCCGCTGTTTATTATTCTTGACGCTGTGTTTGCTTATTCTTTTACACTAGAGAGTTTACAATTTTTTATTACCGCTAATGGTCCTAATAAAATTTTAAGTATTTCAGATTCAACTGCTTTTCAAGCCGGGTTTTACTCAGTTTATCACTAAGGGTATGGTTATTCATTTGCAGCCCTTATGAATCATTTTTAAAAAGCTCGTAATGCTCCCTTTCATTTCTGCTGTTGTAGAGATGAGCAAATATCAAGTGGCTAAAATCAGGAAGCACTGTTATTTAACCTCAGTTTGAATTACCTATACATAAACGGGTTGGTTGCATGGCCTTGTTTTTTTCTTCCTCATAACATAAGCATATTTTTCTTTTAGAAAGTTTAGTTCTCTTAGCACTTAGTTTCTCTAAAAAATACTTCATAAAGGCAAATGTATTTTCTCCCTCCTTCTAGGATGCCTTCGTGGTGTAACGGTTAGCACACTCGGTGCATATTCGAGAAGTCCAAGTTCGAGTCCCGGCAGGGGCATTGCTGATTTTTCACGTCTCTTGCTTCAAAACTACCTAATGACTCTGCAGTGGCTACCAAACAAAAAGGTGATGAATGATGATTCTTCATCACCAGGATTTGGCGATTGGAATCGCTAATCCCTAGTCACCCTTTAAAAGGGAAAGTATAGAAAGTAGATAAGGTATTTTCTCCCTCGTTTCTGCATGGCTACCTGGTGTAACGGTTAGCACACTTGGCGCGTATTCAGGAGGTCTAGATTAGTGTCCCGGCTAGGGAGTTTCGCATTTTTCCAGCTTCCTGATATCGCAAATAACGTAATAAGTCTACACTGTCGCCAGAACTAAAAGATGGTGGATGATAATTCTTCACCACAGGATTTGGCGATTGGGTCCTCTAATCCCCAGTAGCCTTTTAAAAAGGGTGGGGTATACAAGGTATTTCCTTCCTCCTTCCATCGTGCTCTCGTATTGTAACGGTTAGAACACTCAGCGCGTATTCGAGAGGTCCAGGGTCGAGTCCCGGCGAGGGCATTGCTCATTTTTTATGTTTTCTGCTTTAAAAATAACCTAATGTCTCTACAGTATACAGTTCAAGTGTTCTTTACCATCATTAAATAAAGGCCTCCTGCATCTGATTTTGAGGAGATTACTTTAACTTTTATGATTTTAAGTAAATAGAGCAATAATATTTTATAGTATGAGATAAATGTTGTTGCTGAAAAAATTAGAAGTGGTAAATGAAAATCTCAATTTTCTTTTAGGGAAGGAATCTTGGGAGAAACTATGAATAGAATGCATTTCTTTATTTGCTGGACTGATTAGATGTTTAAAAATGATATATGCAAACTTTCTCTGCCCTTGAATTCTTTTCATATTCTTTATATCTCAGTTCTTGTTTACAAAAAGCAATTAAAATTATTCTGAACTCTTCATTATCCATATTCGGATTATTGATTTTGTTTATAACCGGTTATATTCGGCTTATTCGTTAATACTTTAAGGGAATTTACAATATATGTCTATGACAGTGAAACTAGGAATTTCTGATAGAGTGACTCTCATTGTTAAACACTTAAAGCGAAGTTAAAAGATAAATGCCAATTTACAGTTGAGGAAACAAAACGAGATATTTGGTATCGAAATAATGAGATTTTGAGAATGAAGAGATATCAGAATGTGACTTCGTTGAAATCATTTCTGGCTCCTCTAGAGTGGCGCCGGAACTAAAAAAGGTGGTGGATGACGATTCTCCACCACCAGGATTTGGTGATTGGGTTCTCTAATCCCCAGTCGACCTTTAAAAGGGGGAGTATATAAGGTATTTCTCGTAGCATGCCTTCTTGGTGTAATGGTCAGCACACTCGGCGCGTATTCGAGAGGTCTGAGGTTCGAGTCCCGGCGAGGGCATTGCTCATTTTTCATGTTTCCTGCTTCAAAAAAATCGTAAGTCTCTTCAGAGTGATTGAGAAAAAAACAAACATGATAGACTGATGAAGGCTGCAGAGCTTAACGAAACCAAGGTATTAGGGAGATTTCAGAATTAATAGAAGATTTAGTAGGAGAAAGTAAAGCTGAAACATGCACGTTGAGACAATGGCATATGCAGAGAAGCTAAGTTAATAAGCTGAGTAGACTTATGTGAAAAGTTCTGTGACATATGTGAAAATGGTAATTTGACTGTCAAATCCAATTAGTGCATTTTCTACAGAAGGAATATCTGAAGTGATATCACTTGGAATAGTGTTTTGGGGTGTAATGTAAACGACGTTAAAGCATCTCCCGACTACTCGAACTAATATAACGATTTTTAGTTAAGAAAGTTTGGGTAAAGAAGGTTGCATCTCATTTATCATAAAACAGATTCCTATGATACCTTAATTCTCTTAATTGCTATATTTCCCCTCATCTTTGTTCTCTTTTATCAATTTTCATAGGGGGTGAGAGTTTTCAGACGATTCAAGTTATCCATAACTATGCGATAGCGAATCTATAAAAGACACCAGAAACAAATTTCTTTTTATTTCTACTAATACACAATAAGAAATAATTCTTTTACATTTTCTGATAGAACAGCCCTAAGTGCATTTTGCCCTAAGTGCATTTAAATATTTGAATATAAACATGTCGTTGCTTTTGGACTTCTAAATTATAACGGGTGGACCTAGTTTTATTGTTTCCCATCCATAACCGTGCATTAATTAGCGTATATAATTGTGAGCTCAGTGTATCCTAAACTTTGGTATCTGCCTTATGTTTTCTAAAAACACGTATTTTGAGAACTGTAGAATTAATATCGTACTAAAATTATTTTAATTTAAAATTAAATTTAAAGACTTTTCTGTGCTGTAGGACATACACTACTTTGCCTCGTATTCAACTGGTTATAAGCCACATATTGATGAATTGGTTCTCATCTTTTATTTTCCGCAAAATCTGTCAGTTTGGGAGATAAACTTCTTCCGCGTATTGTTCGTCGGGAATTTTCTCGCTTTTTCCTCTCTTTTCGTGTTTTCTTTATTTTCCAAAGAGGCTCGATTTCTGGTTATTGAGGCGCGAGGCGTTTTGTCATTTCTCAAGAACTGCTTCGAGAGTATATTTCGTCACAGGATGACGCTGTCATTCTCAAGATGCCTATGACAGCGACGCCTTTTGTCGCTTCAGTCCTGATTACGCGGGAGGTTTGAGAAAGGTGCTCGACACTTCATTGGTGGGAGAATGTATGTGTGCTACTCTTTCTCGAAGTTTCACGGGAGAAAAAGAATTTCACGCGAGCCAAAAGCTGAGAGCATATTTTCTTCTGCACCATTAGGAAAAACCTAACTAGCATTTTGATGCATATTTAAAAAAAGATGTCACGTTCCTAATGGGAAGATTTAAAAGAGCACACAAATAAATAAAAGTGGAATAATAAACAAGCATATCGTTACATTTCTCCAAAATCTTCTTCAAGGTTTGGTGCTAATGATACGTAACTATAGCCTTGTTTATAGCCTCACCTATGTTATCTTGATGCTTGGACGATAGCTGCAATGAGTTGGAGATGATGGCATAGAATAGCTTGGAGAATGGTGAAGGTATTTCTGCCTAGATAACTAAATTAATACATATACATATATATATATATATATATATATAATTAAAAGTAGTACGGTTAAAATTGATCCCACATATTCAATACGGAATAAACATATGCAAAACACAAACATATGACAACACAAACTGCAAAACACACACAGTGACAAACTGTTTCAAAATGTATCAAAACGAAAAATGAAATGAGAAATTTACATCTTTCGCTGCATCGTCATCATGGGATTGGTGCAACATAAAAAAGGAAATTAATCAGCCTGTTTCTGAACCAAAAAACACACGCATGAAAATTTCAAACTTAAAATAATTTCAGAAAAACAACCAAAATAATCTGTTTTTATCAGTCCGACTTCTACACGCCGAAGTAAGCAGCGCAAACAATTACAAAATTACAGCTTTAAAATCATGAACAAATTAAAAAAAATTATTTTGAGCTCGGTTTCAAACAACAAAACCTGCGTTATTTGAACTCGAGTCCAAAAAACTAAACCAGCAAATACAGGCAATCCAACATATTCCAAGATAAAAACATATGTACATTTTGAGACCCAACAGACCAAGTTAAGCACATTTTAAAAATTATGGCATCAAAATCCTAAACAAGAAAAAGAAGCCTAAAAAATCTATCAATATTAATTTTCGATTTAAGTGGATCATGTCCAAACAACATATAAAGCAGAATGAATTCAATATATGACAAATAATTTTGATCCCGAAAACAGAGTATAAAGGGGAAAGTTACTTCTTAAAATCTGTATTGAACGACAGGTTTTGATATAAAAAAATATTACAGTAGCAGAAGTTTAAACAAAATATAATCGACCTTTTTTGTAGCATAGCTTAAAATATATATACTAAGTAATGACATAAGATAAAATATAAATTTAAAACTGCGAATTTAACTAATTAATATTATTGATAACAATTAGAAATAAAAAATCTGAGGTGGACACCACATGCCTTTTTTTGTAATGGCAAGTAAAACATAAAAAACCAAATACTTTAAAAACCGTTTAAAAAGTGTTTTTTGCAATTAGAATTGGAGTTTCTATGAAAAAACATGCAATATGGCCTACGGGCAAGCAGACAGATTTTTAAGTGCACAAAACTGAAAGTGTACTTTTCGACTCACTCGGCGAAAAGACGTTGACGTTTGTGAAGAATTTGACTTAATTTACTGTTATTCTAAGAATTTCAAACGTAAACAAATGATAAGTACGTTAGGCTTTGTGTACAACTTAAACAACTATTAAATTGTTGGTGATTCTACAACTGTTGCATGCAGATTAAATAAAAGCATTAAAAATCTTAACCGAAACGTAAGACCAACATAATTCCATCAGTTTTAAAGCAAAATATGCACAATTTATCAACGTATATAAAAAAACTGAGCTCATGAAGCCGGGTAACAGAGTGAATATATATATATATATATATATATTCATTTTTTCATTCAAATACATTTTTTGAAAGAGGAGACCTTTATTATGTCTTTACGTACAGATGTTATGCAAAAATCGTTGCTCAAATGGATTCGAGAGCAATCAAAAGGGATATTTTCGTTGAAATCTGATACCGGAAGTTTTTCGCGTTTACAATACTACTTTTACTTCGTGTAAGGAAGTAAAAATTATTCATTATAACATTAAACATGGTAATAAATTATAATTAATACTATATAGTTATATAACGAAAATAAAAACTGGCGTAAAAGTATAAAATAAAATATATGCATGATAGAAAACTGATTTTAAAGCTTGCAAGTTGAGATAGTTTACAACTATTACATGCAGATTAACTAAAGCGTTAAAACCTTAAGGTTCCAAAGATTCGATAGCTACAATAAACGTTTTCTGTTCGGATTTGCGAAGATTTAGGATTAGCTTCACTTGTTGTAAGAAATATTAAACCTTGCAAATTTTAGAACCTGGTAGAACTGTGTAGCCACTATTCGTTAAATTTGTTGTGTAAGTAACAGCTCGGGAGAAGGATTATATACTTTTTTTATTTTAACTCAAAAGTATTCACAGATAGCTCTTCTTGGGAGTACAAGAATCACACACTTTTGTCTTGATCTTAAAATAGAAATATAAAATTAAGCTAATGGTAAGTAGAAAAAAACAGCCTAAGCCGCACAGAGCTCTTAAGCTTAGCTGGCTTCTAACTAAAATCACCAGCTTAGAATAACAGGCACGTAATAAGCACAGCCGTAAAGTAACAAGCTTCGACTCCTAGCAACAGCGTGGCCGAAAAGAACAAGCTCTAAAGTAGCTCAGACCTTGGCTTAAAAAGTAGTTTCTACTGTGATTTTCATAAAGCGTAAAACAGAAAATTCATTTTGGCAGTAAAATGTAGGTAGGAAAATGAGGAATAAAATTCTTCAAATAAAAATATCTGTTAGAAAAATGAAGTAAAACCCTACAGTACATAAAATCATTTTTTTCATCCTGTACTATAATTCGATACTTCGTGAGTAGAAAATGAGAAAGCTCCGTTTTTTTCTATTTTGTAAATTAAATAAAGTAAAGATCTGATATCAGAGGTCTTTCTACTATTTTAGAGCAGTTCTTTTTAACTACACTGCACAAAGTTAAGGCACAGCGTGTTTTTCGAAGCTCACCATTACAAAAATGTCGGTAAATTTAAATTCCCAGTTTAAATGCATGATAGTAATGAAGTTTATGAAAATGCTGCACGTAAAAATAAAAGCTACCACTTTTATTTTATAGATATGATTGCATAGATAGGAGTTGGAGAAAAAAATGAAAAAATTGTAAGTTTTGTTCACAGGTGTTTATCTTTAATTGTTATTGGCAACTTCCTTAAGAATATCTAGGACAGCCTATCGATATTCAGGAGAAGTCATTTATCCTATTCGTTCAGATGGCGAGCGATCGGATGAATGGAAAGAGGATGTCACAAGCTAATGCTACAAGGTATATCTTAATGTTTGTCGTAGTGTGATCCGGTGGCTATGAAATCAGATTGAATCCGAGAATTCTGGGTCTATAAGATATGTTCCAAGCAGACCAAGAGTTACAACACCTGTGGATGACCGTTATTTAGCTCTTCAGCTGGAAAGAGAAGCAACATTACTGTTCTTCAGCTCATGGTATATCATGGGCAAGACAGCACGTCCGCTCAACTAGTCAACAATGGATGTCTGTTCTTTTCACAGACGAGTCCGGGTGCACACTGAAGAGTGATTCAGGTTGTCAGTTGATCTGGAGGGAACGACGCACCACATACAACCAATCCCACATCGTGGAGAGACACAGTTACAGAGGTGGTGGAATAATGCTTTGAGCTTGGATCTTTCTTGCCGGTCTCACTGACCTACATGTATTCCAGGGAGCAACTTTTGACCGATGTGGGATATCGAGACGTGATCTGTAACCAATATATCCGCCCATATGCCGCTATTATAGGTACGTATTTCTTCTGATGGACGTCAATGCGCGACCGCACCGACCTCCAGTCGAGGAAGAATATCTTGAGGGTCAGAGTATGGAGCGGATGGAATGGACAGCTCAGTCTCCCGACCTGAATCCAATAGAACATCTTTGAGATCATTTTGGAGACAGGTTGCTGCCTTTAGTAATCCTCCAAGGTCGTAACGAGGATTATTCCGTGTCTGGTCGTTTTTTCCCGTTTCACTGATCAAAAAATTAATTTATAGCAGGGAAAGTCACTGCCGCCGATGTATTGCATCGAGGAGGGGACATATTCCTTATTAGAACCCATTTTTGTAATGTTATCAATACATTTTTCTTAAAAAAACTATGATTTACTGTTTCTCAAAGACCGGATTTCTTTGCTAAGAGTGAAATGTTTTGTAGGAATTCGTGTTTGTTTTGTTTGTATGTTGCTTCATTCTCAAACTAGACACAAAAATGATGCTGCTCCTTAACTTTTGTAGGGCAATATATTTAATGAAATAGATTACTTTCCTTCCGGTCATGTGAAAGATATTTATATTTCATTACTTCTGCAAATGAGAGTGAAAATTCTTATTTGCATTTTTCCGAATTGCCTTGTAATGCAAAACCTAAAAGTGCTTTGTTCTTTGAAGTGCATTACAAATTACATTGCTGTTTATGCTTTGTTTCGTAAATACAGTAAATGGCTTCAAGAGCATTTACACCACCGCTTTCTAAGTAGAAGCATTTTTAGACAGGAATTTGATTCTTCTATCTAAGTCCAAAATTCCATATGAAATCAACTGCTTGAAATCATAGTAAAAATGTAAAAGTAAGTAAATGCAATGTTCAAGAGTTCCATTAAAGAACTTAACTTGCAAGCTTTTCAAGGAGTTGAATAGAAGAAAATATCATATGAAAATATTTATAGCAATTTTATTATAACATTTTTCAAAGAGAAGGGGAAAACGTAGAGGGAGGAAATAAAGGACTTCCCTCTTTATAATGCTATTCGATGTACTTAGATTTCGGATATTAAGTAGGCTAAAAGCGTATACAAATAATAAGATTCCGAACTAACACGCTTGACTAAAACTCACTAATTTTTAAGCGTCAAACTAGTTTCCCCTGAAAAAGCATTATTTTGAAATAACACGCTTGATCATCTACAAGTTCAAAAAGTGGATTAAATTAAACATGCAAATATCCGCAACCGAAGGATTTTGTAAAAACACATTAAAAAAAGTGAAAGGTTTCAGATTTTAAATTACGTCCAAATGGGCGTTTTTATTACCATTTTGTGTGTTACCTTTATTTATTAAACATCATGTTTTTCGCACTTAAACCATAAAATTCAGTTCAAGAGCAATATCGCAAAATTATTTTAAATTGAGCATATCTTTAGAATTTCCGATACACTGAACGTGTTGGAGATAAAAATAATTTTTCTGCCCAACGTTGCCGTTGCCCGCTTTGAAATACTTGAGTTTGTTAATCAAAAATTCGTTAAAGTTTTACAAAATATGAAATTGATAATAAAGCAAATTCCAAATTTCAAATTTGGGCTCCCAGATGCGCATATTCGCAGGAGGATTACGTTATTCAAAATTGGATGGCTGTAGGTACCGTTGTTTTATCACAATGCGAGAAACATATATACATTTATGCAGATTCTTCGTTATTTAATTTCTTTAAATATAATACAGGAAGATAATATTTAGTGGCAACAATTTGAAAAGTGAATCGACGCAAAATGCCGAAACGAAATTAATAGCCCTGGCCAAATTGCCCCTTTGGACTAAAAATGATGAAAATGGCTGTAACAACTCATTAAGTTAAAATTATTAACTTAAATTTAAAAAAATAGTTTTTTTAAAATACATTTGCATTAATTGATTTCATATAATTTAAATTTTATTACATCCATGATACGATTTCAATTTACATGTAAAACCGTTTATATAATTTGTATTTACATTTTGTGTGCCGTACTATTTTATTCTGCAGTCTTCCGTTTCGTATGTTGCCTTTAATGCATATAGGTAGTCGGGAGAATATTAACGTTTACTGAAGAGAACTTTTTTAATATATATGAACGTATTTTTTCTTACTGCGTGGAGTGATAAAGTATTTGGAATAAGGAAAGATCAACCAGCCCCGCCAGCATTCGAACTTTGAACCTCCCGATTGCTAATCGAACGTGCTTCCAGTTACACTGCGAAGGTATGATGACTGAAGGAGAAAATTTTTATAACTATTTCCATATTTATTTTTGTTTTAATTGCTTTGTTACAATTTTTTACAGTTGCATTACAACATTGGTGGTTTTATTCTGTGGTGTGGATTTTAACCCCACCTCAAAGAGAACTGTAAAAAAAGTACATATATTTAAGGAAATTCTTTGTAATTATTGGAATTTCTGTGGCATAAACTATAGAAAAAATTTGAAAATAGTAAAAATTTATTCAGTAACTGTAAAAACTGCGAAAATATTCCCGCATTAGAAAAAGTTTCCTTCTTTCAGCCATCCAAAGTATGTTATGCAAAACACCGCTTGAATGTCTTTCCTAAGTTGTAAAAAATATTATTGAATTTTTATATGTCCCCTGTCCTGCCATTCTCTTATCAAACTGGGGGAAAATGGAAGTGTTTGCACGCGCCAATTGGGCAAAAGATCGTCCATGCTCTTTTCAAAAATATTTTTTTTATTCCTTTTGAAAAAAAGGACTCTATTTCAAGTTACACACCACAAAAGGCCCAGCCCTTCTAACAAATGGATAGGAAATAACTCAAAGCGGAGCCGCTGAAACTCAGGCACAAAAGGATACCGTAATAAATATATAAGAAGAAAAAAAAAAACTCACTTTCATATTTGTGTGAACCGCCATGATTTGTGGTGTATACGTACCCCATACTGAGGTTTTCCTATTGTGGACCAGGAAAGTTGGAATTCGCGTTCATAGTACGCTATACACTCCTCCGTCTACACACATTTTGATTTCAAAGGAAATATTTATTGATATTTTGCGACGAGCGATTTGGGCCCTTTTGTACGAAAGGAGTTAATATGGAGGAAAGCAATGAATGAAAGGGGAATGAGAAAGCTGGGGAATGAGAGAGCGAGATAAAAATGAGCGCATGCATCTGGGTAAATATCTCGGGGCAAAAACTTCGTTTCATTGTAATATTACATACTCCAAAGCCTTGGGCGGAAGTTGAGTTAGAAGTGCGTATAATTTTATATATATATTTTACAGTTGGCCTTCAGCCCAAACGCATTCGAAGATTTATCCATATTGAAGAAAACGAGTCTCATTTTGTAAATTATGCTTTTTATTAACGTCTCTGTGAACTCCAACATTAAGACTTAAGCATTTTTTTAAAATCTAAATCTGATGAAGAATGTATTAGTCTTATTCGAACGAAAACGATTTCAGGTGATATAATTGAAGAACTTGTAGGATGCTAAAACATTTTCTTTTTGTTAAGGAAATGAAAAAGCTTATAAAAACCTTTGTACATGAATCAAGAAGCAACTAAGCAGTCATGAGTGAAAAAATTTACATTCCGAACTTATATAGAATTCTCTTATGTTAATTAACTAGTTATTTTATGATTTAGACCTGTCACTTCTTCTTTCCCTTTCCATGCCAGAATGCAAATTAGTTCGCGTGTATTTAAGATATTATATTTAGATTGTAACACAAAGCATGCTCTGCCTCTAGAGGTCACGTTACTAAATTGCTAGCACAGATAAAATTTTTAGTCTTCGGCCTTGCGTTATAATTGCCGATACTGATCTCAATGTCGGTTAGATTTGTGAGCCAACTTCGCGTTAAACTGATCTCTGTAGCCTTTGGCTACTAGCTTATTTAATTTTACATTTGAATGTAGCGTTGTTTTACGTTTTCCCTTCATAACTGCTGGCTGATCTTGTAAGCACCAGATGGGCCTTCTGTTCTTACTTAATTTAAAATAAAGGTTCTTTTTTACTCTTCTCAAAGCTGAGTTGTAATTTTAGACTTACCGATAATCCGCCGCCAGTCTGTCAAAAGTTTGGTTACAACTTATGATGCCTAAGAAGATTGCTAAATTTTATTTGCTTATATATATATATAAACACATAAATATCTTAAAAATGTAAAATTTGTAATGACTAAGAAACCTGGCAGTCAAGGCGGATTAAATTCCATTTTTATTTAAATTGACATTTGTGGCCACAATTCACTTTACACTCTAATTGTGCCTATTTCCAGAACATTTACAATATTAATACTATTGGGATAGGAAGCGAGTGAGGGAAATAGGGTCCAAGTAGCATAGAAGTTCAAGCTAAAAGTGCGCAGTTATTCAATACGGAAGCTTACCAAGAGGTATGTTTTGGTTTAGGTTATAAGGTATTTCTCCCGCCTTCTTAGCATGCCTTCGTGGTGTAGTGGTCAGCACGCTCGGGGCGTATTCGAGTCCGGGCAAGACATTGCTCATTTTTCATCTCTCCTGCTTCAAAATAAAATACTTAGGGTCTCTACAAAGTTAGAAAACTTTCACTTCTCGAAATTGTGTGTTTAAGTTCCGAATCAGCTACATCATTTACCCAAGCCATGCGAGGTGGATTGGTCTAGAAATGACGCAATTCAGAGAAGTTATTACGATTTTTAGAATAGAGAGGTAGAATAAAGGGTTACCGCTTGTTTAATTTACAATTTTGATTTCCCTGTTTTTTATCTTATATATAAAATGCACTATTAGTTCTGATTCATAATTGAGCCTGAAAATGTTTAGCAGAAACATTTTAAAAAGTATGATTTTCAATAGACTATTAAATTATAATGTTTTTTCCTGCCTTTATTTGTTTCAACATCTTTCTCTGAATCCTAATTACACTTAATCTTAACACTGAGTAAGATTCCTAAGCTGTCAGACGAGTTTACGATCCCTGATTAGTAGCGATTTGCTGCTCCTTTGGTTTCGATAATGGCTGCCACGCAACGACGTGGGAATTCAACAAGTCTACGGAAATGCTCGAGACATATAGCCTGTCAAATATCTTCTAAAATTTATTTCCTTTAAATCAATTATGAGAACAGGTGGTGGAAGAGTTGCTTGTACATCATTTTCGAGAGTATGCCAAAGGTGTTCAGTGGGATTTAAGCCCGGAACTCCTCAAGGCCTATTTCAGCAGGGAAAATTTAGTAGACTGCTATTCGAACCAGGCGATAGTCAACCACGATTTGTGAGAGGAGGAGCAGTTATTATATTGGTTTACTACAATTTCATCAAGATGGCAGAAAATTCAAAGGAATGCATGTGGTCATCCAGACGATCTACACATTCAGATGCAGTAAAGATGTTTGGAACAAATACCAAAGGCTCCAAACACCGCAGAAGAAAACACTACAGACCATTATAGCTAGGATTTTGCATAATTACAACACTAGATGCTGCACGTATGGGTTCATGTGGCTTTCACCATAATCGAGAGTCAATCGTAATCGAGATTCATGATTCCATGTCATTTGATCCCAATCATCGATGGTTCGGTTACGGCATTTTGTGAAAGATCGCAGTAGCGTACAGTAGGGAGCTTTACTCTTTTGGAACATAAGCCCATTTGTTAAAGCTATCTTTTCACAGTCCGTCTATTGACTCTCAGATTAAACCTCATTCAAGTGTATGGCTACTTGAGCTAATGTTGGTAATATATGACATTTTACCTGAGTCTTCGAAGATGATGATTATTCAAGGTTGGTTTTCCATTGCAGTTTGCTCAGGTTTTTTCTTGTCTATTTATCCGTATACCGTTGTCTTACTTTTGATACTGAGGAACTAGAAACTCCATTTTTTAACTGTTTATAGAACTGAATGACTTATGCGTGGAGATTTCTAAATTGAGAATTTTAACTATAATATTACTTTCCATAATTGCTTTCAAAAGCCTCCGCTTCCAGCTATGTACATCCTACAACAGCGATCTCACTTCCATAGAAATGAGGCATGAACACTACGATAATTGCATAACACGTGTCTATACATGACTCAGTAGCATATCGGTGTACATAGGCAAGTTTTTTTAGTCTTATACGAAGATATTCCTCCTGTTAAAGATAGTCTTTAAGTTCTTTTCTGTAACGAATTCATTATTCATCATTTCAAGCTAACGCCCCATCGGCACTATATTTGAGTCTTCTTTAAAACGTGCGCTTGTTGCCTCTCCGTTTCTGTTTTTCAGCAAAACGCTTGTTTTATTTACTATATCAGGTATTACAACGAAATTATTTCCGACAATTACACATATTTTGTCCAAGACGAGTGAAAAAAATGACCACTTCTGGTGGTTAGTATCAGTGACCGCCGCCCACAGAACACATCCCTACAACTCAGTCTCTATAGCACTCATGGAAACAGTTTCTCTTTTTCAAGCGAAGTGCAAATTTGCATGTGCTGCATTCCCACACTGTTCTTATAGGCTTTTTCTTGATGCTGCAGAGTGCATATCGTCGTGATGTTGTCTTCGATGGCTGATGCTTACTTTCTTGAAGACGAATTGCTGCATCAACTACTGGCTATGTTTCTTGATTGCTATCTAGTGAGCTACAAGAGAACTTTAGAAATGGTCAGTCTTGAAAACCACTCACACAAGTGAGTAAGACGTTCAACAGAAAGGGTGGTTACTATAGGTAACCACCGCCCTTCAAAGACTTAATTAATTACCTTATTATTTTACCTTTACTATTCTTTCTCTTTCTATACTTATCGACACCAACTGGAATGCTAATTAAATTATGCATTTAAGCACAGTGATTTTGAGCTCGAAAAAGAGCTTTTGGCAATTATCGCTGGCTGTTTCTTCTCCCAGCTCTTGTGTTACTTATTTCGGCTTTGCTAGTTGTAATTGCTCGCTAGAGTTTTGGGACATGAGCCAAAGCTTGTACTAGCGCTTCACCTTGTAATTTAATATTCGAATATGGTGGCAACATTTGTTTTCCCACAAGACACAGCTACTGTTTTCTGTTACTACCTTACACAGGTTGTTCAACCGTTAAGCTAACGGTTAAATAAAAAGCTTGATTTTTAAGCCTTGAGTTATTTTACTTAGAAGTTTAAGATACGACCATTAGTCTTCTGATCCATTTTATGAGTGCAGCAGTTAACAGTTAAAATGTGGTCAAGCCGTTCACACTTATGACTCATTTCTGTTTTTAATATTTATACGTGTTGACCGCCCGGTGGCAATGTGGCTAGCACATAGCACAGCTGCACAACAGGTCCGGGTTCGATCCCTGGGCTGGGCAAGGTTGACTCAGCTTTTCATCCCTCAAGTGGATCGATAAAATGAGTACCAAGTTCGCTTGGAGACTGAACACCAGCGTCCATTCAACAAGCTGACCACTTGCCAAGAGCATATGCAGATGCACTCCGGGGCCCAAAAAGGTCAAGAAAGCATAAAAAGGGCAGTGCAGGGCGTGGCTCACTAGGGCTGTTGCGACACTGAGTTTAGCTTATTTAATACGTGTTATATCAGGTATCATGCGTTATTTAGCTGGATTTCATTTTTTTCGTTTTATGTATATATCTAAATATTTCCCAATGAAACAAAATAGTAACTGTTTCTTCATCTTATATTCTTTATGCTTAAGAGTGATTTCGTATTAACTCTGTTTTTTGGATTGCGAAGGGGAGCTTGTAATTGTTAAATAGAAATTTAGTAGTTTTCAAATTAACACTGACATAAGCATAAAGCTTGTAAATTCTGGCCTCCATGAGGAAACAAATTATCAAGCCACTTTCTATGAGGAGATAACAAGGTAGAGAAACTCGCACTAAATCTCATTTTTCCATAGTTGAATCAACTTACAGAAAAGTCGGCTTTTTGAACCTTGGTCACATAAACCACATAGCAGTAGTTGAAAAATGTAAATGAGTACTCGCGTAAGCTGGTAATAACCCAGATGAGATCGACTAAAACTTCCCTCGCTCCTTCTATCAAGTAAACTGAATTTGCACATTGCTGTATTGATTGTTGCCATACCAGAAAACAAAAAATGAAATGGTAGGGTTCCTTAGAAATATAATTAGTTTTTAAGGCATTTCTGCATTCATCCACCTTGCGTAATTGGAAATAATGCAGCGTGCGTAATCGTGGCATATTTGAAAGCGTACTTGACATGTATTCGAGAGGTCCAGGTTCAAGTCTTGGTGAGGTCATTGCTAATTTTTTATGTACTCCTGCTTCAAAATAATCTAATGAATCCACAGGGGCGCCCGAACTAAAAAAGGTGGAGAACAGTAATTTGTCACCTCCAGTATTTGGCGATTGGGTACCCTAATCTCCAGTCACCCTTTAAAAGGGAGGAGTATATGAATTACTTTATCCTTCTTTTCCGCATGCCTTCGTAGTGTAACTGGAAACATAATGGACGCGTGTTTTGGAAGTCCCGCGTTCGAATCCCGGGGAGGGCAAAAAAACAGAACTTATGACTCTACAAGTGGCGCCCGAGCTAAAGGTGGTGGACGATAATTCGTCACCACCAAGATTTAGTTGGGTCCCTTAATCCCCATTCCCCTTTAAAAGGGGAGTATATAAGGTATTTTCTCCCTCTTTTCCGAAGCCTTCGTGGTATAATTGGAAGCAAACTCGACGCGTATTCTAAAGATCCGGCATTCATGTCTCTTCGAGGGCAATGCACATTTTTCAAATCTCCTGCAGCAAAATAATATAATGACTCTATAAGTTAGTTGATTATTATAAAAGTAAAACGTTGTAAGATAAGCACTTTTTCGAAATAAATTTATTTAAGATTATCTGACGAAACTTATATATGATGTGTAATTTAATAAACTTATATATTAAAACTTATAACTTATATGATGTGTAATTTTTCTCCTAAAAATAAAGGAATTTGAAATTCATTTAGTAGTTGTTAACAGTATTAATGCATGTTATATGTGTAACATTATATTTTCAGAAACAATAAACTGCTGAAAACTGTCATCGTATGATACATTGTAAGTTTATCTAGATAATGATAGAAACATGAGCCTAATAAGTAGAAAAAAAAAGTTGCGCACACTTTGTTCAATATTGTTCTGAAAATGTAGAGGTATTTTAAGATTTTCTTTTGCAATAAATCCTTATAAATTTAAGCCGTTAACATTTATAACATTTTAATAAAAAAAGGTAATTATTGTCGCGTAATGACGCGCTTGGCAGATAATGTATTCAAGTTTATAATACTGTAGAAATTTTAACTTCAATTCCATGTTTCATAAATTAATTAACTATGGTAAAGTATTTCAGAGTTATCTGTTCAAAAGAAGGTTTACTTTCTAGAAAGAATAATAATAAAAAAAAAATACTTCCTAGTATTAAACATAGACGAAAACATTAATTACGTAAGCGTAGCAATGCTAATTATTATAATAATTAATAGTCTGAATGCATATAACTATATATTATATTTCATAGTTTAAAAGTTTCTCAAATATATTGAAAAATACATAAAACTCTCAGGAGATATAATTTGAGAGATTAATTAGATAATTTCCTTTCCAATTTTTCTGTGCTGTACAGCGAACTCAGCAAGGGAGTTACAGACTATATTTCCATAGCAGTTAATTCCAAACATACATTTCCTATTATAAAGTTTCCAAAAGCAAAGTAGAAAACTTTATGTAGATAGAAAAGTTACGTTATTGTAAATCTTGTATTTTTTATGATTACAGTACAGCAGAATGCCAAAATGCTTTAATCACCCAGGAAAAGTTTCACTGCTCAGATTTATAAAAAAAAATAAAGCTAGAATTTCTGGCTTGCGAAGATCAGTAGTTTTGAAGTGGATGAAGTACCATACGCTATCGAATTCGCAATTTTGTCCCATAAAAGTATATATAATATATCTCAGAGAACATTGCACATCGAAGCATGGTGCTCTTTGTATTTTAAGTTGTCAATCCAAACTAAATATTTACTGTATCTCATTTCCTCTTAAAAGTTTTATTTGTGATGAATTCTTGAAATAATTGTGTTGTTTCAGGTATTCCTTCGTAAATGTTGCATAAGTTATTGTTGATCAGTCTATACTTCGCTAAATCCTAAAGATCTTCTGGTATTTCGTATGGAATGCTAAAGCTCGGTGGATTTCCTGGGCACGCAAAGTTTTGTATTTTATTTTCAGTACTTTTTAGATCACAGGACTGAAACTACTTTTAAGAAGATGTTTAAAATTATCTTGAGAAAATTAATTACTGGGAGTTTCTAGGACAACTATTTGAAGAAATAAAAGCCACGTTTACCGATTGATCATGCATGTGTCAAAACACTTATATTCTAAACTTGTAGTTTCGAAAAACATTGTATTTTAAAGTCACACAGGAATGAATGAATGAATGAATGCTGTCGTCCATTTTAATTTATGCATATCGTCAAACTCCAATTTCGAATCGCTTTTCCTGTCTTCATTCTCACATTGCCTATCATTGCGTCGAAATTGAATAGCTTTCCACCCGAGCTGGTTGAAAGTCCTCCACACAGTACGCGCCAGGCATCGCGCACTAGTTGACCATTGTGAAGCGATTTCTCTTCGCTTCATAATAGAACCAAAGAGAGCGAGCGAGAGAGACTTCTTTCATGGAGGAGAGACTCGTCTTTTGTCCCCTTTACAAAGGAGGACTGAGGTAGGGGGGAAGTTTAAGACAGGTTTTACAAAAGGCGCCGGATGTTTTAATTCTTTTCTTTTCACCTGAGCCCCCTTTTGTTTCTAGGAGCAGGCTCCCCCACCATGTGACATTGTCCGACACCCTTTGACGATAAAAGAGGAAGGAAAGGACAGGAAGATAGAATAATAATAATAATAGCATAATAATAATAATAAAAGTGCGAGAAGAAAAAGTTTCAGGTATAGAAACAAGTGCCGAGTTCCTGGTTCTTGCTGAGCTTTGGGCACAAAAGTGGGCTAATAAATATTCATCCGCTTTCCGACGGGATATTATGAATATGGGAAGAGAGACAGAACGAGAGAAGAGGAAGGCTGTTTGAAGATGGCAGGACTTTGCAAAAATAAAGTTCGAGCTTTTGTGCAACTAATAATAACATGATCTCCTTTGTTTGGACTCATGCGCGTGCTTCACATCACACTGCATTATTCTTCGGCAACAAAAATGAACTTTGTCGTGCTTCAGAGCTGTAGCTGGAAGGAAATTTATTTGGTAACTTAAACAGCAGCTGAAAATTTAAGGTACCGCCTGTAATTTAAGAAATAGCCATTATGAATACTGAACAATAAGTGGAATCATCCTGCTTAGTTATTTACTGTACGGACACTTAACAGCTGTAACTGTTAACCCATTCACTTAAAAAAAATTCATAACTCTATCCTCTTAGGAACTGCCGCTGTTGCTTCTTAGTAACAGCTGCAGTTGTTAACTTAATGACTTTCAAAAAAATTGCTTCCTATCACTATCCTCTTAGGAATAAATTAATTTAAAAATATTTTTTGGATACAGTGCTGTGGAACCTCTATCCGTCAAGCTTGGAATTGATATCGTGACGGATAATATAAACTCTCCCACTCCCATTACTAGTTACGGAGAATCGATACTGAAAATCTCTTTTTATTATAGCGCATTATAAATTACAGATACAAATCGAAGTTCAGTAATTTTACAAACTGCCTATGAATTGTTCATGAAGTAAATGATATTTCTTAATTACTGAGCTTGCGTGGCAATTTTTAGTTCACAGTTTTTTATATAGCTATAATTAATACTGCCGTGCTATATTCTTTAAATTAGTATTTTATGTTTTAATTCTAAATCATTTGGACCAGGAAACATTAGAGAATAACGGTATCCTCGCCGGAATTCGAGCCACGAATCTCATAGGTGCTACCTGGCATGCTAATCGAATATATCACAAGAACCCAAAGCGATAATTCCCCAATTAAAATCTCCCCAGTTAAAAAGACGATAGGAAAAAGGGCAGAAGAATCAGTTTATCAAACTGGTGACGAATTAACGTTCACCATATTTGGTAACCACTGTCACTATATTTCGTCACCAGATGCTAGGGACTCTTAGGATTTTCGGCTTGTAAAAAATCACCTGCGTCCTTCCCAGGATTCGAATTATAGATGTTATAATTACTAGTTGGACGTGTAACCACATATTCTACGACAGCATGCCCGGAAAGGATAAAATAATTCCTTACAGTATCAACAAATTACATTTTATTGTACACTATAATCGGTTTCAAATTGGGATTTTTTGAAGTTTTATAGTGAATGAAATATTTATGCCCTTTAGACTATCTCGGCGACTGATAGATGATAAAAATTGATTATCAAATGAGTGACGAATGATCATAATTCCACTATACTCTGGTCTTGTACAAGGACATAATGTCTTTTATTTAGATTTTGCGTGTGGTCCATCTCATTCTGTGTTATCCTCTGACAATAAAAATGAACAAGTCGTGTTTTAGAGCTACAGCTGGAACGCATGCTGGTAACTTAAAAAGCCTCTTTGGGTATTATTCGGTAACCAGACTGGTAGTTTAAGGCGTAGACTTGAGTACTTTCAGGAGTCAGAATTTGTCTTCGTCTGTGCCCACAAGACTCATGTCAAAAGTTTTCAGGGGACCAGAAAAATCATCTTTGGTTGAATTTATAAGGTATTTTCTCCCTTCTCCTAGCATTCCTTCGTGGTGTAATGCTAGCACACTCGGCGCGTATTCGAGAGGTCCAGATTCCAGTCTCAATGAGAGCATCGCTAATTTTCCATGTACCCCAGCTTCAAAATAACCAAAGACTCTACAGTGGCGCCTAAACTAAAAGTTGGTGGACAATAATTCGTTATCACCTGGATTTCGCGATTGGGTCTCTTAATTTCCAGTTGCCGTTTAAAAGGGGAAGTATATAAGGCATTTTCTCCCTCTTTACGGCATGCCTTCGTGGTGTAATGGTAGTAAACTCGGCGCGTGTTCATATGGGCCAAATTCGAGTCCCGGTGAGGGCATTGCGAATTTTTCATGTAGTCCTGCTTCAAAATAACCTTATGTTTCTGCAAATTCCCTAATTAAATTAATTAAAAATTATTTTTATATAACTGCTGACAATATAGCTTCAATAGGAACATAAAATTAAATGTCATTTCAAAAGTAGTTTCCTTTTTTATATGTAAAAGGAATTATATTTATTTTATATATGCGAAAAGGACAACTGTTTTCTTTTTCTTTCTTGAGCATGGAAGAGTGGCAGTCCAAGATGCCTAAGAAGTCTTAATTGGAGAGCGTTAGTAATTATACTGGTACATTTAGTAATTATGCAGGTTATTGGTTAGTAATTGTATAGGTACATTTTTTTAGTTTTATTAATTTCTGTTTATTTATTTTATATCTGTTATATTTTAAAGAAAACTGATGGTTACGGTTTGAATTAATTATTGAATAAATGCCCTTGAAATAGAAAGGTGAATGACCACTATTATTATGATTACTGAAGACTAAAAGCTGAGAATTAATGTATAAGCCTTTAGTTTAGTAATTTAAAAATAATGCTTGCATGTAAAGCATGATAACTTTTGCTGTACTTATGGAAAAGATGTTTTTCTTTTTTTGGATTCTTATGAAAACTTAAAATTCTGCTGAATTATATTCTAGCGATTAAAAAAAAAAAAAACCTAGGAAAGGTTTTTAGATTGTAACGGTCGCCCAAAAGGGTTTCTTAAGGTTCCTTTGCGCTCTCGCTTAGCTCTCATTCTATCAGTCACTTGTTGCATTTATTCCTGCAAACTAATTTTTTTTTTTTTTGCTTTTTAGCTTTATTTTTAAGCCTCAATTTTTTTCGCACTTACGCTATATATCATCTAACAGAAAATTACAAAAATTTTAACAGCAGTGTAGGAACATACGTTTAGAATTCCCGATGCAGCGGTAAGTGTTGACACAGATATTTCTGATTCGTTCAGTCTTTTTTCCGTTCACCATACCAGTGTTCAGTTTTCTCAGTAGCATCGCTTTCCAAATTTTTTTTGTCTTTTTATTAACGTTTTGTGAGTTGACTTTATTTATTGAATAGTGCGTTCTTCGCACGTAACGCCACACGAAATCAAATAATATTTAAAAACAGCATATCTTTAGAATTTCCGATTGACAGTCTCCCGCACTAGAGAAGAAATTTTTATATTTGGTTTAGTGTTGCCAGTGTTTGCTTTGAAACAGTTGAGTTTTTTAATTAAACATTTATTGAAATTTTGCAAAATATGTAATATTAAATTCAAAATCAATTTTGGGTTTCCAGATGCACATGTTCGGGTGGAGGCCTACGTTATCCAAAATTTCATGGCTGTAGGTAGTCTCATTTTTCACATTGAGAGGAACGTATGTACATACGCGCAGATTCTTCATTATTTAATTTATTTAAAAATAATACAAGATGATAATATTTGGTGGCAACAACGATAGAGCCGTTTATAGTGAACAGATGCAAAATTCCATTTCGAGATTATTAGCCCCTTTAGGGCTAACAAAAAAGTAAAATTCATTGTGCTTCAGTTGGTAACTTAAGGCAAAGTTCTGAGCAACTTTTAGTAATTCAATTTTTGTTCAGTTGCTGCACAGGGAAAAATGGATATCTACTTAAAAATACGCGTTCAAATAGAGAAGTTTTTGCCAATTATTTTGACGGGATAAGTAATGACCAAAATTTTAACCCCTAAATTAAATAACCCGAAAACATTCTTTTTATATTTAATGCTGTGTTGCGAGCTTACTAAAACTCTTAAATTTTAAGTCAAGGAGCTTTAGTAATATTGACGTTAGAAAAGCTTAGTTTATCCATTCCCGTCAGTGTGCGCGACGTTACGTTACGTTACATCACACCATTAAAAATAACCAACGCTGTCTTGTAGATTGCCAGTATTGTGAGTTGTTGATATTACAGATCATTGCTTATCAGTGTAATAAGGTTACTGATATAAAATATAAAAACAGTAAATATATTTCCTAAGAAATTTTGTATCTATGCAAGAAATTTTGCATATTTTTTAATGCATCAGGGGTCAGTTTTCTTAGTAAGATGGCTTGCGAAGCTTCTTTTTTTGTCTTTCTACGAATGTAAGTTGAAAAATAAGTTTCCCCTGTCGACTGTGGTCAGAGTTGCGTATGAAAGTCAAAAAGTAGAATGAGACATTAAAGATATGACATACTTTTATTTTATTATTCTCGTACGAGTACGTTGAGACATTTGTCATATCGCTTGATAAGCTTCAAAAAGTCCTCCAAGAAAAATTCAGGGCTTTGCATATGGAAGAAGCGTTGAACGGCTATGGGCGAAAGGCGACACAGCAGGAAAACGCGCAAGTCACCGATACACCATTGGGTAGAGGTCGCTGCAAATCAAGCAGATGGCGCTGTTGCAGTGCCTGCGCAAAATGGAGACCAGCCACTCATTTGAGCCCCGGTAGGTATGGAGAGAAGCTGCGTTTTGAATTCGTGGTCAAAGGAGGAAGTGAGAGCGGTTATCCGCTATGAATGGGCACGTGGAGTATCAGGAACAGAAATTCATAACCGCCTCGTGGAAGTCTATGGGCCAGGTGTGATGTCGAAGCAAATAGTGCGGAGATGGTGTCTCACATTCAGTGATGGACGTCAGCAAGTGGAGGACATACCGAGAGCTGGACGGACGCGCACGGCCACTACAGAATCAAATGTCAGGAAGGTGGATGACATGATTAGAGCGAACCGGCGTATCACCATCGATGAAGTAGCGGAAGAACTTGGAATCTCACATGAGCGAGCTCAAAACATCATCCACGACATTCTTCGATACAGAAAAGTGTCAGCACGATGGGTGCCCCGACAATTGACCTCGACACACAAGGAACAACGCATGGGGGTCAATACTGGAAGCAATACTTTGGAAGCAATACTGAAGTGAAACAAGCCGTTCAACGCTTCTTCCATATGCAAAGCCCTGATTTTTTCCTGGAGGGCTTTTTGAAGCTTATCAAGCGATATGACAAATGTCTCAATGTACTTGGTACCTATGTGGAAAAATAAAGGTATGTCATATCTTTAATGTCTCATTCTATTTTTTGACTTTCATACACAACTCTGACCACAGTCGACAGGGGAAACTTATTTTTCAACTTACCCTCGTATTATTAACGCTTTGTGTGTTATCTTTACTTATTAAAAATAATATTCTTCGCACTTACGTTACATAAACTTCAATTCAACAACAAAATCACGAAATATTGGGTCATATAAAAAGCTCCACTGTTTTTTGCAAATAGATGGTGTTGATGCTAATATGTCTGGCAACACTCCTCCGATTGTCTCAAACGGACATGTGCTTAAAAGGTGATATTCAGCTTCTATTGTTTGTGAAGATAGGTTCTAATTCGTTGCTCTTGTAAAACGTTATATTGATTTGAAAATGAGTGAAAAAGCTGAAGTAATGCGCTATATGATGCTTTTTTACTATAGGAAAGGTAAAAACGCTGCAAAAACATGCCGAAAAATTTGCGAAATGTACGGTGAGAATGTTGTAAGGAACGAAGGACCCAGGAGTGGTTTGCTCGATTCCGTTCCGGAAATTTCGATGTCAAGGATACGCCTCGCTCTGGTCGGCTAGTCACCGAGAACATCGATGAAATTTTGCAACTAGTGGAGCAAGAACGACATACAGGCTGTGAGAAAATAATGGAGGCACTAAAAACATCAACCACACGACAGTTTGGAATCATTTGAAAAGAACAGGTTACAAAATGAACCTCAGTGTTTGGGTTCCACATGAATTAGCGCAAAGAAATTTGACTGACCGAATTACCATCAGTGAAATGCTGCTGAAGCGAAATCGAAACATCATCATTAGAGGCGATGAAAAATGGGTGAAATACGAGAATGTCAAACGCAAGCGATCATGGTCAAAGGCTGGTGACCTTCCACAAACGACTTCAAAGACTGAATTGTCACCAAACAAGACTATGTTGAGTGTTTGGTGGGATTGGACCCACCGTAAACGTAATCTTGGACTCAACGTAATCTTGGATGCGACCAAAATTGGCCATAAGAAAGGAGTTGTGTTCCATCATGACAATGCGGCCATGACCAAGCATAACTTTGATGACTCGGAACAAATTTACGGAACTTGGTTGGGAAGTTTCGATGAATCCACCGTATAGCCCGGGCCTTGCACCGTCTGATTATAATTTGTTTCGGTCTCCGCAAAACTCTTTTGATGGTAAAAATTCGCCTACCGAAGCGCCGCTGAAAATCACTTGGACATGATTTTCGACGATAAACCACAGTTCTTCACCGATGGAATTATGAAGCTACCCGAAAAATGGCAAAAGGTCAGAGATAATAATGATCAATATGCACTTGATTAAAATTGATTTTCAATAACGAAAATTGTTGGTCAAAAATGTACCAGAAAACCCCAGAGACTTTAAAAACAGCTTAACTTTAGAATTTCTGGTAAACAGTTTCATACGCAGAAGATAAAATTGTTTTATTTCATATAGTGTTGCCACTGCTCGCTCGTTAGCTAGTAATATAAGACAAAAAGCTGCGTAGGAGTAGGACGTAAGTTTATTATGTGAGAACGAGAATTATAGGCGGCCGCTTTGAAACTGCAAAACATACAGTACAAAGCCAATTTATCCGAATTCCAACTATCCAAATCGCTTTCAGAATTTCAGAATTTTTCAGAATTAACTGAAGAAGAGAAGGAAAAAGAGAAAAAGGGCAAACAAGCTCACGAAAAGGAAAGGGAAGAGACAGGAGAAGATTAGGATGACGTACGACGTGAGGAATTAAGAAACGTTCTCTTGAAAATTTGTGGATGTTCAGAAGTTAGTGTTGAGGATACAGCAGATTGGATGGTGTGTGATTCATCAGACCCTTGGTTTCAAATTAATTTAAATCATGATAAATTTATTGAAGGTATGAGAGAAGAAAGTGTCAAGGAAAAAGATGACCTTAATGTCGAAGTTGAAGCAGACATGCGACCATCAGCTAGTGAAACGATTGCCGGCCTTTGAAACTGCGTTGAAGGGGATGGAGAGTCAGCCCGAGAGTGACCACATCCAAATTCTCTTTGTCAAGGGGATGCGCGTGTTGGCTGCCCGAAAATGGGTGAAGACAGTCAAACAGCTCCCTTTGACCGAGGTGTTCAGCAAGCAATGACTTTCAGCACTTCTAAGTACTGTACAGTACGCTACATAACATTAGCCCCCCCCCCAAAAAAAACCCAAAAAACAGAGGAACAGTTCTATAGCTCCCGTTTTACTGGGCCGATTGACGAAATTCAAATTGCGTTTTTCACGTCTCGAAAGCGCAACTTAGAATATGAATTAGATTTATATATAGCATTGTTCTAACATAGGTGTTTAGACACAAAATGGGTCTTTTTCTGAAATAGCATACCAATGTTTTTCCATATTTCGATTCTACGACTCAAATTATGCCTAAATATTAAATTTTGTAAAACTCGCACGAGTAGTTTTTAAAAAAATTAGCTCTCAAAATTTTAGCTCCTCAGTGTTAATTCAATGTATTTATTATATGTATGTATTTATTAATATTATGACTTTTTTATGAAACTTATTTTATTCTTTCCTATACAGTTCGAAATTTAGGTTCATTCCAAATAAAATTCACCCTTTTTTTATGATTTATGCTTAAAATTTGTATTTTTTTAAAATAATTTTTATAAAGTTTTCGAAAAAGATTTTGAATTGTAACCTATAAAATTTTTATAATCATCTTAAAGTAGATGTATTTCTAAGCATACCTTCAAAAACTTAGAGCTTTTTATTCAAAATTTCGGAAGATATACGTGAATTTATATATTGGCACTTTGTTAAAATTATTTGAAAGTAGGAAGATGCGATTTTTTCCGCTCCTTGCCATATATTAAGAAGTTCGCCAAGTGAATTATTCTTGTCTCAAACTAAAAAAAATTTTCTAAGATAAATTTTTGAATTTCTCTGTAAATTTCGCACCAAATTTTACAAAATTTAATATTTAGTCATAATTTGAGTCGTAGAATCGAAATATGGAGAAAAAATTGGCATGTTATTTCATAAAAATCCCATTTTCTGTCAAGGTACTTATATTAAAACAAAGCTATATATAAATCTAATATATGTCCTATGTCGTGCTTTCAAGACATTTTGTCGTGCTTTTAAGACAAAACGCAGTTTGAATTTCGTCAGTTAATCCAGTAGAACAGTCCAATTTATTTATGTATTTATTTTTTTTTCCGCAGTGTACGTAAGTGTTCCCTTTTCATTTTAATTAAAACTTTTTTCTTTAAAAATAGTTTTTCTCTCATTTTCAGCGTACAGTATATACGTTAATTAATTAAAGTGTACGTAGAGTATTAATTAATTAAAGTGTATTTGAATAAATCTAATTATCTGAATTTTTGATTATCTAAATGAGGTCCGCTTCCAGTTGATTCGGATAATTGGAGGTCTACTGTAGTTTCATCACCATGACAATGTGCTTAGTGACGCATTATTCATTGCCTGTGAAGGATATTTTAGCTTAAAAATTTATTCTGTATATATCGTGCATTTTTAAATGGTTTTATGCAGTTTTTCCACCTCAATACTTTCTTCAGAGGACATCATTTTGAAACAGCTGTTAACGTCCAAGCAGCTATGATGCTGAACGCTGTCTCAAATGAAGTCATCTTCCACTGCTGTTAAGAGGTCTGAAGATGATATAATAACTGTTTTCTGCTTGTAGAATAGACTATGTATAACAATTTCAGGAAATTTTACTTTGGTGAAAATGCGTTGGTGTTATTCTGCACATATTAATTTTCTTAAGTATTTCTTTTTTCTGCCTTAGAAATAAAATTATGTTGGATATAATTTTCTGCAAATATTACTTTAGAAATTAAATATATTCTCAAGAATAGGGTCGGCCATATTGTTAGATTTCAGTACGACTTCAGAAATCTGACGATTCAGAGAGAAATTCAGAAGAAATCACTTTCTTTGTCTTGAATAATTTCTATAAATATTAAATCAAACATGTTTGAAGACTAGATCTTATCAGGGAAAACGCCACCTTCACTTTCTAAAGGCAACTAGATATATTTTATGCAACTACTCAAAATTGCCATGTCGTTGAAGGGTTCTTCAACGTGCCAGAAATCAACACCAATGTTTCTGAAAATTTTAATAAAGGGGAATTTAGGTGGGGGGACTTGGAAGAAAATCGGAATAGTAAAACAAATATTCTATTTAATATTTTTGGAAAGGAAACGAAGAAACAATTTGGTATTTTTCTACTTTTGTAAGGGAAGAAGGGAGTTACTTTTACTTATACTTACTTCTGCAAAACTTTTTTTTACTGAACAAACAGAGTTGGGTAAAACGATTTTATCAAACTGCAGCTGTTACAAATTATAAAAAATTTTGTACCGATCTCACCTCTTTAGTATGATGATCAATTTAAGATGATTTCTTTCGAAAGAGACGAGTATTTTGAGGTTATAATTAAACAAAATTGCTGAGTAGCTATATAATCATATTCTGTAAGGTACCCTCATCCACAAAAAGACATGACTTACTGATTTTTTGAACATGAGTAACTGATGAACGAATTTTTAAAATGTTGAAACCTTTAAGTCATTAAATAACAGCAGTTTAATATGGAATAATAGTGCCGTTATGACAAAGCAGCAATAAGCACTACTTTTTGTTTAATTTAATTTAATTTTTTCTATATGTTTACTTTTATGTTCTGTGTTATGTATGTGTATTATAAGTCCATGTGGTATGTGTATGCTTTAAGTTATGCATAGTTTATGGTGTTATATCTATATGCTATGTTTCACAATTCTATGTGAATGCCGTAGATGCCACTCTGTACTACGAACGCTACTAATATAAAAACCAATCGCTATGCAAGATCTTGTGCTTAAAATATATAAACTCCCGGGGCGGCTGTCTTGTTGTCCCTGGGAGCTGTTGCTCTGGATTGGAGACGACGCGAGACATGCACTTGTTTTATCTATGTTAGACATCAGGTGCCCCACACCAGACAACTGCTCGGCTCATGTCCAGACAACTTCGGCCTCCAGGGTAGATAATCAGTCTTCACAGGTCCTGTGTGTCCATCGTATATTCGATGGTTGGTTCGTTCTTGGCAGAGACCGCACTGATACTGTCTTGTCCGTGACCTTGGAAATGGGGACGTTACATGGTTGATATCGAAGGCTGTCCGAGGTGTGATGGACTCTATCTCGATCAATGCAGAGCGATGGCGATGTCAACCTTATGATGTGTGACTTGGAATTTATAAATGCTAAGGTATTTTTGACTTTCTGCATTGACCGGGAGGACTGGCGCCCTCTTGGATTGCCTCCAGTGGTTCGGGCCCTGTTTACCGTTTAAGGGAGATCTCGAGTCTCTCGGGGTAGGGGCCCCCTCCATTGGTATATCTATCTGCCCCCACTCTCCGTCATCAGTCAGCATCATCACAGAAAGCCAAAATTATCTGGAACCACGTATATTTCTCTTGGAGAGGTTTCACTATATGAAGAGGTTATTTGAAGAACAGTTTTAGGAACGGTATTGAGTAATTTCATATCATTTATTATTTAGCTTATAAAATTCTATTTAAAGTACGTGTTCTTGCCTACTAGAATCTTAAGCAAGTGTCTAGAAACTATTCGTTGGTCTTCTTAAAAATATATGTCTAATAAAGAGTTAAAATACCCTTTTACTCACTCAAAGAAACGCTCACAGATGGCCACTTGTCGGGCTTACAGTAAAGCTTCCACTTAGGCTTTAATTTAAGATGGAAATGAGAAACTCAACTAATTCTAACTAGGTAAACTTTAGCCGAAGCTGTACAAAGATAACTAACCAAGTTGGCCCGTAATTAAACCTCAGTGCCGAATACTAACAGACACGTAAAACTAAAGCCGTACGTAGTAAGATAAGCTATTATTTGCCATTTTACATGCCACGCGCGCTTTGCCATTTTACATGAGCAAGCGCGCGTCGTATTTTTTACGACATCCGCTATTTTACCGTTTTCGTCACAAAAACGACAAAAATGAGTGAATATTGATAATAAATTTGTTAAGAAACAAAATATTAACCTTATTATTGCAAAATACAAATGATATCACATTCAAATATAAGTGAATTATTTTTAAGCAAACTTATATATTTATTTGTACATTCCAAAATTTCATCAAGCATATTTATATCAATTATTTTCAAAAATGATCCTATTTCATCCTCTATATCCTTGGCATGGTGTTTTAGGCCTGGTATCACTTTCCCAATATTCATCTTAACGTCCTTGAGCAGTTTACATATTTCTGTTTTAGCCACTTGGAAGATTTATACTTACCAATATAGACCATATCATTATCATTCCTTTTTTCTATATCGCTATTATCATCATCATCATCATCATCATCATCCCAAATATATTGTTCAGGTTCACTGCTGATATTATTTATCTCTATATTTTCCTCGCTCAAATCGTTACTGTTCTCATATTCAAAGGTTTTTTTGTCTTCCTTTTCTTCATCAGATAATTCTTGAAGAATTTGAGCAAAATCAGCTGGTTGCATATATTTCTTTGCTATGAAAACCGATATAAAAATTACAGAGCCGAATGTATAGAAATTAAAATAATACAAGGCAATTAATAGCACAAAATATTAGAGTAAAAAATGTTTTCCAAATTTTCACCCACGACCACGCGCGTGTCGGAACTTTTACGAAAAAGCTGCCACGTAGCATAAAATCCCAGTAAAAAAAAAGAAAAGTAAAATGACTTCCTGTTGGCACATTCCATGATGTGGGGAAGGGTAAAAAGAAGGAATAGAAATGACCTTCAGACGTCTCAGCTTCGATATGCGAAAAATATGCATTAAAAACCGAATTTGTCGTAAATTTTGCGCCAACGCACGTGCTGGAAGGTTAAAGCAACCAGGTGGCCCGAAGGCAGAACACGCTCTGCTGAGAACTTTTGAGCTCTTCTTCGGAAGTGACTGAAATTCTCATTAAATACTGGTTCTACTTCATTTAAACAAAACGAAATGATAAAATCTCATTCTGGCAGAGACTTGTAGGTGGAAAACAAGAATTTAAAAAATAGGGTTTCAAAATAAAAAATAACTATTAGAGAATTGAAATAATCCCTACAAGATCTTAGATCAAATTTTATTTTACATAACTATTCTTATTAAGTAATCCATGCCCCACAGAAGACTTAATTCCTTGTGAAGAGAAAGTTATTTAGAAGCACAGTACCCTTTGTCTCCAGCTAATAAACTTTCCTACTATAAGGTTTAGGTTTATCTGCAGCTAACAGATACATAATTTTAGGATCACTCGCATAATAATAAAGACCAGATATTATATGATATCTGCTCTGATATACAAATGCGTTAACTGGCTTTGTATAATAATTATAAATTTTACCTCACATTTGTAAATCTGTGCAAGGTAGTAGCATTGAAAGGAAAAAAACAAAAATTGCATACAATAAAGAAGATAAAAAGAAACCAAAAATTTATGACTACACAAAAGACTTCTTTATTATGTTAAAATATTTAATTAGATTTTGGTACGGTTTGTCATTTGAAAAGCGTCGTAACAAATGAGTGCATTCCTTTTTGATGATAAATTTTCTAACGCTAAAATCTAATGCATTTAGCTCATATTATTCCCGACAGAATTTGTATTATACTGGTCACGGAAAAACTGTATGAATAGAAAAGCGAAGTCTATATGAATAGTCAAAATTTGAATAAAGAAGCATTGCATTCATATCAACCAAAGGGAATTTAACTTGTAATCACGAGAACAATTATTTAGTTCAAAAACTCTAGTTCTATTCATGCCATTCATGTTTCTGAGTGCTTTTATTGTATCACATTAAGTTTATAAGTTCTCTATTACTTTTTAAGCTAGGGGAAAAGTATGTTTTGCAAAAAATACTTTTAAGGATTTTGCCTTTTAACATAAAACGAACGAACCATTTTTACTTCCTTGTACGAAGTAAGTAAAGGAAGTACAGTAATCACGAAAAATTCCCGGTATCATATTTCAACGAAAATATACATTTTGAACACTATCGAATGTAATTTAATGATTTTTTTGCGTAACATCTGTACGTAAAGACAGAATACAGGACTCTTTTCTCACAAACGACTTATAAAAATGATTTAAAATTGAATCGGAATAAACTGTTTCGTGGCTTCGGTACGTACCTTACGTATGTGTGCATGTTTGTATGTATCTGGCCGCAAAACCGAGTAGCCTCAGAACTACTCGACTTGGTAAGCTCAGTTCTTTTATTCTTATATGTTGGCAAATTGTGAATATTTTGCTTTAGAAATGATTGAATTATGTTGTTATTTTACAGTTAAAGTTTTTATGCTTTTAGTTAATTTGCATTCAATAGTTGTAGAATTGTCAACAAATTAAATGTTGCAAATAAAGTGCGGCTAAGCCTAAATTTTTTTTTACCATAGCAACCATATTTGTTTACATTTGAAACTTGGCAGAATAAATAAATGAAGTAAGTCAGTTTCTGCATCTTGAGTGTATTCTTCCCGAGTTTGACCAAACGTAAACTTTTAGTTTTGTGCACCGAAAAATCTGCCTTCTTACCCGCTGGCCGAATTGCTTGTTTTTACTTAGAAACTCTTAATTTTAATTGCAAAAATTGTTTTTAATTATTTTTACTCTATTTGGTGTTTTATATTTTTCTATATTTTTAAATTTTTAATGACGATATTTGAGGTTTTATGTATTTTTGCCTTGTCACGTAGTGAGAACTGAAATAAATTGAATGAGAAATATGTCTAATGAATTTCGAGGAAATCAGTTTAAACGAAATGCAGCAAAAAATGCGTATAACTTAACATTCCGTGCAAGGAAGTCATGTGGTGTCCGCATCAGATTCTGTATAAATAGAAAACTAAAAGAAATTTAAATCATTTGGCAGTCTTTCGTGATTTTTGTCATGATAAGTCTAGTGCATGTTAAGAATTTTCACTAAAAAGCATTTAATGTCTGTTTCCGTGTGCTTTTTTACTATTACTATATTTCATTCATTGTAATTCGTATACTAAAATATTTTCATCTTCTAAATGTTTTACTCTTATACTTACGTGCTGAATTAAATTCTCATAGGTAATAAATTTTCGCCAAAACAATCACAATAGATGGAGTGTCTAGAATCAGCTAGTGGTTTATTAGGTGAGACGGTGAAATATTTTACTTCACATAATTTCGTCAGTTTTATCGATTCATGTTGGTACCGTTTAAAAACTAGTCTAACATGACACAATTTTTTCAAGAAATTTACTTGTTCGTTTTTACTTCCTTGTACGAAGTAAAGGAAGTATTGTAATCACGAAAAATTCCGGGTACCATATTTCAACTAAAATATCCATTTTGACCCCTATGAAATGCAATTTAACGATGTTTCTGAGTGATATCTGTACGTAAGGACAGACAGAATAAAGGACTCTATTCCTCTAAACGAATTATAAAACTTATTTAAAATGGATTCAGAAGAGATTTTTTCATAGTGTCTAGGTGCGTACGTGCGTATGTATGTATCTCGCATAACTCAAAAACGAGTAGCCTCAGAATGTTGAAATTTTGTATAGACTGCTATAACATATAAATGTGTATCTCCCTTTTTGGTTGCAATCGGTCGCATCAAAAGTGTATATATATATATACGCATTCTATTTTTCGGCTTAGTGAGCTCAGATTTTTTATTCTTATATGTTGGTAAATTGCGCATTTTTTACTTTAAAATTGATTGAATTGTGTTGTTCTTATCATCCGATTAAGGTTTTTATGCCTTAACCTGCATGTTATAGTTGTGGAATATAGTTAACCTGTATGTTATAGTTGTAGAATTATCAGCAATTTAAAAGTTGTTTAAGTGCGGCTAAGCTTAATTATTTTTGCACAACAGCCATTATTTGTTTACATTTAAAACTTGGCAGAATAGTGGATTTGTTGCCAGCCTAGAGAACCTAAGCTTTGCAACAACAAACATAACGCCTTCTTTTATTATCGCGAATTAAATCATCCTTAATCCATTCTGGAATTTATTCGGGAAAATAAGTCTTTAAGATTTACTTCGTAATTTTTAATACACGTAATTTATTTTATGTATTTTTGCCTTGTCGAGAAGTGAGAACTGAATTAATTGAATGAGAAATACTGAATCTTCTGTAAAAAAGTGTTTTTTTTTTGTTTGTTTGTTTATTTTCTTTTATACATTGTTTTAGATTTATTATAGTATTTGAATAGAACATATGGCAAAGATTATATAATTCTTCAGATGATGTACATAATTTTTGTGCATTCTGGGTTATAAAGTGAATGAGATGTAACACTGTTAAGTGAACCTAGAGCCAGAGTGTTGCTATGGTAAACGAATATAGTGAATTTCAAAGAGTGCATTTATTCTATTGTGATTTATGCACTGTCGACGAAGTAAATCTAATTCAATGCAATTAGTTTAATGAAATGCAACAAAGAATGCTTATAATTTAATATTCCGTACAAGGAAGTCATGTGGTGTACGCATCGGATCTTTTGTTAGAGTATAAAGTTCTAGTTAATTTGCGTGTCCTTGGCCACTAGAACTTTACGGAAGAGTTTAATGACGTGATTATTCGCTGGTCTTCATACAACTGTGAAATATAAGTATAAAGAAGGTTAAAATACCCTTTCATTCACTCAAAGAAACACTCAGTCACAGAAAACCCTCCACTTGGATTTTAACTTAATATAGAAAATAAACTAATTGTAACTAGCTAAACTTTAGCCGAAGCAGTACAAAAATAACTAACCGCGTTGGCCCGTAATTAAACCTCAACGACGAATAGTAATAGGCACGTAAGACAACGGTTGTACATAGTAAAGATAGGCTTAAAGCAACGACGTGGCTCGAAGGCAGAACACGCTCTACTGAGAGCTTCTGAGCGCTTCCCGAAAGGAACTGAACTTGCCATTAAATACTGGTTCTACTCCATTTACATAAAACGCAATACTGAAATTCTCATTCTGGTAGGGAGTTGTAAGTGGGAAACAGGAATTTAAGGAAAGTTTTCAAAATTGAAAATAACTGCTAGAAAATAACAATAATCCTTGGAACAGTAAAAACCTACTGAACATATAAAGCCTCTTTGTTTTTCTGATTTCTGTTGCAAGGGTCTAATAACACTCCAGAGCTTCATCAATGAAAGGAGTGCTTGGAGAATAAACGTACAAGATAACTGTCGAAGAACTAGATAATAAAGAATTTTGAAAATTACAGAAAATTAAGTATCATAATGAAAAACTGAGAAAATTTTTTATTTCATAGAATTTTAATTTGTCTAATAATGTTCTAAAAATTGTTACTCGTTTCTGCAGTTAAAGAATCTTTCTACATTTGCATTCCTTAATCACGAAAGTGATAAATACATTCATAACATTTCAATATATTTGTAAAACCATTTATTTTCAAATAATCTAGTAAAGACAGTCTCGAGTAAGCATCTTCATCAGTTTTGATTTATTATAAGGAAATCAACCAATCGAGCAGCCAGCCAAGTGCCCTCTGCAGACCTAGTATCGTATATCTTTATTAACCATCTCTTTAAGATTTACATTTCTTTGCACCTCCTTGAACGCTGGCCTTTTTATAAGTTTAATGAGAACTTATATTCATTATCGTAAATTTCGAATATACACTCACGTTTGTGAAAATTGCAACACCATGAAGGACTTACGCGAGTGAGCTGAAATTTTCAGGAAATGCAAAGTAGCGCATGATATACAAATGATTAGAATTGCAAATCCGTAGCGCATGCGTATGCTGAGCAGCGCCCTCTGAACGGCTGATGGATCCGAATAAATAGACGGCTGTAGCGAGGCGTGTATGGTTATCGGTGGTTATCTGCTAGTGGTAAACGTTAACTCAATCTGTACTTATGCCTCGTCGACGAAAGAGAGCGAGATTTGAACAACTTACAGAGTTTGAACGAGGGAGAATCATCGGCCTTCGTGAAGCTGGATTGTCGTATCGTGCAGTAGCCTCTCGTGTGCAGCGTAACAGCAGCACAGTGATGCGCGTTTGGAAGCAGTGGACGGACGAGTGTCGGACAACTCGGAAATCCGGGAGTGGACCCCGAAATGTGACGTCAGCTCGCGATGATAGACACCTGGTCCGCATGGCGCGGACGGACCGTACAGCTTCCTCTAGACAATTGGCAGCACTGTGGTCAATAGCTACAGGTGTTTCATTGTGTGCTTCATCAATTCGTAGACGTCTGCTGCAGTGTGGACTGCGCGCACGGACTCCTTTATACAGGATCCCCCTAACGCACGACCATCGCCGCCTGCGGCTACAATGGGCCAATCAGCATAGAGACTGGCGTGCTGATTGGCAGCATGTCGTGTTTTCTGACGAATCCCGCTTTAATTTGTGGTACCATGATGGCCGCATTCGTGTCAGACGCTATGCCGGTGAACGCCACCTTCCGGAGTGCATTATCGAACGCCACAGTGGACGAACACCCGGAGTTATGGTCTGGGGCGCCATAGCATATCATAGACGATCTCAATTGCTACGAATTGTGGGCAATCTGAACAGCAACCGGTATATCCGTGAAGTTCTACAGCCCGAAGCTGTTCCCTTCCTTCAAAGCTTGCCAGGCGCTGTATTTCAACAGGACAATGCCCGCCCTCATACTGCTCGGATTGTTAAATCCTTCTTTGCAGCGCAGCAGGTACAGCTTCTTCCTTGGCCTGCGTGTTCCCCGGATATGTCGCCAATTGAACATGTGTGGGATGTCATTGGTCGGCGTCTTGCTCGTGATCCTCGTCCTGTTGCGTCTGCAGACGAACTTTGGGTACGCGTACAAACGATATGGAATGCTCTTCCTCAGTCAGACATTCAAACTTTGTTTGACTCCATGCCACGTCGTGTAGCAGCACTTATTGCGGCGCGTGGTGGCCACACAAAATACTGATTCTGATCTCTTGTTCTTGTTTGTTTGCTTTGAACATTTAATCATTTATTTGTACCACTACCACTCAACTGTGTATTAAATTGCATTCAATTATGACGATTCCTTCTTGGTGTTGCAATTTTCACAAACGTGAGTGTATTTTCAAAGGGAAATTTTTACAATGTTTAAGTTTTTTTTAAGAAATACCATACGGTTTGTAGAGTCATTAGTTTGTTTTTTAAGCAGACGTGTAAAATGCGCAGTGCCCTCACGGGGACTCGAACCATAGACGTCTCAAATACGCGCCGAGTGTACCTCCAGTTACACTACGGCATGCGGAAAGAAGGGAGAAAATACTTATATATTCCCCCTTTTACAAGACGACTGGAAATGAGGAAACCCAAGCGCCAAATCCTGGTGGCGATGAATTACTGTTCACCAACTTTTACTTCGGGAGCCACTGTAGAGTCATAAGTTTTTACCCCAAAGGAAGTTGGCGCAGAAGGGCTATTAATTTTGTTTTGGCATTTTGCGTTGAATCACTATAAACGGCGTATCACTTTTCAAATTGTTGCCACCAAATGTTAGAGCCCTACATTATATTTAAAGAAATTAAATTATGAGTAATCTGCAGAAATGTATGTATGTTTCTGGCACTATGACTTTCATATTTTCTAAAGCATTTATGAGTTTCTGATTAAGAAACGCAACAATTTCAAAGCGAGCAACGGGGAAAAACATTTTTATCTACAGAGTACGAGACTGTGTATTCGGAAATTCTAAAGATATGGTCTTTTAAATATTTTGCGATATTGCTGTTAGATTGAATTTTATGGTTTAAGTGCGAAGAACATGATGTTTAATAAATAAAGGTAACACACAAAACGTTAAAAACTCTTCTTTGGGTGTAATATAAAATCGGAAAGCTTTCAGATTTTTTTCTTGAGATAGGAAATAAAAAATGGACACTGCCCTAGCGGAGACTTGAGCCCTGGACCTCTCGAATACGATCGAGTATGCGAGCGTTTTGTGCAGCTTCTTTCAAAATTTAAAGGATACTTTTTTGTGACAGTGTATAAATATTTAATGGTTGTTAAAAATGGCAGCATGCCAGTTGAAGTTCTCGCAGCACTTGTATCAAATCCTTTGGTACTTTTAATATTAGTCTTAATAGGTGTTTAAACCCCTTTGTAAGCATCTGTAATAATAAACAGCGAGACGAGGTTTAAAATACTTCGAAGTAACACAGAATGTTAAACACAGAATGAGCGCATTTCTCAGATATCTTTCAGTGCGATCATTTAACATTTCATTCTGCAGTCCCCTCAATATGTGACTTCGAACTCAGATTCCCTTAAAAATTGCTCCTAATTAATAACAGCAAGGCATGACTGTATCACAGTTTCAGTCTGATGCATTCCAGTTTAAGACTACAAAACTATTAGTATTTTTGAACATTGTGCAATATATTTTGCTTCCCCAACCAATTCATCTGTAAGTCTGCTGTAATAGTTAATGGCTTCTTAATGTATTCTTTCATCACAAGTCCAAGGATCTAGTCAAAACACAAATAGTAAACTGATGAAATCACTCATTAAATTTCGTTAACCTACTCTTCAGATAAATCTGGGGTTTATATTCTAATGTCAAACACAGTTAGAGTTTCAGCCACTGTTTAAAAAGAACCTGGCTAGATATACACGAAGAGCCATTACATTATGACCACCCTCCATCTATAACAGTGGCCTCGCCCAGGAACAAAACCACTGCGCGTGCGTGTCTGATGTTCGAGTATATAAAGCGGCTATGCATTATCGCGATATACACTCTTAGACAAAAAAAAAAAAAAAAAAAAAAAAAAAAAAAAAAAAGTGGGAAACTGTGTTACATTGTAGCAGGAAATAGTGAATAAACTTCATTTTATTTTCATTTCAAATAAGAATTACCTGCGTGAGTTTATGTAGATAGCATCAAACATGCCATAGCAACAGTTGCATTGTGGGCAGTTTCGCACCAGAGTAACTATGAGTCCATGAAACAGGTAGGATGTCATTTTTAATGTACACTATTCTTTAAAATGCATGTGTATGGGGGGAGGGGGGATGACTATGTATAATGGGAAATATACAGAAAAGAAAATCTCTTAGAAGAATTTGTAGTAGACTGAAATAGCAACATCAATAAGAATTATCAAAGCATTCATTAATAGCCCACAGGGGGGACGAAAAACCCTAAATCAAGTCTGGTTGTTTCTCATGAACAACTTTCCAATGACATTATTTCACTTCCTATAGCCATAATACTGCCATGACATGGTGTAGTCAAATACATAGCCATATTTCTGATTCATCTTACATTTTGCATGAAAATCTTTCATATACAAAAACATAATTTTTAGAATTTATGAATAACTGTTTTGCTTAATTTAATACATAAATTTATAATACCCTAAGTAATTCATTGAAGATGGGATTAAGAGTATTCTTTTTTGTTTTTGTTTTTCTTTTTCCACTCCTGGTCTTGTCAGGAAGTAGGTAACATTTGACATACCTATAAAGAAGTAAAATAAATTACACATACATAAGTTATTTGAATCATAGAACAAAATGAAAATATTTGATAGTGCATTAATTTAACTATCACAATATTACTTTTAATTTTTAGTTATGTTTATCTAACTGGAACACTTAAATATATTAAATGAGCAAGAAAGTAGCAGCTAAATATCCAAAGTAATATCGAAAAAAATATTAATGATTATAGTTAGTATCTAAATTTCATTGTAGGTATAGGAAGTGTTAACTAAGTCAAACAATGCAGAAATAATAGAAAACATCAATCTCTTAAATATTTTTTGCTATCTTCAATACGATTAATAAATTTCAGCAAAGTAAAACATAAACAAGGTAACAGTACTAAAGCTTATTTATTTATTTATTCTCCCAATAAACTCATCAAAATATTATAGGATATGTCAAAAGTAACAATGAAGCTAAATGAAAAAGTGAAAATTCTACAAAGCTACACAAAATGATAGAAAAGGGTACATACACATTAGTGCAAAAACACTATGGTTTTATATATATATATATATAAAATGATTTAATGTATAGTAGGAATCCAGGTACTTTAAAAGCTGACAGCGTGATGGCAGAGTGGCGAAGACAGGAAGGAGATAATGATACCAAACCAAGTTCAGCTAATTACTATTATTATTTCTAGTCACATTAGACTGATTCCTTGTACACAATATGCTCTTTAATAATAAACAAGTACGATAATTTCTTATATACACAGGTTAATGGGGGCAACATCTTTTTACATGAACAAGCAGAGCATAGAAGATATGTTAGCAGTGGTGGAAGCTAGGCAAAGGAATGAAGAAGAATGACATAATTAATTCACTAGCAGTATTTATATAGAAGTAGGTGAAATTGTGGAGACAAACTATGATTGGTTAATATTAGTTTTAATTGCCCTTTTCAAGTAGCATTATATAGCATAGAAAGATCTTGAATTTGGGAGAAGAGCATCAAATCTAGGGTAATTAATTTTGGGATCACCAATTATTCTTACAGCAGCTATCGTATTTTGTTATATCTTACATATGCCCCCCCCCAAAAAAAAAGATTGGGAGAGCAGGGTGGAAGAAAAGCATTAGCGAAGCAAGAGAAAGTTTATCATATGAGGAAAGACATGAAGAAACAACATGGACATAGCCATCATGATATGCACAATTTTGGAAGCACTGACGTAAGAACACTTGAGATGTAGAAGCATAGGAATGTTGTTTAGCGTAGATACTTGATCCATATTAAAGAGGAACAAGTCGAGCCGAATTAATTTCCTTTTTTTTATATATATTCACATTTGTGGCCACAATTCACTTGGCACTCCAATCGTGCCTATTTCCACAACATTTTACATTTTGATAGTATGGCAGTAGAAGCAAGCATAGCAAAGCATTTACACAGCACAGAAGTTGAAGTGAAAAATAACGCATCAATTCAGAGGAAGAAGGGAGGAAGTCAAAAGTTTTGGTTTACAATTTGGTGATTAGTCAAGAGGTAAGTGTGCATGCATAAGAGTGCATTAAGCGTTACCTAGGATCGCATGATTAATTTGAATGACACAGTCTTATAGTGGTATTTTTAAGATAGAGAAATGAAGTCCCCAAATTAAATAAAAAATAAAAGAGGTTATAGCAAATTAAAATTAGAAGTTTGATTTCATATTTTTTATCTTACACGCACACACACGCACGCGCACAAACACACACAAACACATGCACGCACACACACACACATATATGTAATAAAATTATTGGAGAGGTAGCTGTTTAAGGATGAGATGTTTATCTGTGTTGTAATTACTAGAAGAGCTTTTATGCTTAGATGGGATGATGGACTTGTAGACATATCTATGTTGATACAACATAGTTTTATTTCAAGATAAAGCAAGTTGTAGGAGACGGCTCCATTAGGACAGATTACGCAACAGCCGGGCGGCGCCAACAGGAGTG
>KK118422.1:1817-11952 GCA_000611955.2 Stegodyphus mimosarum
ATTCTCTAAAACTTTAACGAATTTTTCATTAACAAACTCAAAGATTTCAAAGCCAGCAATACCAACGTTGTACAGAAAAACATTTTTATCTCCAGCGCGTGAGAGCGTGTACCGAAATTTCTAAAAATATGCACAATTTAAAATTATTTTGCGATATTGCTGTTGAACTGAATTTTATGGTTTAAGTGCGAAGAACATGGTATTTAACAAATAAAGGTAACACACAAATTGTTAAATAAACGCCCCTTTGGACGTAATTAAAATCTGAAACCTTTCAGATTTCTTTTAAATAATATTGTTACGAAATTCACATTTATTTGGCTATTTATTTAGAATTGTAATTAAAACTCCTTTTTATTTCTCCGTGCAACGCAGACGATTTTTGAAGAGAAAACTACGTCGAAAAAAAAACAGCAATAAAAATAAAAGAGCGCGTGCATTTAATGCTTAATAAATAAATATCTCGTAATTACTGTTGCCATCCAGAAAAATCTAGAAATATCGTGATTGTTCAACTAATAATTAAAAAGCTTATAAAAGTGGAGGTGAAACACCTCATCTCAGTTGTAGTTGTTGTTGTTGCTGTTATACTTGTAGCTGTAAAAAGCGAACTGCTGTTTGTTTACTTAATGCTGTATTGATTGTAGTGATTTCGCTGTGAGATAAACTATTTTATCTGTTTTGAACTGAGTTTTTGCTAAACGTTTGAGATATTGTGCGAAGATTTGTGAAAAAATATTTCAGCATTTTAATTTATTTCTTGTGGAAAGAATAAATTTTTGTTATTTTTTTACGACTTGTGCATTCAATATATTACGAACCCGTATGCACGTAACAATATAATTTACATAAATTACTCCCGTTATCACAAAAACAACCAATAAAATTTACATTTAAGAAAGTAACAACGATGACGTCATGTAACGTTAAAACGGAGTTACGGTAACCCTAAAGTGACAGCAATGGAAGCTAAACCAAGTTAAAACTATCATGATAACCAGAAATGGCGTTTTATCGCCAAAAATTAAACAAAATGTGTTGCCAATCGAAGGGGCACCCAATTTTACACTAGAGCTCGAGAAAACTCGAGGTTTTACCAGAATATTCTAGTAAATAATTAAAAAGCTTCTAAAAGCCGAATTAAAACACATCATCTCAGTTGTAGCTGTTTGAAGCGAACTGTTGTTTACCTAGCGCTATTACTTGATTGTAGCGATTTCGCTGTGAGATAGAATTAGTTTGCCTGTTTTGAATTCAGTTTTGTTTAACGTTGTAGATATTGTGATATTGTACTAATATTTCTAAGGAAAGTTTTCAGTATTTTGTTTTATTTCTTGTGAAAAGAATAAATTTTGTTAACTTTTTTAACAGCTAGTGCATTTAATCCATTACGAACCCGTACGCACGCAACGATATATTTAAAAATGTATAATAAAAACTAGAATTTAAGAATGAATTTTACATGAAAATAATCTGAATATAACTAAAACTTCCTTATACGTTTTCATTCACAGCATAAAAATGCATACTTTTAAACCATGTAACTTTAATGGAATATTAGAATTGGATTTTCGGCTTATAATATATAGCTCTGTTGAACCTTTTTAAGGTCCTTTTCTTATTCTTATTTTTATCATTTAACATTTAATAAATAATCTTTGCTTACCTTTGTTGATGATTTAACAAGACGCTTGGAATTCCTTGCCATTTTGTTTTTCACACAAACTTTATTTTTACAGCTATGTACAACTAGTCATGTTTACATTAGAACGTTCATTATTTTACTTTGTTGCCACTACACTTTTATCAAAAAATCCGCAATGCGGTAAAGAAAATATAAAGAGCATAAAAATGAAAAGCTGCGCCAGCTCGTGGTCAGCTACATAAACTGTAACAAGCTCACTAGTGGCTCCAATGTTTGTTGGTAAGTTCAGTAATTAATAATTATTAAATAGCCTTGAATTTTCATCGACTTATAGTTACCTGGAAATACTTGAAATTGACACAGTAAAAAGCCAGACCAATCCATGCCGACCAATCCATGTGTTCAATATCTTCACTCTCCAACAGCTCTTCGACAGTAACTGTGCGATGAGGTGGAGCGTTGTCGTCCATGAAGAGGAACTGAGGACCCATAGCCCTTGTGAAAATACCCATGTAAGGAAGAAGAACCTCGTTACAATAGCAGTCCCAGGTGACGAACCTCCTTGGGAGATATGAAGGTCGGTCCGGCTACCAAGCATTATGTCTGCTCGAACGTGAATTCCGCGACCTCCAAAACAGTCCCTTTTGATGATGTTGAAGGGGTTATTGCGTGTTCCCCTCTCTGTCCAGATGTGTATGTGTCTAGAATCGCAACTCGGACTAAATCTGCTCTCATCTGTAAAGAGTACTCGTCCCCATTCATTGTCTCTCCAATTCCGGTGTTCCCGGCACCACAGAGAACGCCTTCTCCGATGGGCAGGCGTTAGAGGTACACACCGTACAGGGCGTCGTGCAAACAGACCACCACCGTGCAGTCTTCTGGCCACGGTAAAACGCGATATCGGTCGTCCAGTCGCCTGTGTCGTGTGTCTAGCGATTTCTCCCGCTGTCTGCCGCCTGTTTCTTCTGGCCTGTAAGGCAATATACCGGTCATCTGCGGGTGTGGTTCCTCGTGGACGACCACTACTAAACCCCCGGATAGCTGTTCCTGTAGTTTGAAATTGTCTCCAAAGTCGTGAAACGATGCTGTGAGCAATTCCGAACTCTGCAGCCACACTTGTCACACTGCGGCCTTCCTCCAACTTCCCAATGATTCGACCTCGGTAAAAGCATGCAGATGTCGTCTAACAGATTGATTATTCGCCATTTCTCGCTGAGGCAGCTACTCGGTGTGATTTTAAGTGTTATACGGCGTGCAATCTCTTTGCCAGAAATACTGATCTTACACCGACAACATGCTTTATACAACGCAGACACTCCCCCATTACGTCTACCTGCATAGCTGCGAATCTGCTACCGTACATCACCTTATTTAATCTCCTGATTGGTCTTTCTGTCCGCTCTGTCTCTTCGTTCAGCTGATATGCTAATTTTTCGACTTCGTCCTTAATTTTTGCACACCAGTGTATTATAATTTTATCACATGATTCCGTTTCTTTTATTTGAGAGGTTGTCATTTAACATCACAAGTTTATGTCGGAATTCTTTAAGTTAGTTAAGTGCATATATCACATTTTATTTAATGTAAATGTTTTCACTTGATAGCGTCAAGTACAATACTTAAGAAGTTCGCGTAATAGGTTTATATGATAATTTAGTTTTAGTTCATGTAATAGATTTCATCAGTTTATTTTGTAGCATAAATATATTTATATCAGTATTGTAGTAATCTTCCTAATTTTTTTTGTCGTCTTTTGTTGTGAAGCACTTGTCCTTAGTGGATATATATACGGTTAAACAGTATTGTCGACATTTTAATTATATTGTTTTGATGAATTAAGGTGAAGAAGTGATCTTAACTTGTTGGTTGTAAGGATGAATTTAATCTGAGATGTCATATTCGGTTCTTGTAATTAGTTTGGTCACTTCCTTTTCATATATTGGACAGTTTGGTGCGTAAGCAGGGTGATACGTATTAAGGTCCGTACTATTGGCGTTATTATGGAGTTTCCAGTTTATGCATGATGAACTTTCTGCTTGGCATTCTCTGACATTGTTCTTGCCGCCACAGAGTGCACAATAATTTTGTGCTTGCAATTTCTAACTGAGTGGGTAAAGTCTTGACATATGAAACATCGACGGAAACCGAAAAATTCTTCGATTTTGTGACTTCTCCAGGCGTGGTTGATAGTATTTTGTTTCATTAGTATTTTGAAGGCTAGAGCAGAGCATTCAATTACCCATTTTATTTCATTGTTTCTTTTGTCATTTATTTTAAAAGAGGGTTTGAATTCGTTCTCTTCCAAATAAGTTGTTTGTTTAATTACTTCAGTGACTTCTTATGGACCAGTATTTTTAGGTAAATTGTTTATTGTGCATTTAGGTTTTCTTTTGACAGAAACTATATTATTGATTTTTCATTGTTTTCTATTATGGAGTTAATCTTGAGTATTTCTTCTTTGGTATTGCATGAAACCGCGACCACCTTTTCGGGATATGGGGAATGTTTTGAATTTTTACACCAATTTTGGAAACTGGATTGTATTTTTCTAAATTATCTTCTAATTCAAGATTCGTCATTCGAGCCTTTGGGATATAAGAAGTGTTGGTGGCTGTCTTTTTGTTGGTGGCTGTTATTTATTTTGGCTACTTCTGCATATGATCTGGATCCTTCATTTTGTATTTGAGTATCAGTATATGAGTTACTGGTATTTTGACAATAAATATCAGTTTCTTTATTTGGTGGTATATTCTGCATATTGTTGTAACCTATGGGTGGAAAATTGTTTGCATCCTGGATATAATTTTGTTTTAGAGAAGTTCTTTGACTTGATGTTGAAATTCTTTGATTGTGTGAAGATATATTATGTAAATTGTTTCCATTTCGATAATTGGAGCTGATTGGTGATAGAGCTGCGTCGTCATAGAATTTTCTTTTTTGACAGCTAATAGGAGAAGTTGCTGAATCCATATACCTCTTAGAAGTGATATGATGACTAATATCATTAGAATTGTTTATTTCATTATCTTTATATGAGGGTGAAGCCGAATGCGGGTTTTTTGCATAAAGTTTTGAATCTTTTATAATATCAATCAAAGATTTGAGTTTTAGATGTAAATTCTTAGAGAGACCTCTTTTGCCAGATATTCGGGTTTGTAGTAACGAAATGCATTCCTCATAAGCGTTTTGGATTTTTTGATCCATATTATCAGTGTTATTAATTGTGCTTTGTGAATTAGTATCAGTATTGAAAATCCTTGAAAGATTAAAAAGTTTAAGAAAATCCATTGATTCCGTTAAATGATAGGTATCAAGTGACGTTAAACTTGATGATGTAGAGTTTTACATTATACGTAGATTGAAGATAATGTAAATCTTATGGTAAAAGCTCAGAATACGCTGCATAAACAAAGTTGAGTAGGCGGAGCTGTGTGACGTCCATAAATGGCTGGGACTAAGCATGTGACTGGCTTGTTGTGTACATGGCTTTGCCCATGTACACAACATATTCTAGCATTTACGCTACTCGTACTTTCTATTTTCTTCTAAAAATAATAATAATGAATTGTTTATTATTGCAAATTAACATCAAATTCTTGACTTTAAATTTACATTCCTATGAGGCTTAGGCATTTCTGAAAATAAGTATAATAAATTGTTAATATTTAAAATTACCGTGATACAGTAAGTGAGTTCTACCAATTATTAAAACGGTAAACAACGCCGCAGTCTCTTATGCTTGTATTTCATACAGCTTCAGTATTTTCAAAGATTTTTAAACTTTAGCATTTACACAAATAAAAAAAGATTTCAAATTTAAATTAATGTTGTAGAACATTTTAATTTTATCATTTTCACAAATTACCTTATTGCTACGTAACGACATATTTCCTTACATACCAGGAAGTAGACAATCTTCATTATTTTCTAAAAATTTTAAACGTTAGATTAAAAAGAAAAATGTGTTTTATTGCATATGAACATCATACACAGCTTTCATATCAGTTTCTTAAATTCTTAAATCATGTCATATTCTCTGTAAGCATACTAGAATTCTACACATTAATATATAAAAAAATCTTGATGTCTCACAATGAAAGAAAATAAATACTGCAAATTTGGAACACTAAGCAAAGCTTCACACACACGCACACACACACAAAATTATCAGTGAACTCATATTATTAAGTATAATTACGATAGCAAACACTACGCATTAAAATGCTGAGGTAAAAGTTACTTATAGGGACAAAGTTTACAGGTTTACTACTGTTGAGTGGATCGTCCGACTATCGATATTTATCGTAAGTCGGAAAGCATTATGAACATATAAAATAAAATGTCTAAAATATAATTTACAATTAAAACAACAACACAAATTTAAAATACACAAACGATATATTAACCATTGCACATTTAATACGTTACATTTCTGCTCGGCATCTTACACAAACTTGCTTTGCACATATGCAAATATGGCTGAAACGATCTGTATTCTCTCAAGAAACATCCCAGAATTGCACAAACTCGGCATTGCGCACTACCTTGGCTTTGCCCATGTACACGTCGATATGTTTTCACTTAAAAAAATCATTCCAGAATTGCACAAACTCGGCATCGCGCACATCCTCGGCATTGCAGACTAGCTTGGCTTTGCCCACGTACACAGCGATCTCTTTTCACTGAAAAAATCAGGCAGTGAATAAACTCTGCACTGCTCATATACTCAGAAAATTACTGTCACTTAAAAAATTTCAGAGACTTGAAGAAACTCGCGCATTACCAACTCCATTGATTCGAGTTGTAAAGGAAATGTTTCCAGAAAAATGACACAAAACGAAAATAAAGCTACCAGAATAAAATAACCACCGAACATGAAAACTGCATATTTCACAAGCACCCGATATTTTACTTAAGTCAATAATAATAAATGAAACTTACCCTTAGTCCTCTCCTTTTGCAGAATATGTTGCTCATATCTCACTGAGAAATATATTCATTAACTGGCACGTGTCGGATTTCTTCTGTTTCCGCCTCCACATGTATTCAGCCAGATAGGAATCAAATTGTCCTTTTGCCTGCCTACAACGATGGAAATTTCTTTTAATTGCTACCCAAGTTCCCTCAATACTGATAGTATGCGCACCTGTATCCGGACCTTTAAAACATAAGCTATGATTGACCTTTTAGGTGCGTATATCCTTCGGATTCGAGACAGGTGTAGGCTTTTCAACAATCTCATATAACAGCTGATCCTGGCAGAACATTCTGTTTAATGATTTCCAACAATGAGTCGGCACCTCTGCTTTCAACCACTCTAAACACACATTTATCCGTCTCTCTCGCAAGCAAGCCAAATATCCGTCTCCTTTCGACTCTTTTTCCTCGATGATATTTTTGTTTACCAAATTTACTTTCGTCAATTTCCACAATCACGCCTTTCCCACCCAACATCACATTCTCCTTCAAGCATAATTCCATGCACACTTCCCTACAAAACTTTTCCAATCCGTCACCGTATTTTTAGCAAAACGTAATTCCGATCGTATAAAATCATTCCCGCACTTACCCCAACCACATCTTGGTAACTCGCAAAACACCATACATGCTCAATTTACTCTCGCAAACCACGAGTGCTTTCGAACAGACCTTGCAATTCGATGCTTACGTTCGGCACCAGTAACTACACATCCACTTAAAACCATCTATACAGATCTTTCGCTCTATTAATTTAAAATCAGTGTCAAAAATTGGACATTTATACGATCTTGCAATCAGGCTTTTCTCCATACACCACTCAATCACGCGTTTTTTACCTTTTCGCTCCAAATGATAAAAAAAAAAAATCCAGATTCAGATAATCATCCATTCTGTAGAAAGCACCGAATCAGACACACTCATCAATAACTAAAGCTTCTTTAAGCAAAAGAATTCTTTTCTGTATTTTGAGAAGTTGCGGCTATAATTTTTAAATCATGCATTCAATATTTTCAATCGTTTGGTAATAATTATTTTCAATCGTTTCGTATCTTAATAATACATTTTTGAGAGATAACTCGTTACGTTAAATGCTAACAATACCACACAACACACAAAAGTAGATTTATAATAAAAACATTCTCCCGCAAAGCATTATAAACCTAACATTTCAACTCAGTTAAAATATAATTTACATTTTCTTTAAATATGAAGCTATAGCATACCTATAACTTGTTTTTAAGAAGAGGCGTAGCCAATATTACATCATAAGAAGGCGTGTCCTCCAAGCCTAAGACAAGTAAACAACATATCAACTGGTGCAGCGTAATTTAGGATTGAGCCTCTTTATTTTATTTTTTAAATACTTTATGAGTTGATATATATATATATAGTTATTGCTATGCATACCTTATATTAATACATATTAAACCAAAAGTTTTAATTGTTGTAAAAATATAAGGATTAAGAATACTAAATTATTATTTATTTTTAATGTTTATGTTATATTAAATTACATGAGAAAAGTTGAGTTGTCTATATCTTTGTTATCTTTTACTATTGTAAGAAAGATAACGTGAAATATTTTAATAAACAGTTTTCAATTTTTTTAGTAGGATTCGTATAAAGCATTTATTGGAAGCGCTATATTAAAATTGATATGTCAACAATAGTTTTCTATGAATTTTAAAAATAAATATTAATGAAAGTTCAATATTTTAGTCAATATTTTATAAAATGTTACACATATTTATATAAAAACTATATATTCTGAAAGAGAAAAATTTTCTCTAACAGTATAATCCTTGATACAGTCAGTTGTGTTTAACAGAGATATACGTTATTATAAAGATTTGACTGCAGTCATTGTAATATTAGTTTAACATTGAGTATTGTTAAATTTTAATAATTTACGAACTTGATGACTTTGGATGACAATATCTTTTCAGTCCTTGGTCGTACATTCCTGCAGATTATATTCTCTTGTGTATCTTTTTGAGGGCTTTAAAATGACATAAAATTTATTCACCTCGGACAAGTATTTACGCAGTTCAATTTTCTGGCTTTAGGAGCTCTTAGAAATACGTTCAACACAATTAACTTCTTGGAGTTGAGTCTTCCCAATGTGTAGCCATTTTCCCTTGAAATATTATCTATAAATTATTTCTCCCGCCTTCTTGGCATGCCTTCGTGGTGTACTGGTCAGCACGCTCGGCGCGTATTCGAGAGGTCCGTGGTTCGAATCCCGGGGAGGGCATTGCTCATTTTTCATCTCTCCTGCTTTTAAATAACCTAATGTCTCTACATATCCATAAAGGCATCTTCTCTCTTTTGCAGGTAGTATTAGTGCCATCACCACATTTTTGAAGAACTTTAGAAGCATCGATAGAAGGACTGGATTGGATTATTTATGTCCTTAAACGCCTGATGTTGAAAGTGGAGCTACAGGTTGTACAGTGGTGACAGACTTTCATGAGAGAAAGAGTACACCTAGACAGTGGGAAATCACATAGCAATGCATAGCAATGCAGTGACGACAAAAAACGTAAAAAAAGGAAGCACACAAACAGTGAGACAAAACCTGTTTTATTATGTTTAGTATAGCAGAAACCAATAAATAAGAACAAAAGCAAACAACGATCATCATTCAAGAAGGTGTTCGAAATTAAGACCCCGGACCGTGATGCAGACCTCACTTCTCCGGCGCATGGGAGATCTGCATCACGAATGGAAAATCGCATGAAAGGTGCATAACGCACGGTTCATGCATTACGGTCCGGGTTGTAATTTCGAACACCTTCTTTAATGACGATCGTTGTCTCTTTATGTTGCTTTTTCTTTGTTTTTGCTGTACTCCGAATAATAAACATGTTTTCTCACCCCGTTCTTGTCCTTTCTTTCTTGATTTTTGTGTCGTCACTACCGTGCCAGAAAAGCGTTTTCGACCATGCATTGCTATGTAATTTCCCATCGTCTCATTTAGGTATACTCTCTCTCTCCTGAAAGTTTGTCAGCGCTGTAGTGATACACCTTGTATATTACCGTTTACAGCTGTTGTACTTAAAGTGCCGCATATTTAAGACACAATTTTCCTTTTAAACACGTCTGAAATCAATTACATCCTTTATATGAATTAAAACTTTCCAGCTGACACAAAGGTCGAAGTTAATTCAAAAAGTTGGTTCTTAAAAAAGAACTTCCGCATATGTTCAGATAATATTCATGAACACTGGATCAGTTTGATTACTGTTAAGTATGCAACGGCTCCATCTAAGAAAAGGAAATTCTTTGTCAAGAAACTTTCTAATGCAAACTAACTTCTAATTCACGTGTTGTTTTGACTGATGCTGACTTGTCTGACCTATAGTCAGCCCAAGCCCGTGAAATTCATGGAGCGCAAGATTACGGTCGTTTGCAAGAGCCTTGAGGATCTTACAGGTGACAATGTGATTTTGCTCAGTTCCACCCCCAATTTTGATGGGAAGCATCCTAGAGTCTCCCAACCCTCTTTCC
>KK118422.1:20091-75379 GCA_000611955.2 Stegodyphus mimosarum
CAGTGCTGGGAAGATACATTGTTCCAATTCAATTTCACTAAGCTTTTTCAGTATATTTTGTTGTTGATTGCAATTATTTTTGCTAGTGGTATTTTCTTCAAAGAAATTAAAAATGCTTTTGTTTACATTATTTATTCAGAGAGTTTTTTTCTTTGTTTTCTTTTGTTTTAATAACTGAAAGTTAACACGATTTCGATATATTCCTTGTTTTTAATAATTTACAGATAGAAAAATTAGAATACATATCTGAAGCTATATTACCTGATCATTGCAAGAAAAATATTTATACGAAAATTGCCTATCGCTTATTCAGACAAAATTGCCACCAATTCCTCCCATCCCCTTCCCGCGACTCCTGTAGAATATATTCGAAGTAATAAATGCTTGAATGAAAACGTGTATCACGTTTATCTTAAAGCATTTATAAATATGGGTTGTAATTTTATGTACTTCACCTCAAATATATTTCGTATCCCATGTATTAAGTTGCTTATTTAAACACTAATCGGGTAGCTTTATTTTCTATTTTCCTTCCATAGCCTAGAAAATAGAGGATATTTCTCCTTTCATTTTGAATTATGCAAAATAATTTCTAAATAACTCTAAATAACATAAATTGTTTCGAATTCTTATTATCTAAAAATGCCAGTTCAAGTTTAGAGAAAGAATTTGAAATAATGGTTATATTTATTGTTACTATTTTGAGATACATAAACATTTCACGCTTGGCTTAATTCGTTTCCATTTCTTTCAGTCGCTAAACAAAAGAGCTTATTGACATCTGTAATCGCTGAAACCAAAAGGAAATTCTACGCTTGAATGATATTTTTTCAAAGATTTGTCTTATCTACATGCTTTTTTTATTACTGAAGGAAAGTTGAATTCCTTTTCAGTGCAGAGTATTGATATGCAAAGCATGGTAGTGCAATGTATGTGTTAATGTGCATGGAGTTCTTTTTCAAATATGAATGGGAAATTTCCTTTCAAGATCTTTAGATGGGTATAGAACGAATTCCTAGTTTTGCTACTTTATAGTTTTTTTGCGCAGAAATAAACTGGAAGCGAATTATTATGAGAAACAGGGAACTGTCATGTGCAGTTGCGTATATTTAAGCTGTTAAAAAGGTTCCGACAAATGCAAACCATCTTTCATACTTCACATGATAAAAGTTTATAACAATTGCACGTTTCAAAAAACTTTCAGAATCATTAGGGTACAGTTCATATCTTGTCAGGACTGCTGTTCCTTCTGGTTGATCTTGCAAACATAACTGGAGTCCTGAGTCAGAACAGGGAGCTTACTCAAAGCTATGTTCGTGCGTGTGTAGAAAATAAAATAAATATAAGGACGGTTAAATTTTCCCTTTATTCTCACAGCGTACAGGTGCTCCGCACTTCGGGATACAAAGACCAATACTTTCGGTCTAGAACGTAGAAAATAAGAAAATAAACTAACTTAACTAAATGAGAACTAAGACGCTTTACAGAGAGAATCGTAACGAAGATGGGCCCTTTAATACTACGTATGTACTGAGCAGGATGCAAAGACTACAATACGTCTTCGAATATCAGCGAGAACTAAGTTCTGGCCTTAAAGGCAGACAACGAAAATCACACGCGTGGTAAAGGCCGCAAGAAATCGCTCTTTCACTCCTACTCTTGGCTAAAAGCCATGTCTTAAATACACCGCTGGCCACCCAAATTGCAACACCGGGAATGACAAGAGATATCACAACAAAATTTATTTAGTAGATAACATGTTGACTAAATACCAAATCATTAAATTTATAGGCTTCTGTGAAGTGTGGTTCCTTCTAGAATCAGTAGCCAGAGTAGCCGCCATTGTTGGATATCACCGCTGCCACACGCTTCGGAATTGATTCAAAGAGACTTGGGATGTGTTCTTGGGGTACAGCAGACTAAGCAGCTTCCACACGTTGCCAAAGTTGATCTGGTGTGGCAGCTTGGGATGTAATCTGGGTGAATCGTTTCAATCTGGACCACATGTTTTCTATCGGCGAAAGATCCGGAGAACGAGCCGGCCAGGGAAGCAATTCAATCTGGCGATTAACGAAGAACCCTTGGACAATGCGTGACACGTGTGGTCGCGCATTATCCTGTTGAAATATGGCTGTGGGCAAGCCCTGAAGGTAAGGAAGGACAACTGGCTCCAACACCTCGGAAATGTAGCGCTGGCTGTTTAAAGTGCCGGCAATACGTACTAGAATAGTGCGAGAGTGATATCCAATACCGCCCCATACCATAATACCCGGTGCAGGACCAGTGTGGGGGTGCATAACGCAGCTGTTCAGCATCCTCTCTCCACGGTGTGTCCAGACTCGAATCCGACCATCATGGTGTTGCAGACAGAAGCGTGACTTGTCAGTAAAGACAATTTCATTCCATTCTGCCTTCCACATCCTTCTTTCATCGCACCATTGGCGGCGGAGACGTCTGTGGTTCTGCGTCAAGGGTATACGAAGCAATGGACATCTTGTGGACAGAACACTCTGCTGCTAAACGGCGTCGAATGGTACGCGCAGACACTGGATGATGCGTTACAGACTGAATGTTCTGTTCTATGGTTCGTGGTGTGGCTGAGCGATCAGTCACTGCCATGCGCACAATGTTCCTGTCATCACGTGAAGTGGTGCACTGAGGTGGATGCGATCGAACACGTCCTGCATCCAACAGTCACATATCCGCATTACAGTTGTTTGGTTTCGTCCAACACGACTACCGATTTTTTTTTTTTAAACCGCAAGAAAAACACAATTGCCGAACTTGAAATTGTCGACAACTCCAAGCCTTAAATAGCGCTTTGAAGTGGCGCCACAGGCACACGTGATGTACGTCTGCGCTGAAATTCTAATCATTTGCATATCTCACCTCCGCTAATGCATGTTGTAAATTTCATGTTATTTGCATGCTTCCTTCAGGGTGTAGCATTTACGGTGGCCAGCAGTGTACTTCTAAAGTTTGCAACCTCACTTCCATACACTAAATCTATTCGCGCTTATTCTGGTCGGAAATGGAAAATAAGAGGGAATAGTAAAGGTTTAAAATAAAATAAACGTTAGTAAGACTAAAATCCTTACAACCTGAATCAATTTATTATATGAAAGAGAAAAAAGCGCACATTCTCTTTTGTATTGCATGTGTATTTATTTGCAAATAAAAATGTGTATCTTTGTATTTATATTTAATTAGAATTCTTTTATTTCCATGACAGTTACAATATGTATTAGATTACAAAAATTTATTATGTGATAAATTTCATTGTACTAAACTGTCACAAAAATGTCCGCTAGAATCTTCTTGTGTTGTCTAGCTTTCGCCACAAATTCAGCAGTTGCATCAGGTATCGGCTGATTACTACCTTCTTGGTTTTAATACGCAGAAATTCTGTTTCAGTGGCTTCATTCTGAAATACGTTATATGAACTTTTTGTGAGGGGAATACAGTTGAATTATAAGAAAATTTAAACATATCCAGTTCGGATGAAGTTTCTGGAATATTTACATATTCGGGAAGCATTTTTTTAACTCTAGCAGGTTCGGTTCGAATAATGTCGGTTCATCAAGACTCTACTTTGCTTTTAATACAGACATATATACATTTTAAGACATAGAAGCGTACAAAAGAATGCAACAATATGTTAGTTAAAATCTATGAGAAAGAAAAAGGTTTGAAAATTTCCAAGTACTGATACAGTTCTTAAGATGCCTGAGGAAAATCAACTTTTTCTTTTGAAGAATATTTATTTAATCGTGTAGTTATCACTTCCATGTTTATATTTTAAGCCTGCTTCTGAATTGACCCATAAAGCATCAGGATGAAATCCTCGGTTTCTGAAGCATCCGATCTGAGAATATCCGAAACGTTTTAAAAAGAAATCTTTTTTTTTTCTCCGACCTATTTACACGTCGTTACTCTTCGGTGAATCTTACAAATATAATCCCAAGATCCTTCTGCCTAAGTGCAGTTAATAGCGATGAGTTGAAGAAAATATCCGGTTGGGATTGATAATCCGAAAGAGCCATTGAAGCTAGCTATGTTTTCCTTAAGTTAGCGCTAAAATGGAATATAAAATAAATTCTGAAAGTTCGCGTTTTGATAATTATATTAATGCTGTATTTGCTTTAAATATCTAACTTTGAGAGATAATCAGACTTTTAATTTAATTAGCACCCGCGTTATCTGATAAAATTGATTACGAAAAAGTAATATTATAATGAGATGAATTTATTTTTAATTGCTAATTTGAAAAGCAAAGTTGCGTTGCAAATTGTAAAAGAGTGTTTTCTTTCTTGAAGTTTTATAAAAATATAATAGAACCTTAATTACTCTTTATCGCTTTAATAAAATGTTAATTTTTGGGTTGACGTAAATGATATTTTTCATTAAACTCATAAATTTATTCTAAACTTCTAGGGCAATTAATAACAAAGACAATGCTAGCTTGTAGATCTTAATCCCCGTACGTTTAAAGGAAAAATAAAACACCTTGCCCTTACACTGCAGAGCAAACTCAAACGCTTGGGTGACAGAAGAATTATTTAAAGACTGGCTTTTGACGTTGAAAATTATTTAAACCAAAAAAATATGAGCTTGAAGGGGATATTTCTGCTAGAGAGTACTCCAGGTCATGCACTAAATTTAGCACATTCCAGTGGCAAAGTAGTTTTTGCCACCGATACCATTTCGTTGATCACACCTGTAGACGAAGGTATTATTCATGCTTTTTACAACGTACTATATAAGAAGATCATTTCCCTGGATTTTAGACACAATTGATTCAAAATCATTTGATGTAATGAAAGCTTAGAAAGGGTTTTCGATTAAAACTTGTATCGAAATCATATTGATTTCGGTTGAGGAATTCAAAAGTTAACACTAACTGCACCTTGGAAAGAAGATATAACTAACGTCAGTAAAAGGCTTGCTTGAATCTTCAGAAAATGCAATTCAGGAGCATATTATGATGTGCTAAATTGATCAGATGCGAAGTTTTTTGTGAATATGGCTACTGAGAACATCCAAGAATTATTAGTGATAGAAGATATCGGCGAAGAGGGTTTAGTGGGAATGGAATCCGAAATTTTGTATCAAATCAATTCTGAAGACGCCATCTTTGATGAAAGTTGTGAAGTTATTAATTTTACTGCGAAAGAAAAATTGTGAAAAAGACTTGCCGTAGAGAAAAGTCTTGAATTAAAACCGAAAGGCGCCAAATTTGAAAACCTGCTAGAAAATTGTTTATCTGCATTCGACGATATTTATTACGAACTTGAAAGGGCTACCAAGCAGACTTATGGACACCAAGCAGAAATGGGTTCAGAAAGTGATGATATATTTCGACCTATAAAATGCTCTGGCCTCATTGTGCTGAATTATCATGAAGAAGAAATTTAATAAAATGAGCTTGCATTAAATGAGAACAGAAATTTTTGGTTTGCTTATATTTTTTTGTTTCACATCTGCTTAGGATTTCAGTAAAAATTGTTGAATTAAAACAAAATATTCTGTTCTTAAAAGTTTTCGGAGCTCATCCCTCCATTTTATATTGGTTGTTAGTCTCGTAAAACAAGGTTTCACACAGCATAGTGTTTTCTAGAAGTCTATCTACCGTGTTACAAGAGGAATGGCTATACTTAATTTTTCTACATGTACACTGCACAAAAAAAGGGGATAGGACAAGTCTATATTTTCCGTTCTACTGGGCCGATTAATGAAATTCAACTTGCGTTTTTCATGTCTCTAATGTGTGTTACATTTATATATAACATTGTTTTAATATAGGTATTTTGACACGAAATCGAACTTTTTCTGAAATGACATGCCAAATTTTTCTATATTTCGATTCTACGACTCAAATTATGGCAAAGTGCCAAGTGTTGTAAAAATCGCACGAGTACTTTTTTAAAAATTAGCTCTCAAAATTTTAGCTCCTCAATGTTAATTGAATTTGATATATATCTATTAATATCTCTTTTTTATTAAACTTACTTGATTCCTTCTTCCAGTATTCCAAATGTAGGCTTAATCCAAATATATTTAACTACAGAGTTATGTAGTTAACTATATTTAACTACATAATTCGCACATTTTTATTACTTATTTTTAAAATTTGTATTTTTAAATATTTTTTATAAATTTTTCGAAAAACGTTTTGTGTTATAACCTATAAAATTTTTAACATTATCTTAAAGTAGGTTTATTTCTAAGCAAATCTGCAAAAAATGGAGATTTTTATTCAAAATTTCTTAAGATATACGTGAATTTACATTTTGGCGCGTTTTGAAATTTGGCGTATTTAGTATAAGCGATAATAAGGAAAATGTGGTTTACGCACTTTGTTAAAATTATTTGAAAGAATGAACGATGGACCTTTTTTTCTTCTCGTGCATCAATGAAAGAAAGGAAAATAAGTAGGTTAATATAAATTAAGAACACCGCGAAGTGAATTTTTAAATTTCTCTATAAATGTCTCACCAAAAATTACAGAATTTAATATCTAGGCATAATTTGAGTCGTAGAATCGAAATATGGAAAAAAAAATTGCTATGTTATTTTAGAAAAAGTCCGGGTTTATCTCAAAATACTTATGCAGAATAATGCTATATGTAAATCTAATATATATCCTAATTCGCTCTTTCGAAACATGAAAACGCAATTTGAATTTCCTCAATGTTCCCAGTGCAACGGGAGATACAGAACTGCCCCCCCTTTTTTTTTCTCAGTGTACATAATTTTTCCTGAAATGAAAATACGATGAAGCAAAAATAGAATTCCGTTATCCTTTAATTTCGAGTCGACCCTAGCGGGTAACCGGTAAAATCGCTGAATACTGGTAATTTGATTTGGCTTAAATGCAGGAGAATGAACTGGTTGCATGGGATTTTTCGTGGTTTCTCCTGTGTGTCATGTGAGTGTGAACCACTTTCCTTTAATAATCCTCCTTAGTTCAAATGATCAATGAGTATTTAGTTAATTACCCGGCTGTGTGGTTCAAATTAGTTCAGTTGTTTGTGTTTCTACTCTTAACATTAACAGCTTGGCGCAAATGTCCTGCATCCTGTAATGAATACAAGCCAGTTTCCTTTAGGCAGATCTTTTCAACAGAATACTTTCAGCAGATAACTCTCAATTACTTAATCGCATTCATTTAATATATCAATCTATAATAATTGTCGTAACGATTTGTACAGACACCCGAAATTGTGATAATGAGAAATACAGGAGACTGGGAAGCGGAAGGAGCTAGCGGATTATATGTCAGCATGTTACCCACGTTTTGTGTCCATAAAGACGAATTCACTGTCATTTGCAGTTTCTAAATCTACAAGCTTCGGTGTCAAAGATCAGAGTTTATGGCTGAAAGCTTTGATCACTTACGTTCAAGTACTTTATTTCCATTTAAAACAACTTACAAATCTATCTTACATCTCATGCTGTTACAAAACTGAATCCCCCCCCCGGATCATCATATAAAAAAACACTGAATTATATTTTTGGCGTTTTCTTAGATATGAAAATTCTTTTCTGCAAAGTTTCAATTGGATATCTTTAGGTATTAATATAGGTCTTCTTTAAAAATTAGGGCTGCCATTTATATCACTTATTTTGTTTATTTAAAAAGTATTCAATAATTAGTTCCTGTGTACAGTCGAAACAAGCGTGCCGTAAAATCATAATCGATGTCACGAAGTTTTTTAACATATGCAAATTACTTTCCAAAATTACGCACTAATATCTTTCTGTCTTCCGACAGCGTAGTATTTATAACGCCTGCAAATATGACGGGAAGTCCAGTTATTTACGAGCATGTTTCTCTAACGCATACACACACGCCTCCTCTTTTCTTTCCTTGCTCGATGGGTCATGCGGCCGACTGATATTTATAACACGAATTGGAGAAAAGGGAGTTTCACTTTTGTTTTTCCTCCTTTGTGGCAGCACTTTTGTTTCGCCAAGAAGACTTACCTCTGTCCCCTCTCACTCGTTAGTTAAGTTACGTGATCTGCCTTCTGTAGAACTTGAATGTGTGTCAGCTACGGGAGTTGCTGACACACTTGCGTGAAAGACATGGAACATCGTTAAGATTTATGCTTCACCCCAAAACGGTTGCGGCCTCTTCTGCCTGGAAGACATAAGCCGTCTAATAATTTTAAAGCGTATTTGTTCGTAATATTTTTGTATCCGAAGGTAATGAAGTAGAAATTGTTGACTGAATGTAAGCTCAAACTTAAGTATTTGGAAGTAATTCAGCTCTTCTATGGAAGGCAGTAGTAACCAGCAATTCAAGTACTTTGTAATAAACAGAAATCAGAGTCATAATTTTTTTGCAGTTCTAAAATATTATGACTAAGAATGTTTCAATAACCGAAACTGGTCTGCGATTTATAAAGAGGCATAGCATTTAAATTTTTACCAATCTCTTAAAACGTGTTTTTGCAATGCCATGAATTAGAATTATCTGTTTAGAGTTATTATTGTTATATTTTTAGCAGTAGATTTCTTTCAAAATTTGTTGTTGTTATTATTAATTTCACTTGTCTGGCCTAATTAGAACAAGCTCATGAATATTACCGAGACGAGAACTTCAAGTTAGCGTCTGTCGTTGGCATTAGACTTAAGCACCATGTAGTAATAGCGCCCTATAACAACATGATAGTACCTTGAGCACAATGAAAAGCACCACGTTAGTACCTTGAGCACTATAAACACCATGATAGTACGACTTTGCCCAGTTTTACCGGAATTTTGAAGAGGTGCACGCATGAGAACAGATTCGAGGCTGTTCTACCAACCTTTTGCCGTACTGCTTGAGAGAACTTGTTTTGAATCTAGCCGTGTGTTTTAAATGCCACACTGACACCGTTCATTTACGTGCCTTCTGTAAGATTCGAACTCGGGCCCTGCTTACCGCATTAAACGTCATTAACTACTGTATTATGTGGGTGTCCTTCAAGATTTAAACTATCTTTTTGCAATTAGGAGAAAATTAGCAATTAGAATCACATCAGGCTATTTATGCTAGATCTTAAATATGACTGTATCATTATATTTTGTATGTACTCTGATTAGAACATTATTGAAATATTCTGTTATAACGTTATTAGAAATATTTCTGTTGCAAGTGCATACTGTTCCATTTTAAAGTAATTTATTTTATTCGTTTAATTAGGATTTAAAGCTAATTACGGAAAGATATCGAAGGAAACAAACGAGTGCTGTGCTTCTAAATCCCTTAACCAATCTCTTGACACGGAATAGACCAGAGAAAAATTATGATTAATAACAATTAGTATTTAACCAGAAATAATATACATTAACATTCTCTTTGATATTATATCAAGGTTACTCAAAATTTCTATCATTTCTTTTGAAACTATCAAGATTGAAGCTATTTTCAAATTTTTAGTGGTTCATTAATTTTTCCAACGTAAGAGATTTCATCTCACGAAACGTCTTGATTGAGTATTGTGTATAACTTCCTGCAAACCAAACTAGAAGAAAATACAATGTATTTGGTTATTTAAACATCTTTATGTGATAAAGACTTTAAAGCTAAAGTGTGGGTTGAATCAAGAATATGATGTTTAATCTTAGGCTTATCATTTGACAAACTACAGCCTGTAGTAATTTAAGAAAAATATATGAACTTTGATTTGTCAGAAAAAAAAAGTAGAAGAATTCTTTAGAATAATGTAAGGTATAAAACCCACGTGCAGTATTGTTAGCTTTTAATTTAAATTTCGCTGAATTAAAGAAATTAGTATCAAACATACACACACTTTAGTAGCTGAACTTGGTTGCACGGAAGTAGGAATTCATAACATTAACTTCTCTTAATTTGTTTCCGTCTGGAGAACATTAATTGGAAAATGTCGTCATTAAAAATAGTGTAAAATTGTTTTTCTTGACTGAAGAATACATGGGAGTCAATTCATTGTTTCTTATTTGGAAAAAAAGAAGCTCATTCTAGGTTAATTTCCAATTTCAATAAATTTCAATATTACTAATTTTGGGTAACTCTTATTTGTTATGGCCTTGTATGTAACTGCGTAAATATAATAAAAGAATATAAATAGAAACCTTATCATAAAATGAGGTTTTGATTTGTAAATGCTTGTTATTTTTATCAAACTTTCGCGAAAGCAGTTTATTCAAGTTATATCTTTAGCGAACTGATGCCAGATTTTAACATTATAAAACTTAAAAGGAAACAAAGGTTAGCAAACTTAGTATGTAAGTATTAGAAATGAAAACAAAATGTACTGGAAGTATGAAGTAAAATAAAGCAAAACTTAGATAAATTCCATTGATGCAAATGGATCCCAAGATTTCAAATGCATTTGAAATCTTGGAATTTGATTCCAAGATTTCAAATGCAGTAGATTGGCATATTACTGGAAAAGACGCAAAACCATTTCTGTTAGAACTGCTGGGATGGCTGTAAAATAAAGGAAAAAATGTATTGCTTTTTTTTATTTAATAAATAACATTCCAAATAAACTTTGAAAAAGCACGAGGTAGGCTGCAGCGCGTCTTCTAACTTCGAATCGGTAGAGTTTGTGCCTTGTTAGTTCCTGAAACGTAAGCTGCCTTATTTTTATTGAGAAGAGAGCAATATGAAACAATTGGGAATTATAGTTATCTGATAAAAAAGGAACTTCTATGAGCATTTGAAAAAAGCACCTGAAGAACATTTAACGGCACTCCAAAGCTATGAGCTCACCAGCAGCTGAACGGTAGTGGCTGGTAGTTCAGTCCATATCCCTGCGAACGGGTTGGCTACGTGGGTGTTTCCGTACTTTTATCCATGTGTAACATGTATACGAGCCAGTTTACCTAAGAAAGTCCTCCTCTAAAGCAGATAGCTCAAGTGTTCTTTACCGTAACCAAATAAACCAAAACAAAGCAAAGCTGTGAAAAAAAAAACACAGCAGAAATTTAGGCCATAATTGCGTTTTGAATAAGTGGTTAACATCGAAATGAAGAATTCTTTAGAGAGAGGGGGAAAAATGGATTCATAGTTAATTTTTAAAATGATGTTATTTATGTATATAAATGTAATACATAATCCAAATAGATGTTTCAGCGGCATTTGATGATCAAAAAGAAAAATATTTTTTACGAATATACGTATTCTAATTGCACTTTCAGGAAATGATACATTATATCAAAGAATTCCAACCGTATCGCCTCTTTTTGTTGATTATCCTTAGTCTTAAACGGCTTTTTAAGTCTGTTTCGTCAATATACTCATTCTTTTGTATTTGTAATCTAAATGAACGCCCTTTATTGTAACTTTTAAGTATTAAAAATCTCCCTTTCGCCATTAACTTTTAAAAGCATTTCTTTGTGTCTTTTTCTCTACGTCTTTTCTAATATTTACACTTTTTTCTCTTTTTGTCCCCATTATAGTACAAAATATCTAGCTTCCGTTTTAGTGACCAGAATGAGAAAAGGATGAATAATCTGCTTTTATTTTTTTCGCATTGTTCAAGAAAAAATTTTCTTCTCCTTTTCTGTGCTACGCAAGCATTAAATAACTTCATAAGCGTTTGTAGTTTTTCTTTAAATATCCATCGCATTCATTGTTAATGTTCTTAGTGTCGTAAAGTCTTTTCCAATGCCACTATTCTAATGAGTGATTTCAGAGATTGTTTTTTAATCGTCTATCATGGATTGCCTCGAAGTAGATAAATTAAGTTCTTTAATGTAAAAGTTTACAAAATACCAAAATTCGTATATCAACGGAAATTTGTTTGTATTTATGGTAAACTCATATGTTTTTATCATAATTTTTAACGAGCCTTTCTAAAGTAAACCAAAAGGCTCATTACTCACAATAATGTGTTCACATTAAGTTGGGTGCAATACCTAGTTACACTTCCGTTTGGAAATTTCCAAAATGCATCGCATACTTGGAATTTAAGACGGGCACGATGACCTTCTGCTGTCTGGGCAAACCTGCTTTTGTATTTTTCTGAAGTCTCTGCAAACCTACTTTTGTAACAAGTCTTTGCTTTCGTTTTTTATAATGTTCAGTCTATTCTGTCTAATGAATCAAGATTACTACAACTTCCCGGACTTGCTTACAAATTTTGACTCGTTAAATGGGTTGTAGTTGTTCAGATTTCGTAGGAATATTGTGCACCGATTAACTTCTATGACAACAGATAAATGGGGATGATTTGACCAATGCAGGAAGAGTATTGTTACAGAATGTTAGACTAATGTCACAGTATATACAGTATGTCTTTCAATACTGATATCTCACATTTAATTTAAGAACATGAAGTATTTTTAAAGAATTCCAAATTATTAAAATCAGGATTTCTCATCTATAGAATGCCATAATATTGGAAGAAGTCTAATAAGAAATATTTATTTTTTCTGTTTTATTCTTCTTTTAAATATGAAATATTTCTTCCCTCCTTTTTCCTGTTTTATATATGTATTTACCCAATGAAGAGTTTAATCTTTATTTTCATGTATAAATATTTTTTTTCCTCTTTCAAAGCCGTGTCATTTAATCAAAAGCATTTTTGTTTTCTTTTCAGAGAGCAACTTCGATATTCGTAATACTCATGTATCAAAGATGTGTCAAATCCAAATTTACGGCAAACTGGCACAAACTTTATTGTGTTATACAGCGAGATATGTAGTATTCTTGGCTGCGAAATTCCAAATAAAGCAGAAATGTTACCTTTGATATGGCACGCCATTCATAGAAATTTTTTTCTAATTCATGCTGAAGGATTTTTTTTACTATTGTATGTTCGACCCATTTCTGTCGTCACCATTGAGTGAACAAAGCAATTAATTCCAACTGCCGCCCTCAGGCATCCATTACAGAAGATACTCCTTTCAAGACAGACAGCTCTAGTTATTATCTTTAAGCTAAATAGATAAAATAGTTACTCAATTTTCAGCAGGTAAGCAGCGCATCTCTAATAAGGAAACAATTTCACCTCAGGTTTAGCTGGCGAGAACTGCCAGAGGCTACTCATGATTTCTGTCTAGGCATTTCAATTGATGAAGATTAAAGCAAGCAAGTATTCCAAATGATGCAATTTGAAAATTAGATTCAGGTCGAATGTTTTCGTAGAAATGAAATCGTGAACATTATCACATGAGGATCGTGAAATCTAGACAGAATGGTATCGATGGGAAGATAAAGTTTGATAATGACAAATTTCTGATGTTAATGGAATTCAACGCGTTACGTAAAAGAACAAACTTGTTCCTGCAGTCACCGAAGAAAGTAGAAAGATATATTGCATTTCTTCTTTCCCCTTTTTTCGCCTAACTTCATTCTAGAACACTATGGTCTAGTACCAAAATTTTGGAATCACAATGAGAACTTTATTCTTAATATAAAAATGAAATTTTGAAAGAACGAAGGCCATTTAAAGGCAAATTCATTTAAACCGTTGACAATTAGCGTAAAATAAGTAATAGAAAAATAAAAATATTTGAATATTCAAAATAAATAGTGTAAAGTGAATAAATATAGCTATCATTGAAAGAAGTTAGTTTTGTTTTTAATCAAAGGTCTGTTTCAGATTTAGATTTAATTTATGACGCTTGAATTTGTATATCACGAATAGCGTTTTATAAATTTTTTAATTAGTTTTTGTCAAGATTAAATATGCAATGCCAAATGATAATCAAAATTACCAAATTATTAAAAATCAAGATTTCTCGTATATAAGAATGCCATAATATGAGAAAAAGTCCAAATAAAGAAATATTTATTTCTTCTGTTTTATTCTTGTTATAAATATGAAATATTTCTCTCCTCCCTTTTCCTTTTTTTTTATTTTTTTATGTATCTACCCAATAAAGAGTTTAACATTGATTTTTAAATTTTAATAACATTTTGCTTCTGCTTCGAAAGCCGTGAAATTTAATCAAAAATATTTTTGTTTTCTTATCAGAAAGCAACTATGATTTGTAGTGCTCATATATCAAAGTTGTGACAAATCCAAATTTGCAACAAACTTAGGTCTATCATGTTCATTTTTGTTCCACTAGTGGCCGAGTAAGCTTGCTGAATACTGGTAATTCGTTCAGGGTTCGAACCTTGGCAGACGGTTGTTTTGGGTTCTTTAATGAGAGTCGGAACCCCCTATACCGATCATGTTAAATTGACCATTTTTTCAATGTACCTTATCTCAAAATGTGCTGTAGATACACTTTCGAATTTTTTTATGTATATTTAAATTACACCTAATTGATTACAGTGAAATGAGCTTTTGACACATTTTGCGTTTTAAAGTCATTTTTAGAATATTGTAATAGGCGTAGTAAAATTAAGCACTTTTCTCGCTCCCCAAAAAATTTGTGAATTTTGTTTTCCTTAATTTATGACAGAAAGCTCATTTCAGTAAATAGTGGGAAACATGGAGAATTTAAAAATGCAAAAATCCCAAAAATAACCACTTTTTGAAGATTTTTAGCTTCCAAATACCCCTTTATTATGACAAAGCACTCGAGAGCTATCTGGCTAAGAGGAGGGAGGACTTTGTAAGATAACGTCTTGTATAGTCGTTACACATGAGGAAAACCACGAAAGCGCCCATGCAGCCAGCTCGTTTGCCGAGACTCGAATCCTGGACCGAACTACCAGTATTTAACGACTTTACCGTTTGGCCCCTGGTGGACCTTCCTATCCAAACATACTGGGTGAATGGCTGGTTTCCTCATGCGTAAATGTGAATACGAGCCTAGTCTTCCTTAAGTCCTTCTCTAAGGCACCCCTCTCCTTAGCAGACAGTCCTTTCGTGGTTTGCCATACTCAGATGTCAAACTACGATTTTAACCTTTATTAATACCATTTTGAAATTCATTTAGAAATATATGATAATAATTTTACTATTTAATTAATCTGGTATTAAATTAATCGACTTTCATGTTGTATACCTGATAATAGCCAAATCTGTTTTATCAGATAAAGCACAAATGCAGTAAATAATTGTGTAGAACAGATTAGAAAAGGAACTAGCTTTCCACTTTTTGCTATTCATAACATTATTTTAAGTTACCAGATCGCTTCCCTACGTTCAGCGAGCTATGTATTTGTTAAACTGCTAATTTTGAGAGCTATTGCTATTTTATTTATTTATTTGCTTAAATTTATTTTTTAAAATCGTAATAGGAAATTACTGGTAAAAAAACTGAAAGATTTCATCATTAATAAGCACGGCCTTTAGGATTTTTAAGCTCATTATATAGAGAGTAAGTATTTAGCCAAACATTTTGTTATTAACGTTAAGTTCATTTTTTTTTAATCTAAGCAAATAATTTTTGCAATATTAGTAAACCGATTGCATCATTGGATGAAATTCGAACAGCATTTTGTTGATTTAAAGAAAAGTGCTCTAATTTCAAATCTGAAATCAGATAAAACCTTGGCATATTACTTGACATCTTTGGCAAGGTCAAAAATCTGTTATTGCCATTTGGAAATTCGCTGAAATTCCTTGTAAGTGTTAGATTGGAATCTAAAGAATTAGTGTCCTCCTCACCATAAAAATTTAGAAAATAAGTTCGCACTTCCGGATATTCATAGGTCTTAGGCCGTAGATGCCCTTTGCCATTTCTGTGCAGTAACTTCTACTTGGCTCCATTTAGAGTCGTTCACTTTTTACAAGGCAATGATCTTCGAACAGTTTTTCTCCGAGTACACTAGACTAGCGACACACTAATAATTGTCTCAATCGTAAAAAAGAAAAAAAAAAAGGGGGGGGAGGGAGACGGCTGGCTTTCGAAAGTAGAAAGGAAAATCCAGAAAGAACGAAATCTGTGCAACACCCCAAATTTCTCCTTTCAGAGAGTGAAGAGAGGAATTGAGGTCAAATAAATGACCTTGGAATTTTCTCTGTCTCAAAAATTATTCTTTTACGTTTCGTATTTATCGTATAGCTTCCTCTTCGGAGCGTGTAATTATAAAAATATGCTTTTCAATTTTGATACTTTAAATGTATTGCAAGTTGTAAAAATATATAGGTAAACCTTGAAAATTATAATATTTTGAAATGTCTGCGCCTGTAACTGGAGGAAGTACAGAAAGTATTACCATTTTTTCATTTTTTAGAAGTATTCTCCGATTAATTCATATAGTTTTCTTCCTGCTAATTAAAATATGAATGGTTTTTGCTCTTTTAACAAGAATATGAATAATTTTTTTCTTTTACGATATGTTTCTGAAAATTTGAAATGCTGAAACTACAGTAAATTAACATTTTTACTGTAATGAATAAAAGTTCTGACTCTGAGAATTTTCCTCGCATGGTATTTCTGATTTATTTATTGTTATAGCATCAGCAATATTTTAGTAAACCATTCGAGTTCTTAGAAGAAAAAAAAAGTTCAACGTAATAATAAGCATAAAATTGTATCGTTACCTGCAGTGTCATTCAAACTTAGCCCCGACATTATCAAAGTGCTATTTTTAACACTGATGAACTCGGTAGAAGTGTAGTATTTAACGAGGAACGCGTTCTTAGTCATAAAAAGAGTGATAAGGCGCATTGTCCACTGTAAAAAAGAACGTTTTTGCTAATGTTCGACTAAGTTACAAACAAACTTCGCTCAATGATAAAAGTTTTGCTTTTTTTATTAGTTATTACGCTGAATTTCGTTTTTATTATATTGCTATTATTAAATTTAATTTTAAAGTATTTTTTCTTAAACATTGGAGTTTCATTGCAAAGATACAATGCATTCAAAAAATACCTTCCTACTTTATATTTTAGGAGATTTACTGCTATTATTATTACTAAGTAAATTTTGATTGGTATTCTTGTTGTGAATACTAAGAAATGTATTGAAACAATTTTTTATTACATGCAACGAATACAAAACGTGTTTAATATAAATGCTTGGGAAGCCAATAATTATGAATAGAAGTTCGTGAACAATAATCTCAAAATGAAAGACTAATGTCAGTATAAGGCAAAAACCAAACTTAAAAGTAATAAACAGTCAAGTGAAGAAAAAATGTAATTTCTGACAGAAGTCATTCTTTGACAGTCTTCGCTTTTTCCAACCAGATGAGAGGGCCCAAAATGCTGAGTTAAATAATTGCATTGGCATGAAAAAATTATGATCGGAAGTACAGAGTGTCTATAATTCAAGAACCCTATTTCAAAGCTAACTACGTATGGAATTAATGACAGAAAATTGTGAAATTTTGTGCCGGACTTAATGAAAGGATGAGAATGTTTTTCAGAGAAAAAAAAATGGTTACAAATAGGCGTTATACTTTGAAAATCTGTAGTAAAAATGTAAATCTTTGTCGACGTCATGCAGCAGTTGTTATGAAATCTAGAAACTTTCGCGAAGACTTTGTTTTTAGTGTGCTTGTTGCTGACAATGATAAGTTTACGAGATCGCGCTTTGTTACAAAAATTGTTTTATCATAACAGTCGGCACTTTCGTAATGTGTGGCCTTCCTGATCTCCAGACCTCAATCCATACAATTTTGTTATTTGGGAACATTTGAAACATGTGGTAAGTCGTGACAATCCAAGAACTTTACCTGATCTTAAAGCCAGCATTTCACGCCACGTGCTGAACATTACCCAGCACACACTTCGGTCAGCTGTGGAACATGCCATCTTGCGATTTCTCATGGTAGCTGAAAATGATTGCCATCATGTGGAAAATGTTTTTTGTAACAAAATTTGTCAAATTTTAAAACTATTGTAAAGGTGTAGCTAAATGGATAATTTATTAATATGATGTCTTCTGGTGACGCTGCTTGTAACTAATTTTTTTTTCGCTGAAAGACATTCTCATCCTTTCAACGAGTCCGCCACAAAATTTCACAATTTTCTGATCAGTGGTTTCGCTTTTAGGTAGCTTTGAAATAAAGTTCCTTAATTATAGACACCCTCTATAAGCATAATGAAAATTATCTTATAAGAGTTTGCTGATTTTATTGGAAACTAATACCATATTTTTTTTCCGAGGTAAAAAATTATGGCAAGCGCATTTCTAGTGAACAGGTAGTATTTCATCCACAACTTCAAATTTTAATCGAATTTCATTAATTAAAATTATATTTCTTTTAAAATTACGGCTAATTTGAGTACATAAAAAGGCATATATATTTCTATATTCAAAGTGAAGTTCGTGCTGCAATTAAGACTTTTTTTAAAAAAACTTTCGAATCCACTGAACTCACTGAAATTTCTAGATCAAAGTTTCAGGCAATGATAATGGCAAGCCTTGAGTGTAATGCTGTTTTTGACAGTGTCAGGGCAGTCAGGTTTTAAAAAGTGCCTTGCTAGTCTTCAATAATTCGACTCAATTATTTATGGCGAAAGCAAAACAGCTTCTTCCTCTTATAATTAGAGAACCGCGCCTTTAGATTTCGAAATTTCTGAAGTGAATCTTGGAGGCTAGTTACATTCATTAATCTGTATTAGATATTTTTAAATTTATCCTGCTCATTTCATTCTTACAGTTAAGTACTTTTAATAACTCATTCCCTTTTAAAGAGAAAGTTGATTTAAGAAAATCGTATCAATTTATAAATCGATTCTCTTTTTTTGCTTTAGAGAGTAAAATTGTACTAGAACTTCGTTTATCGGAACCAAATCAGCAAAATTATTTCGGAAAACACTTTTTTCCTTCCTATCTCAATATGACTATTTGCTGTAATTAGAGATAAATCTGTACCATCGTTAATTAAGTGCTGAACTATTGTTAAATATATATATATATATATATAAGTAACTATGTAAGAATTTTTGTTAGTATTTACAAATACCAAACTCTGTCGCTCAAACGATGAGTTCACGGAATTTCCAATACTTCTCGACATTAGTAAAACTTTCAGGTGTCTAAGTTGTCATAATTACACAAAACGCAATTCGAAGAACTTGCAGTTTCTAATCGAAAAAGGACAAGCGCTAAGTAATCTTGTGTAGTCTAAAAATTAAAGCAAGTAACAACAGTCTTTGCAGCTTGTGTACTTCCTCCAAGAGCCTTGTATGCTCATGTTCTTTCACTATTGGTATCAATTCATTCTTAACTTTAATATGCATTTTGTGTAACCCAGAAGTATATCCGGAATTGAATTTTGCATTTATATTGTCTACAGTATGCATTTATATTATTTTTATCTATATATGAAGACAGCTAACTATAGCATTGCACGTCATAGCTCTTATCCTCTTTGCAGCTCAGCATATTGTGAATATTTAGTACTCGTAGTACTACTATTCCCATTCCGTATAGCAATTTTGTTATATACTTGTAAGGTAAACGAATGTAATATTTGGCTTAAAATATAATTGTACACTTTGAAGTGAATAGTAGGCTTTAAATGATTCGAACTTTTGCCTTATAAATGAATGTTAACATTTTTATATTTACATTTAACTGCATTTTTATCTAGATGTATATCATTGTCTACGAGCAATGGGCCTTCACCTTATGTAATAGTATACTATGATTAATTGTATTACAAACTACAATGATGTTTCTGCATTGAAAGCATGTTCTTTCTTCAAGAGCCTAGTATGCTCATGTCATTTCACTAGTGGTATCATCTCATTCTTAATTTCAACGTGTATTTTATGTAACCCAAAAGTATATCGGGATTTGAAATGTGCATTTTTATTGTCTACGGTAATGTGCATTTTTATTGTGTACAATAATGTGAATTTTTATTGTCTACAATAATGTGCATTTATATTACATAGCACATACCCTGTCTTCACTTTATGTATTGCATTACTCTGTGTATTAGTACTACAACACCTTAATAATGTCTCTTTGCTGAAAAATTGTACGTTCTTCAAGAGCCTTGTTTGCTGATGTTTTTGTTATAATTATTATTTATTAGTAACACAATAATCCTGTCTGTACTGTCATCCCAGCCCTCGGCTGGGGTTTGGCCTAAAGTAGATCAACTCCGATGAGTAGGTGGAAATCCCGTATGAAGAATAATCTTGGTCGGGAGCCTTCTCAGCGGCGAATAGTAGTAGTAGTCCTTGCAGCTATATAAATTACAGAAGACCTCTCAATAAGTACCAGTCTTTTCTTGTCCCTAAACAATAGCATACATTCACTCCTGAAATCCTTCCTCAATTTTAATTAGGTGACAAATAGATTAATTTATTATTTATTGACTTTAGTGAATGAAAATTCAATGATTTAAGAAATTTGTGAAGAACCAAAGTACTTTTTTTTGTCGAAATGTCTCAGTTCTCATTATTAGGTATGCCGCAGTGTGCAGAGACCCACTAGAAAGAAATCTTATGTAAAAGATGTTTTAAAAGGAATTTAGAATTTAAAGGTAATTCTCACAAAGTGCTGATCTGGAAGCAGACAAAATGACAGCCAGCCCTATTGAAAGAATCCCATCTAAGAGAAGATTATTAAATAACTATCAAAGGCATTTAAAATGCTCCCAGCTGTAAGTAAAACCTAAAAATTCTTAGGGAAAACCAACGTCTATGATAGCCATCCAGTTTTCTCGTCGATATAAATGTAAAACCCGTCACTTGATCGGAAGCTGTCAATAGTTTCCATAACAGTAGTATGAATACAATCAAACATTGTTTCATCATTCGGTTCTTTCTCATTAAGTTATAGTTTTGTATCAAAATCTAGGTATTCAGACAAGCAGGTTGGAAGAGAAAGAGTAGAGATTCATTGGGCAAGTCCGGAGCTCAAGTTCTCTTTCATACCGCTTTTACAAAGTGATAGGAAAGAGTCGGATTTCTTAGAAATCTTTCATCCCTATTCTTGCAAAATGATTTCTTTTACAGTTTAATTTATTTCTGAAAAAGAAATATTGTCTCTCTTTCAATGAAAGTTTAATCATCTCAGAATCGCTCTGAAGGCTTAGAGCAAACATGAGAGTAGTTTTATAGTTTTATAGTTCTAGTGATTAGACATGATACTTAGTTTTAAAAATTCGAGCAAATGAATAGCATTATTACGTTCTCAAATAAGGACCTCGCTGCATGCTATAAGTAAAGCTTTTTTGCTATAAGTATGCTTTTTTGTTGCAGCGCCATTTTTCCTGCAGTTTGAACGAGGATCAGCTACACAGCCAAGATATGCTGCAGGATCACTACGTTGCAACTTCATTACTTGAAGTTCTAGATTGGGAACAAAAAGTGGTCTATTTTGTGTAAAGAACTGACAAATAGATTTAATTTGATTCTCCTGGCATCAACCGTCTAATCTTCTCAATGCTTGGAGTGCTTAGTGCAAGATTGTTTTTGTCTTTTTATTCATCAGCGCTTCACATGACAAAACCATCAACAAAAAAGTCAGTGTCTGTCAGTATTGAAATGTATTCTACTCAAAGATCACTTAATAAGGTTGAAGGGAATCAGACAGATCACTTTTCCCTAAAATAATCTACTTCCTTCTACCTAAAATTAGAACGGATGTTGCTCCATCCCTGAACTTTCTCTGAGTTCCCTTGATAACAGTTTAACAAAACTGGGAGACAAAAGGGTCAATATTTCCTGCCAGAAAAATTCGAGTTTTCTCACATTAGGGCTAAAATTCTTCTGTAAAACATATCCGGTGTACTTTCTTAAAATTCTATCTAGTTTTAGTATTTTGTTGAGAGGCTGGATGTCTAAATCGCCTTTTAAAATTTTAACAGTAATACGATGCTCAAAGCCGAAACCATAAACTGCTTCGCTAACATATTCCCCTACGGTATCAACTAAAATCATCTTGAAATCTGAGAAAGTAGAAGTTTCTTTATAAATAAAGGTAAGTGGGGAGATCAGAACTTCTGTAACTTAATTCCAAGTTCTTTGAATTCAGCACATCTTCACTTTCTTTCACTGCATTATTAATATCATTATTACCTTAACACGTATTGCGTGTGTTAAAACTGATACACAGTGAACTTGTAAGCCAAGAAAGGGCTATAACAAGCACAGGTTCTAAAATTATTCTTATGCTTCCATGCAGTTCAGCTCCTTAATTCAGCTTCTGTTATATATATATCACTAAGAATGTCAAAAGATGAAATCAAAACTTTTATACCAATCTATACATCATTCCTTCTGGACTGTAGCAGAAGTTTCAACTAATAGTCTAGGAAAGAAACAAAATTAAAAACTTTTGTTTAATGGGAAAATTTTGTTTAAAATTGTTACTCATCAACAACGTAAATATTCAGAACGCGAATTGTTTTCAATGAATATTAAAAAAACTTCCTTTAAAGATCTACACCAAGTTAAAAAAACTGGCAAATTATTCATTTCTATAATTTCTAACTTTTAAAGACGTTTTTGTTTCTTAAATAAATGAAAAAAAAATCTGCGAAGAAGTTGGATATGTTATGAGTACATACAATCCGTATAATTTTTTATCTGTTTCATCATTTATTACCAAAAAAAAACAAATGTAAAGCTGTGTTAAAATGCCATAATTTGCGAAGATAATAGCATACTCACAGATTTCAGATGCACAGATAGCAGTCAGTGTAAAAGTAAATCATACCTGCATCAAATTAATTGTGGTATATACCGTGCTGTTATAACTGAAATTTCGCAGCCACCATCTGTTTCTTGTGCAACAGTGAGCACAAGTGCAGAAAATAGCTACTTGAAAAAGTGTTTTCCGAAATAAAAAAAAAAGTGTTTTCCGAAATAATTTTGCTGACCATCTCACGCTCGTCGTATCGGCTGAAAATTTCGTGAATCCAGTAAATTGAGCATTGTAGGAAAGCATTATTTCTTGTATATCTGGGTTGAACTGGATGGAGGGTGCCAAAAATCCTGCAACTTATACGGGAGAAATTTCCGCTCTAAAATTCTTGGTAAAACTGGAGCAGGTGCTTCTTGTATGTGCAGAAATGTAGTAAATTTTGTTTCATTTCTGTGATAAAAAGGTATCATGAATAATTCTCCAAAACGCAAAATTAAAATTTTTTGGTCAGTATTTATTACATTCCAATCAAAGTTAAAATCCTCTGATTGCCAAACACGCATGCAACGTTTATTCTAATCCTCGAAAACATATTTTAAAATTGCGATTTTTTCGTGCAATCCCATTAGGTATGGGAATGAATTTTTTTCTATTGCATCAATAAACTAAAAGCGGCAATGATAATGCAGAAATTTAACCATGAAATTGAGAAAACAACGCATAGAGCTATCCAGATGAATATGGAGCTTTCGGAGCCGTGCTTATTTAACGTTCGATCAAAAATTCTTAGTCATTAAGGACAATGTGAGTAGGTGCACTATCGTGGTACAAAAGTTTTAGTCTTTCGTCACAATTCAAGTCCTTTTCTACGAACTGCTTAATGCAAATGCAGCTGAACTCTCAAGCAATATTCTTTGTTAACATTTGGCAAGCTGGTATAAATTCGTAATGCATAATACCACGATAATTTTTGGAGGTCATAATCAATATTGCTTTGATCTTTGACCGAATAACGACCGAATCTAATGGTGTCTTTTCGGCGTGCATTTTGAGCTCCATTCACTCATTCTTTATCAAAAGCGTAGATCCGTGTTTCGTCACTCTCATAATGAATTTTAAGAAATACTGTCCACGAAAAAGCGTCTCCTGATGAGCCACTTAAATATTTATTTTGGGGAAAATTCAAATATTTGAATAACTTTAGAAGCCATACACCGTAAATCCAAATGATCTTTCAAAATTGCTTGCGAGGGTCCAAATGATGTAGCAACTTATTCAGTAGTATCCTTAACTGTTAAATGACGACTGCTAAACAGCAAATATCTGACTTGATGATCGAATGTTTTTTTCCCATAATCAAATAAACCAAACCTGACTTGATTGGTCTGCTCAGTTAAAATGTGGCCTACTTGAGCGTGATTCCTTTTTGACTCACTCTCTGCTTTCCTGAAACATCTTATACCGTTTAAAAATTCTTTTTTTATATAAAAGTTGTCCCTAAATCCTTTTGCGGCATATATATTTTTTAACCGAAATCTTAATGCGAAAACAAAATTTAATACATGGTTTTTGCTCAGTTATATTCACCATGTTGAGAAATCGCTGACGCAAAAATTCTTTGCTCATTAAAAACGAATTTATTTACTAGAAATTAACGAAACTAAAATACAGATCGTTGCCAGTCGGTGAAATTCGTAACAATTTCTAATAAAAAATTCCAAGCGATTTCTTGCAGGTATATATTTTAAAGGAATTACCTACTCCCGATATTTTTTATTTTAGTAGAATCTATAAAAAAAATTTCTATTTTTCTTAGCTTGGATTATCAGACATTTCTTGAAAACTTCGGCTTTGAACACACGCATAACGAGTAAATAAATTCATAAATTCAGGTACATTATAAATATTCTAATAGAATATTTTATCCGCCTTTAATGCTGGAATAAACCCAAGCTTATAGAAGCACTGACCACTGAACAGCGAAACCTTACGTGAAGTTCATTCGAAAACATGTAATCCAGATTTTCTACAAGAAATCCGATTACTTTTAAGATCTTATACAAACACCAAACATGATAAAAATGTATCCTTTGGTGTCAAATATGTGCTAAATGAAAACTTCACGCCTGATTACGAGGTTAAGAGTTTCAACGGTTGTTCTGTTCGTGTTAAAACAGAACAATTTCTCCGCATCGCACGGTCAATAAATATTTATTCATTTAAATTTTGTTTCTCATTCTTTTGTGCACGAAGCGTGACTTCGATTTTTGCTCGAGCATTGCTAATCGCCTTGCAATTGGTCCCAGGTTGTTTGACATTGTGTTGCACCGGCCTTGTGCACGTGATTTTTTTTAATTAAGTCGGAAGTATATGTTGGCCGATTTTATAATCTGTTACCACTGACATAGACAGCTTAAGCTAAATCACATAAAAAAATGGCGTCGATGACTGAACCCATTGTGTGGCTTTCGTACTACCGCATTCTTTATATTTTTTAATTGGTTTGTTCTATTCATTAGAAATATATAAAATATTGATAAATTCGAAAATAAATACATAATGGTCTTAAGTAAATTAATTGGCTATGTACTTTTCCGAAATTAAATATCTCTTAAACTACACCTAGTTTGTTTAACCCTTCTGTGCTAGGGACGACTTATCGTCTTTGCACTTTAGCCTGAAGTCTAGAACTCTAAGAAGCATAGATCAGAAATCAACTTATAATTTATTTCGGCTATAACGTATAGGCACAACTAAGAATTTAACAAAACTTATCCACCGGTTTTTGCGGGATCTTGGTTATACAAAATGTTTAAATACTTAAAACACAATAAGGGCATTTAATATCTAATAAAATCGCTCAAAATTATTCGTAGCTTTTAAGCACAATCACTTGCAAGTAACATAAAATCACTCACTGAAAGCAATTCACGTAACTGCTTCTCTACGACTTTGCAAGAACTATTTTCGAAAATTACTCATTCGCTCGCTATTTAAATCTCACGTAATTTACCTTCTAGTGAAGCTGACGAAAGAAATAGAAATAATAGGAAAGAATTAAATAAAAATTGCGTGTCAATTAAAATCAAATTTAACATATATTTTAAAAACATTTTTACAGTAAACATCACTGAAACGCCAGTTTAAAATTATTTGCCACACATTATGAGAATATAAACAAAACTGAAACGTATGTGTTGGGAGAATGAAATATATTTTCTTAAAATGTTGCTTATATTTTTCCTTTGTCTATTCTAAATATACTAGAAATCTAGAGATCATTTTGAATTTGTTCTACTTCAAAGAGCTAGCTGAATAGTCCTTATACTCAAGTAAAATAGCAATAATGAGTTTTGCATTCTATCTTAGGGAGACATCTGCATTTTTCTTTTAACAAGAACTGTGTAATTTGTATGTGCACATTTTTCAAATGGTGATCGTAATTTTATTGCTTAAGAATTACATCTTCTTAACAGCCTGATTCTCCTTAATAGCAGAATGGATAGATCATTGAAAACTGGTAGTCCGATTCATGTTCAAATCATGGCGAAGAGGTTGGCTGTAGGGGCCTTTTCGTCACTTTTCTCATGAACAACATGAATGCCTGCCACGTTTTCTTCAGAAACTTTCTCTTCGGGACTTCAGAAAGTCCAAGTCCTCCACAAAGGTCTTAGCACAGTTTAAATAAATTGTGCTTTCATATTGAGCATTGTTATAATACAGTTCACCAGAAGAAGAGACTCTCAGACCTGGCTGCTTTAACTTGGTAAATTGTCGTCCCAACCTCCAGAGGCTATCCGAGGAGGCGTCACTTGCCCCCTGGTCAACCCAGAGGGGTTTAAATGTTTCACAAATACGCTTATATAAAACTCAAGTACTGTGGTGGACGACTAGCATCCGTCGCATCCATCTTCAAAATCACGATAAGTACCAAGTACCTTCAAGTGCCGCAATTTAGTAGACGACTAAGTCACAAATTTGGCATCGCCGTCCCTGTGCATTGACCGAGGGGAGCCCATCCCACCTCGGACAACCTTCGATATCAACTATGTAACGTCCCCACATCCAAGATCACGGACAAGACAGTACCAGTACTGTCCTTGCCAAGCCTGAACCTACGACCGAATATACGATGGCTCTAGTCCTGTGAAGACTGATTATTTACCCCAGAGGTCGAGGCTGTCTAAACATAGGTCTAGCCAGTTGTGTGGATAGAATCCGGGTCTTCTCCCATTAAGTGGTCGGTTCCGGAGATCCATTCTTCCCAGCTTCAAGGGAGTAACAAACACCCCCCGCCTTATTAAATCCAAACCCAATCTGAATATCCTGAGTAAAAGAGCTATTATCAAACAGTTTCGATCTGTGCAAATTATAAGGAATTTTTGCCCTACTTAGTGTATGGCGTCGTGGTGTAAGTGGCAGTACATCTGCCTAGAAGATCTGGAGTTCGAATTCCTGCGAGTGAAATAACTGATGTCATCGGTTTCCTGGTTTTTAAAAAATATATCTAATTATCTGTGGAGTGGCATTCGGTTAAACTATGATGGACAATATTTCATCTCCACTTGTGTTTGGCGACTAGCTGCTCTTCTTTCCCAGTGGCGAATTTTCGCCTTTTTCACGGTGAGCCTTTGTGTTGTAAGTGAAAACACATTCGCTAGTGGAATATCCGTAATTCAAATCCCGGCAAGGTCATCCCTGATTCTTCCTGACGGACATCCAGCACTATCTTAACGGATAAAAGTGGGCTATAATGTAGTATATAATATTCCATATACCTTGAAAGCAGAAAATGCTGATAATGTGTTACTAAAGCGACTTATTCTACGAATGATGAAAAACTTCCATTATATTTCCATTCCTTTCCATAACACGTTATAAGTTTAAACTTTCTTTGAAAATTGCTTTTCTCATTACAGATTGTAAAGAGATAGAAATTTTTACAATACCATATGGATTGAAATCATTTTGAAAATACTTGGGTAGCACTTTAAAGTTCTCAACGTGCTTCCAGGTTTGTTAATATAAGTCTTGAGCAATGGTAGATAGAATGAGTCTTAAAGAGCCATTTGCAGTCGCAGCCTTTTCTCGGCTGACCTACTGGCAACTCAACGGAACTTGTTCGCGAAAATGTAGCTTACACATTACGAAACTACAAAATAAATTTTCAGGTTAGAAGGTCTATTTTTTTAAAACTGCATTTTTTGATTTGCTTATCTACCTTTTCAAACTACTCAGTACTCTACAAAGAGCATAAAGAAATCTGTTTTACATATACAAATATACATGTATTAGAATGGCTCAGACGGCACCGTGAGTGAACATCACTCTGTCCCTCAGAATGGACAACTCATACAAAGAGTTAAAAGGAAATAATGGGGGTTTTTAATTTGAATTTATCAGTTAGATTATAAAAATCCTGCTACTTTTCAATTTTCAGTGCAGTAAATTAAATAAAAATAGACAAACGTGCGAATGAGAAAATTTAATGCTGCGACTTAGTAGCATATAAAGATTAAATTGTCATGTGGAGAAATTTCAGAGTAGCGTTATAATGGTAAATTTCAAAATGTTCTGTGTTTTCTGGCATAGGCAGAAATTTGAAATCTACTGCTTATTCACTTAAATTTCAACATGCAATTTTGTAAATTTCCTTATTTCTTTACATATGCTTAAAATTGTCATATTAAAATAAAAGAAATTATTTAAAAGAAACTCAAAACATTCAAGAGAAATACCTGTTCAAAATAAAAAATGGAATTCTCTTGAGAGCAAAATCAAGCTATATAACAATTGCATAATGGGTAAGCAATGAATGGTGCGTAAATGTGCCCAAAAATATGTGTATAATGAAATACTGCCTTCTTTTATTAGTGCCGGAAGCGAATCATTTTTAAGATTTCTTTTAATGATACTTTTTTCTTCCCCTTTTCTCTTTCTCCTCATATTTCCCAGAGATTTTTTTTTTTAATCTCATTCAAAATTCAGACCGAATATATTATATTATAAATCAGTTCACAAATCACGTGTGAAGTTCTCTCACTTCTATTCAAGTCACATGTGTTCAAGAAAAGTCTTACACAGTCTGGTAAGAAAACACACTATCATTCATATTTTGAAATTTTTTTTTAAAGTCCTCCATTGATAAGGATTATCATATTCTTTTTTTTTACTTTTTACAGCATAGCCGTGCATTTTGAATGAGTACTGATGTTCCACTTAAACCTAATTGTTTGTAAGATTTGGACAATCTGTTTCATTTAAATTAGTATAATTTCTAGTACATGAAAGAATACTTGAAGTTTCTAAAGCATTATATTACCTACAAATATTCTTCAACATTTTGTTTGCAGATACATTTATTGGATGCGTAACGTTTTAAATATGTTTCAAGTAAAAAAATAATTCCTTTCATGTAATTTTCACTTCCTTGTAGGAAGTAAAGGAAATAGTGTAATTGCAAAAAATTTCGTGTTTCAAATTTATACATTTTGATCATTCCCAATTCATATTGAATGTTATTTTGCCTGATTACTGTACGTGCGGACTACTAAAGGATTCTCAATTTCGTGAAGTTTGTATGTGTGTATGCACGTATGTGTCGCGCATAATTCAAAACTCATTAGCCGTAGAACATTTAAATTTTGTATATGGGACTGTTATAACATCTAGTTGTGCACCTCCCTTTTTTAATGCAACCGGCAGTACCAAAAGTGTTTATATTCACTCGCTTTACCTACTTGAACATCCTTAACCGGCCTTTATTTTCGTAATTGTTGGTTGTAGTCATACACTTCCAATTACAGAAGTGTTTTAAATGACGAAAATATTCATGTTTTGACAATGTCAAATTAAAAAAAAAATTGTTTTGGCAAGAAACGAATTCTAACTTTTAATGCGGTCTTCCGGTTCTTGTATTTATACTTGCGAAAGTTTTATGCTTGCTATGAAAAATAAATACAAGAAGTTTGACTCCCATACGGCAAAATTTGACCGGGATATTTAATTTCAAAATTTGTAATTTTTTATGTCATTTGCAACTTGCCTTTAAGAATCGGTTAGTTAAATTAAAATAATACGAGGAAATAAGTTCAAATGAAGTGCAGGTAAAAATACGTATAATTTAATGGGCGTGCAAGGAAGTCATGCGGCCTCCACATCAGATTTTTCTAAAGAAAATACCTCTATTTTTTCTTTACAGTCATCCTTTTCATTCCTTTTCAAAATTTAAGGGACACATTATTTGAAATTAATGTTCTCGGTTGTTGAACCAAAAATCAAGAAAATTCCAGCAATAACGTTTTTTATCCTCTTCAGAATTTCGTCAGCATTACCGTAAAAATAACCATCCGGTGTCTGAATACATAACAATAAAGATTTTTTCTCCAAAGCAAAACCTCGAGAAACTTTCTTTTAAAGGTTTCGGTTTGATTTATGTTTTATTTATGTTTAGTTAAATGGCAACAAAATATATTTTAAGGTTTTAGAAAATTAAACTATTTGATGTTCAGCAGTACCTGTAAATCCTTTGTCTTCTAATAAATTTTTTTCCTCCCATTAGTATTTTTTTTATTATTATTGAATTCATCAAATAATTTTTAAAGCTTTTCTTTTCATAGTTTTATTTCATATTTTCAAGCTTCCGTGTGTATTTCTAGAAGATTTAAATATCAGTTCTTTTGCATGTCTGAAACTTCATGAATCGAAGACGCGGCATCACAAGCAATGACTGTGTTCGTTCAGGCGGCAGACTGTAACTGCGAAAATCTAAAGCGTGAACAAGATCAAGGACATGGAAAAACATCTGATAAACTAATTCCTTTCTTCATAGAGCAAAATTGGTTTCCAGAATAAATTCCACCTTTTTAGTTTCACGCTATCCCAAGTTATTTACCTACATCTGATTGAAATTTAGGAAAACCTTGCAAAATTCATTTTGGAGGACTGTAACAAAGAATTATGCAAGAAAAGAACTAAAGCAAGCTTATTTCTAAACTTTTTCCAAAATTTAATTGAAAAGAAAAGATTGCTTTTTCTTGTCTATGCTTTGTTCTCTTATTCAAAAGAAAGAAAATATTTTACATAAGATCGCAAAGAAAATAGGCAGGGGGCAAGCAGTGTATGAACTACATGTTGTAAAACAATAACGTCGTATTCAGTGAACGATTAATTTTGGAGCAACTTAATTTCGGTTATGGGCGGATAAAACTAACTTTCTGACCTCGCTGTTGTGGGAAGAACGATGAGTCTAGAAAAACTCAAGAAAATAACGCCACGCTGTTAGAAACGAAGTTTGTCCAAAGTTTTAATAACCATTCGCGACGAAAAGGTATAATTTCAAGTACTAACATCAATTTTTTAAAGCGGTTTCTTCTCATCTCGATTTCTTTACTGTGCCTATAATTAAAAGTCGGCGGGAGAAAAGGATGCTGCTGTCTTAAACAATGTTTTGCATTTGACTGGAAAAAATAATACATTATACAATCCGCCATTACCTAAAAACTAATGCTTACACTATACATATGAGGAAGACTAGGTCTTGCAGTATACAATGCACTATTGCTTGCTTTATTCATAGAAGCAAACGATCTTCTTTATTCAAAGTACGTAATATGTGGCATTAGGAACGTCTTTATTAATTACAGCAATAGTTATAATAACGGCGAAATAAAAATTGTTAGTCTGATGAAATGTATAAACTTAAAAGACAAATTTATGAATATGTTACCATATATTTTAGAGACATTAGCTTATTTCGAAGCAGGAGGCAGGAAAAATGAACAACGCCTTCGCCGGGACTCGAACCAGGAGCTCTGGAATATGCGCCCAGTGTGCTGACCACTACACCACGAAAGCATGCGAAGAAGACGGGAGAAATACCTTATAATATATTTGTAAAAATTTTTGAAGAGCATATAATTTTTTATTGTTTTATTATTCTGCATCAACAATGACTTTTTTTAAATGCAAATATTTAAATTAATTTATGGTTTCTTTGAGCAGTTTGACTGTAAATATCATAATACCTGAAATGTTTACGAGTGATTTAATTTCAAAAGACTGTTTAGCAATTTAAGAGTTAGTTATATGATCATAAAATATTTTAAAATTATTTGCTAAGTTATTGGTAATTAAAAGTAATAACTTCAATTGGTAAAAATGCATATAGTTGTCAAAATGGCTGAGAGAAATAAAATTAAAATAATTCCTAGACTAGAAAAGCTAATTAACTTGACCACGATCTATTCAAATGTAGTTGCATATTTCAAAATAAAAGAGGTGTTTGATATGGGCTATTTCATGAAACTTCTTAGAAGATTTGTTTGCCTACATATTTATTTACTAGTGGCTGAACGGTTAAAACCGGTAAACGCTGGTATTTCTCCTTGTTCTATTGCCATGATTGAATGGACAGGTTTCATGGAGTTTACGTAGCGTACCTTAGGTAGAAAGTTAAGTACGGAACAATTCCTTTTATCTTTCATTTATCCGTTTCTTCATTAGCAGATAACACTAGCTGTGTTTTACCATTTTCAAGTAATCCGTGCTACCCAACCGGTATGTGGTTAGTGACTCTGACTACTGTGCAGAAGGGCCCGGGCTCGAGTCTCCGGCAAGGCATGGATGTTTGTAAATGTATAGCGTCTGTGCGGCATGGAAGCGCTCAAAATATGCGGCGGTCCGAAAGTCCTGTCGAGAAGTTAGTGGTTGGGAAAGAGGGATGGGAGACCTCCGACTCCTCCCTCCCCCGGGGTGCTCTTCATCAAAATTGGGGGCGGAACTGAGGAAAGTCATTCTGTCGCCTATATGGTGCGCAATCTTGCCTCCTTTTGAATTTCTTGGGCTTGCTCTGATTTCAAATATGCAAGATTAATCACAGCAACTACATAACACAAATAATCCATTTCAATCCTTATATATATAAATCTACCCCAGTATGAGAGACAGAGGCACATAAACACCCAAACAAAATGTTTCAACTCTTTAGCCCGCCAATATCGACTGTATAGTTTTTCTTCTTTGAACGAGCATCAACTCTAGCCCGTCAATATCGACTGTATAAGTTTTCTTCTATCAATGAGGAACATCTTAGCAAATGATCTCTGTCCATCTCAAAATTTACGCGAAGACGATTTATCTAAGTAAATCAGTGAATTCAATATTTATTTGAAGAAAGTGTGAACATTTATTGTCATTTTGATAATAACAATGAGCGGAATATTTCTGTTCTTCAAAGGTCCATTTCTGTTACAAAGGGAAACAAAACATATGAGTGCCTAAAAGTTTTTTTTTTTTATTATTTATTTTTCAGTGTTTATTCAAAATAAATATTTTTTAAGTTAAAAATATCCATGAGTATTATTTTTACACCCAGATTTACGGGTACGTGAAAGCAAAATCAGACTTACTTATTTTTATGTGTAGTAAAAAGAAAACGAAACCGGTTGCTCTAGTCGTCTAAGGATCCTCAAATGTGACCCAAGACAACAAGTCATCCCATGTTCTGAAACAGGTCTCATAATCAAATATCTGGGTCAGCTGATGAGCTCGTGTGTTTGCGGGGTCGGAACCTTTTCTAAAACCCTCTTTTCCCCCAACACCTACATACCTGCAAACGACAAAAAGAATGACCCCTTCATCAGACAACCTGTCGGATGAAAGTATTGCTCACATTTAGAAAAGTTTCGGGTCATTCCAAAGCAAGAACTTTGGCACCCTTTTTTAGCTTGATGTATGTTGCGAATGTCAGGTATATTTGATTCTTGCTTTTAAAGAATTTTGTAGAATGTGCTAATTCGAGATCTTTTTATTTCCATCGCTCGTCTTTTACCCTACGAAAATGTTCCAGAGAACTCTTTTTCTTAATAACTTTTATTTTTTCCTTAAAACTGATCATTAACTCCAAACATATTAACTAAAGGAGCATTTTGGCTAGAATGTAAGTCTGCCTCACGTGTAAAACAGTTTGCATTTCTGAAGAGGAAAAATAATTGCGGGGCTGTTAAAAGGTAACCTAACATGCATAAAACTTGAAGCTAATCTACGAAAGAATAATAAAATGTTTTAAATATCATATTTTAGAGCGAAAAACTGAATAAATACATTTTTAAACTAAAAATTAAAGAATAAATCTTGAATTATATTGTTACGTGCTAATTTGTCACGTCACCAGATGTTATATACTAATATCGCGGCACCAAATGTTCTGTGGTACCAAATGTTAAATACTAACTGTTACAATAATTTGTCTACAATAATATCAAAACCATAATTCATTGCGTTGTGTATTTCTAACCCGAACAACCCCTAAGACCAAGCAGGACTACTGGTGTTAAAAACATTCACACAAGTCATCATAAGAAAAACTCTGAATCAAATATATATATAACCAAGGATATTTATTGCAGCATTAAAGGAAGACACTCAATCTTTCAACTTAAATTTCTAGATCTATGGTGTGTTCAGGTGACAACTATTTAAAATAATGCATTTAGAATTATAATATATATATTGCTAATTTCAAATATGCACCGAGATGAATTAATCAAAAATTTACACCGTAAAAATTAATATTAACTTTTCATATGCAGTTATCAAACTCTGCTGGCCAGCATAAAAATACACAGGAATTTAATGAATCACCGAGCATGGTGTCTTTACCAATATTGATAGAGATTACTTAGTTCAAGAAATTTCTTAATTTACTCAGGTAAAAATTACATACATAAATTTAGCAAATCCCTTAGGCAGTTAGAAAATATTACATATTCAAGTAGACCCGTTGGAGAAAAATGATTACATTTATTCCTACATTCAATTACACAATTAAAGGTAAAGTAGAATTTAAATTTTTAATCGTTCCTTAATTAGCAAAAGTTAAAGTTAATTCTCAACCAAAAATAGTAACAACTTAAAGTAAAAAGGTAAAATTTAGATAAGTTTACAAATTTACTATCCTGTCTTAATTCATTATATATAAATTTTAATTACATTCCAAGTTAAGGTTAAAAGTCCTAAATAGATTAATAGTGCAGCAGTTGCTTAAATACACAGCCTGGATTTAAGATCCAGCAGAAAAACCTTGACTAAAAGTTAAATAGAATTTAATTGGAAATTAAACACACATATAATTACTCCTTACATTAATAATTCATCACTGGAAAATTTACTTCAAATAATCAAATCTCTTAAAAAAATTTTAAATTACCATATTACTTAGGAAACATGTTCACGGAATTTAAGTCGCAAGCTGTACTAAATTTCAGGTGAAATTAACAATCAAAAGGTTGAACTCACTTGAAGGGAAGCGTTGAAAATTTAATTAAGCATTAACTCAACTTATAGATTTTTTTTTCCGGATGTCCCATTCATAACAGGTGTTGAACAAGGCTCTGCCGAACCAGCTCTTCGCAGATGTTGAACGAGGGAGTCCGGCAAGAAATCTGGACACCTGGATCAGACACTATGAAGATGGTAAAGTGCATTCGTGCAGCAAAACAAGAGCTCCTAAGGGTTCCTCCCTTTTCCGTCTATTCTCATTCATGCGAGTTGATGGTAGTACTCGAGTTGATGGTAGTAATTCGATGAGGAAAAAAACAACATTCTCGACTCCAACACGGGGATGGTAAAGTGCGGAGGAGTAAACTTCAAGTGATTTTTTTTTTTTTTTAGATGTTCATCTTTATCTTATTTCCCATCTCCGGCTCTTCCAGAGGAAGAAAAAAATAACGTGCTTCTAACGCTGCGAATCCAAGGCAAAAAGGGCTGAGCATGGCCTTGCATGACGATTTCAATCGTCCAGGCTCCAGAATTTTCGAAAATCACCAAATTTGGTGAATTAGTATGCAAATCTCGCCAAACACAAAACAGTGCTGCGAAAACTTAGTTTTTCCTTCTTCACACCAAAAAAAGTTCCACCCTCGCCACCCCCTTCGCCAACAAGGAGGGGTGAGGGAAAGAATGCGACAAACCTATCACTCCCCTGCCACGCAACCGGACGCAGTACATGACCTTGACGAGAAAAGTGCTCAAAACGGCGCTTATAGCAGAATAAATTTCTAGACACGAAATTCAACAATTTTAGCAATTAAATGGGCATAATTCTCCAACGGGGCGACGTACAGTCATGAAAGTAGGTTCATAAGAAGGGTAAATTTTTTCTCTTTAAGAGGTATAAATTTCAACCATGTGAATAAAAAGGAAGTATTTTTAAATTTCAAATATTACGCAGAAACAACCGATTTCCCATTGTCTCCTTCTCCCGAAGGCTAATACTGTCGAACGCGTAACGTAAGAACGAGAACTCTGTTTAACTCGTATAAAAATAATTGATTCAATAACATAAGCAATACAATTCGTGAAGAAAAAATTTAGAATAAGCATAAATTAATGCATATAATTTACTCACTCAATAATTAATTAACAAATAACTGCAATTAACTACACATTAATCCATAATTCTAAACTAACCAAAAATCACTACATAACAATATTGATGCATAGGGAAATTCCGTTTAACGCAAATATCTTTCTTGAAGTCGAAGTAAAAACTTGTAGTATCATAAAAATTAGAAACAATGACAAAGAAAAGAAAAACTTAGCGGTCTATTGCTATTTTAAATTAAAGAACAATGTACATTTAATTGTTTTCTTATATATATTATATTAAATTTTGTCGTTCGTAAACCCTTACAAGTAAGTATCATAGTTCATGATAGTTTTTAATTCATGAATAGTAGTATGATCATCATTCTTAACTTATGAATATTTTCCCTTATTGTATCCCAGTAAATTCGTTTTTATTTCTGACCTTCTGTTTGTCATTTCCGCAAATACCATTTTTTAAACAATCCGGAGGAAACCGCAACCTTCTCACAATCATCATTACAATAAAAAGCAAGAGGAGAAAAAAGTATAAACCAGCTGCATCCGCCTGATTCCAAATTTATGGTTGAGCGCCTTCTTTTTTAGTCCTTCAACATAACACCTTTCATTGTTGTCATTTGATGAATACTGTAAGGCCACTAGCGTCTAAGAAATCATCTCTCCGAAAAGGCGTCTAGATGTTCCACCTATGTATCGGAAGAAAATTTTCTTATGTTTTATTATATGTAGTAACCACCACATTGCAGCTCGTCATGTGACGTTTTACACGTGCCGATTGGGGAATGGGGTCGCACGCAACGTTAAATGTCTGATTGAAAGACAAAGTAGTTGAAGATCTGATTGATGCTGTATTGTGTCTTGTACCGCGTAGCAAAAATAACATCAAAAACTCCGATTTTTTTATGAAACCAACTAAGTGATTGCTCTTAAACATGCATTTTCAGCCATCGTAAAGATTTCGTTGCTCATCTGTTTTCATAATGATCGATAAAATTAGGAATTGTGAAAACTTTTAATGCGAAGTCCGAAAATATACGTTTGGATCATCATTAAGATCGTGTTTTTTGGCTTCAGAAGCTTCTTTTGCCTGCTTTTTCCAAGTTTCGCATTATATTACTAATTTTGGATCATCATTAAGATCGTGTTTTTTGGCTTCAGAAGCTTCTTTTGCCTGCTTTTTCCACATTTCGCATTATATTACTAATTTTGGATCATCATTAAGATCGTGTTTTTTGGCTTCAGAAGCTCCTTTTGCCTGCTTTTTCTAAGTTTCGCATTATATTATGCTACCATGGGATTAATCATTCGCGTGGATAGGAAACTGCTGATTCTCTAGCAGCTGTTACTTTTGCCCGCGCTTAAAATATTTAATTTATCTTTCAAATGTAACACTGTGTTACTTGCTGTGTAATTGCTTAATAATTTTTATTTTTTCTTTATTTATTTGTGCTTTTTCATAATTTACCTAAATATTAGGTTTTTTTTTATTATTATTACAAAGGCACTTGATTACACATCATTAACCCCATGCGTCAAAGATGCATGAAACAAAAATACAGAAATAGAAGTACAAAAAGACAAAACAGTAATTAACCTCATTACAACAACAATAACTACATCAAAACTTGAAAATGGAATAACAAATTACTACATTAAGCATTAATAAGAATAATAATAAAAATTAGTCTCTGAATATCATCTGCATCAACTCTGTAGCCCGCCAATATCGACTGTATAGGTTTTCTTCTTTCAACGAGGAATATTTTAGCTATTGATCTCGGTCCATCTCAAAATTCTAGTTCCACAAAGTATACAAGGGGCTATCATAAATACCAATGCGCTGGAGATGTTCAGCGAGACAATCATGTGCTGTCTCTAAACGAAACGCCGCAACTGCGATGGATTTGCGAGACGCATTAGAGTCTGGGATATTGCAAATCGTATCCCTCCATTTGTTATTCTTAATTTCTTCAAATAATTTAACCTAAGTACTAGTAATATAATGTATTTATCAATATTTTTTTCTATGAGTATATATATACACATAGATAGATACAGATGTAAGCGATATATATATTTTATCTGAAAACTGTTATTATTTCTCACTGCGTAAAATATTTAATTTACATTTCAAATTGTAATAGTTTATTGTCTGTAACACACCAAATCATTTAAAAACAATGCGCTTTCTTCTTATTGATATTATTCAGATTATTACAGGTTTACTTGTTGTAATATTTTAATTTTATATATCCGAGTTTGTTCAGCTGTATATGTATGTTTCCGCGTTTAGTACTTCATTTCGGCAATCCATACAAATGAACTAAAATTAACTTGCCTGAAAAGCAAATTATTTAAAGTGATGATGAAATAAAGCGTATATTTTTGCGAGACGCATTAAGAAATTGCTTTTCGATGGGAATTTGATTTATATTTATTTATCCATAGTTTAAAAAAAATTTTGTATGAAAGATTTTCAATCATGTTAACAATAATTTCCTCCAAAACTCTACACTGTCAAAAAGCTGTCAAAACTAATAGACTATCTTTGAAGTCATATGAAGCCTAGCTTTAAAACTTCACTTTTTTGTATTTCCACATAGATTTCATCTCAACCACAAATTAGCTGTAGCATAAATTCGCATACCTTCATCTTCTAATGATTTCTTTTCTCATATTCATTAAATTTATGTATGCACATAAAGACGTCAACTATGTGTCACTTAAAACGTCAACTATGTGTCACTAATAATTGTTTAATACGGAAATTTCTGTTTCTGACATTTGAATTCAGTCAGAAAAAATATTGTCAAACTGAACTATTTTAATTCTTAAGACAAAAGAGAGGCAAAAATTTTTAATTAAATTTTTAATTATTGGTCACACCTGTCATAGTTGCATCTTTATATGGTGACTCAACTTCATTTAGTTTATCTTTCGTAATTAAATACCAGTCTTTCCCCACATCGTCCTTGATTTTCATTTGGTTCCATATTATCATTGAATACTTTAATGTCCCGTCAGAAAATTCCAAAACTCGTAATATGACTAAGTCTTATTTACCTGACACGTCTTTCTGTCCACACTGACGCTGTTCTGAAGTATCTAGTATAATAAATAAGAATCTAATATAAATAAAGAAGGTTCAGAGTAACCTATAAATCCTTTTTCATTCGATTTTTCTGTGCGTACAGAAGGAAATTTTTAAGTGTGCCCCGACCTGGCACTCCGAGCCGCAAAGGGTTAAGGGGAATGCGTCATGATCAAAAGTTCTCTCTTCCCCACATGTACATATATCGGAGTTCGGCATATTTCTTGCGTAGAAATATGTGGGGAAGGGTTCGTTTCCTGTTCTATAGTAATTTAATGAAGGTTTTGATTACAGAGACGCAAAGCTTACATTAGGCACCAAGTTGTATATGCGTCTTCCCTGTGAAGCATTATTCACCAAATCTTGCCAATATTTTGCAGCAAGTTGTTTTAGTTGGCACTTGAAATATGACCGAGGCAATGGAAGAGTGATTTCAATACCATCTTGATCAAATTGTCAGTTTCTACGGTAAATTCGTTGAGATTTTGAGAATGGCAGTTTTTATGACTGATAGTTGAGCTTAAAATCACTATTATTATGATGATGACCTTTCCATTTGTTGATATTTGAAGGGGCGATTTGAAAATAAACTGCTGAAAAAATGCTGAACCAACTTTTCTTTCAATTTTTGATCCACAGTATATGCAACTGGAGATGAACTACTTGAATTTTTGTCAGACATGGGGAATTTTAGTTTGCTGAAGCGAACCGCTAGATGAATAGGATTGGGATTATTTTTCTTTTCATAGCTGGATGGCAGAAAAGTTTGGTTGTTAAGTTCTGCAGCTTGGTTAAGCTGAAGGACTTTCAATTAGGTGCTTTGCATTTCATCACTGATTGATAGTGGAAGAATACTAGCTAAAATATCAAGAGCTATATTTCAAGTTGTGTGATACGCTCGACTAATGCAAATGCCTTTGAATTCAATTTAAGCATTTAATCGTTCTCACTGTCAGTGGTTGTGCCCAAATTCCGGCGCCTTGATTTACCATTTTTGATACAACTGTTTTCAGAAGAAACCGTGTGATAATGGGGATTTAAGTCCTAGTTATATACATGTGTGCGTCGTAAGCAGTCAGCTATTGATGATATGAGAAGTTTAATATTTTGTAGGTGAATCCAGGAGAATTTCTTGTCGAATATTAATCCAAGGTGCTTGATTATATTCAGAGACTTGATCTGTTGATTATCGATTTTTAGAGCTGATTATATTCAGAGACTTGATCTGTTGATTATCCATTTTTAAAGCTGATTATATTCAGAGACTTGATCTATTGATTATAAATTTTTTTAGAGCTAAGGCTTTAATAATGTTTTGCCCTGTTTTATGGATTACTAAGACTTGAGCCTTACTATGTGAGATTTGCAGTTTTTGAATTTTGCAAAATCAGTTAAATATCGCAAGTGTTTCATTAAAATTATCATGTATTTTGTATAGGGTATGACCGCTTCTAATAAAAGCAATATCATGTGCGAAAGCGACAATTCTTGAGTGGTTTGGCCATGGATAGGCAATGATGTTGTTGAACTGATATTCCAGGGACCTGCACTCATGCAAGACCATTGGGGACATCCTATTGACTTGCTTACGCACAATTTCAGTGTTGTAAAGTATCATACTTTTCCTATTTCTGAAATAATCTTAATTAGAAATAAATATTCAGAGCACCTAAAGGAATGTAGAAATTTTAAAACTTATGGCCACCATAAAGAATCAAAAGTTGGTCTTACGTCTACGCCTAACATTGGTGATAAGAGAGAGCAGGATCCGGATACCCGTACATGGCTTTCACTGACTATTCGAGTAACTGTCCAGAAAAACAACATTGCTAAATATTGTCTGGCGTATTGCGAATTCTTTCAATACCAATGCTTATTATACAATATATGACAATTTAGAGATACTTTACATCAAAAAGTGGTATTACTATGTGTGAATTAAGACAGCAGTAATACATCGTTATACATTATACATTAATAGTGCACTCGATATATACAACAATAAAAGTTCCTAAACTCTACAGATATATTCCAGAGTAGTACCAGTGCACATTACGAAACTTATAACTATATACGTCATTATACATTATACATTAATAATACATGCGTACATATATTACATTAATACATACATAACATAAAAAGTGCCTTCCGCTATTCGATTACATTGAGCGTTAAACTTATCAATTAGCATTATATTAACTGGCATAAAGACTATAATAGTATACTAGTATAAAAGTAATACGTATGTATGAGTTAGGTCTGCTATGGCTAGATGGGACCGTGTTCTGCACTGCAAAGCTCAGTGGCTAACGCTTCGAGTTTTAGCGTCATTAGACGCATTTTCCTCTGTATTGATGGTTGCTTGACCATAAATCTTTTGTAAGCGTATGTATTTGTAGTTGGCATGGCGTAGTGGAAGTCTCGTGTAAGTGGGCATGATGTCAGATAATGATTAAGCTCGCTCACATCTCCGCATACACAGACATTGGTAGTTGTTTGGCGCCTGTCATAAAAGTAGTTGGGAAATGGCCCATGTTCAGTTACGAAGCTCATTATATGCGGGTCCGATATTAACCTGTCTGTACTGACTCGGTGGAAGAACTCGTACGTGAGTCTGCCCTGTGGGATGGAATCTCAGTCCTCTTGCAAGTGGGTTAGAGCATCGTTCCACATTGTCCTTTTAATGCGCTTTTAAGGAGCAGGAATTCTATTTACTGCGTGTCTAGGTTCTGCGCCGCCTCCTTTGCAAGTAACTCCGCCTCCTGATTTCTCTGGTGCCCAAAATGAGCACTTTCAGGTGATGTGGAGTGAAGATGCCGACGAGCTGGCTCTCAGGAATGCTTGGATTTCTGCAGTAAGTGTGCTGGGATGATAAGGATTCCTTATTTCATAGATGACCGATTGACTGTCGCTGTAAATGCGATAAAAATTTTGGCTGTTAGCAGCTGCAAAAGACAGCGCTTGTTTCAAGGTTTCTGCTTCTTCCTGGAAAGCGGAGTTGTTTCCTTTCAGGTTCCCTTTCTATGCCGCAAGGGTATCTCCTTGCATCTTGGCGATGAAGCTGCAGCCCATCTGGTTGTCAATTTCGAGCCATCTGTATAAATGCATACTTCTTCTGAGTTTTTCTCTCTGCCGGCGATATAGTCGGTATGCGTATGCACTCGTTTGCCATATTTTGCGAGATAAATTAGTCTTATTGTTGTTTTTTCTTCAAAGTGTGCGGGGTTATAATGCTGTCCCCTGTAGGATGACTGCTGTCTTAATAGAGACTCGCATTATTGCTGCCTATTGTTCCGCTTTGATGTGGAAGGGCATTATGCCCGCAAGCATGCTGCTGTCATCGTTGCGGTTGCGCGGTACGACTTTGTTATGGAAAATAGGTAGGGTCTTTGTATGCTACTTATGACTTCTAATTTCCTGAAGCTCATCGGAATTGCCCAGACTGCTGCTGCGTAGGTAACTATTTTTTCGATTATCGTGCAGTAGGTCTTCAAGATATGCGATCGGAAATCTCAATCTGCTTCTTGCATCCTCTTTAGAATTTTATCAATAGCGTGGGTCTTCAGTCTCATCTCATTTGCGTGAGCGGTCCAGGTGAGTTTCCCGTCTATCGTAAGGCCCAGAACCCTCAGATATTTCACTTTTTTAAATGTGTTCGCCCTGAGTTTTATCACCGAATTTCGGATGATCGTCTGTCCCTGTTTGTGGATTACTAAGTATTTTGATTTAGTGTCCGAGATGGTAAGGCGCTTGGTACGGCATAGATTGTCAAAGAGCTCAGCTGTTAAAAGGAAGCTCATCACGCGGACTACGGATGTGGCGTCGTCTGCAAATGCCACGACGATAGTAATCTGGCCACTTTAAGTATTGAGTTAGGCGTGACGTTCCAAAGGTTCGGGCCTGCGCAGGATCCCTGGGGACAGCCCCTGGTCTGCTTCTTATCGACGACGCCTTCTAGATAACTCTTCCACACCTGCAGCAGTTTGTTCGGGATCGCGAAGTCGAATGCGCTTTTAAGGTCCAGACTTAGAACTGTCACGTGACTCTGGATTCTTTGGCAGATTCAGTTTCCAGTTTAATGGTGCTGAGTGCAAGTGTAGAGCGTTTTTCTCTAACGCATCTGTGATGACGCCATTTGCTTCCAGATAGTACTTCAGTCTCTGAGCTAGGAGCTTCTCGTATTTTTTCCCATGGCTGAAAGCAAGCAAATGAACCTAAACGAAATTGGATGATTGGATATTTCTCTTTCTTCTTAAAAAGGATGACTTGGCATACTGGAAGATTTTAGGAAAGTATGTCAGAGCTAGCAATTTATTGAAGAGCTTCCTGAAGAAATTGGTCCTTGCCTGATGGATACCCTTGACTAGGTTATAGTTCAGGCAGTCTGATCATAGGGCTTTCTGCCTTGCGAGAATTCTAATCGCCGCATTGATCTTGGGTTATGTAAAGGAGTATCATTTGCTTTTTTCAGTATATAATTAACGTGTCGGGTTTCTGCTTCTGAATGATCGTCTTGAAAGACGGCATCGAGGATAGTCTTACGTTTCTGCAAATGCTGCTTTATTGCTGCCATATTTGAACGTTGCGGGTAAGCTGTGGAGGAGAGAGAACTTTGTCGCGATTTTATGGAGGATTCCCTAAGATTCTTTGTTTTGCGTGCAGAAGTTTCTCCAGCTTTTGCGCTTCGCACTGTGGATCGCTTGTTTGTAGACTGCCTGCTCTTTATTGTAAACAGTGCTGATTGCCTTTCTTCTGTCGTGATCTTTTTCAGCTTTCATCTTCCTTCGTAGAGCTCTGGTTTTACTCCTTAATCTTAGTACCCAATACCTTTCCCATAGATAATTCATCAATATTTGGACACCGGTGTGTCTCAACTCTCTATGTTTCCATTACATTAACATCTGAATGATGTAATGATTTCCATGCAGAATATCTTTGCTTTGCTTCTGAGTACAAGAGATCTTATTCTTAAAAGCCTTTCTTTATCCATCATAAAATATAGTCTTTGCAAACGACCTTTAATTCCTTCAGGAAGCTCTTCTGTTTGAAAACTTTTCATCAAGACTATTTCGGCTGCTTCAATGCCTCGTTGTTAAGTTCGAAAGTACAATCGGAGTTTCTAAGATTGGAGATGAATCTGTATATCCAAGCTGTAATTCTCAGTAACTTCAAGGAAGAATATCTTTCATAAAACTTTCCCGCGTTTTTTTTTTGTTCAGGGCGGAAATAATTGATATCTTCTTTTCCGAGTTCACGATTGTGCTCTGGTCATTCGTTGATGGGAGTTTTCAAAAATTCAAGACGCTTCCACCAAACAGGTTTCAGTATGGCATCAGCATTACAACTACGTGACGTTACGTCGGCAGCATTCATACTGGTACAAACTTCCACTCATCTGTGCTGCTCAAAGATCTAATTTCATTGGCAAGTTTCATAGCAAACACCACCGTGGTTTTTCATCCAGAGCCAAGCATTCATAGAATCTGTCCAATAGAAAATTTGAGCTCTGTGATAAGGAAAATCCACCTTAATAGAGTTCATCAGCCTAACTCCCAGAGGTCATGCTTAGAGCTCAAGTTTGGAAATCGCGACAGATTTCAAAAATGCTACACGAGTACGAGATTGCATCAGTTGACATTTTGCGCAAAAATCATTTTCTCGTCTAAGATATATTATACAGGTCGCATAAGCATGCTGTGATGCATCACAAAACACATGAAATGAGAAATTAGTGTTCAGAGTAGAGTTACTGAATATTCTTCTAAGCGTTTTGATACCTTGTAAAAACTTCATTTCTTTTTTCCCCTCATTTTAAGAATTTTCCCTCCAGATACAAGGTAATCTGATATACCACAACAATTTTTTTCGCTAACAGTGTATGCCGAAAAAAATGTGTCTTTCTGCCTGTTGGCCGAATGCTTGTTTTTATGTACAAACTCTAATTGCAAAAATTGTTTTCCGTTAACTGTTTTAACTGTATTTGGTGTTTTAGTTTTTTCTACATTTTAAATAAATTTTAAATAAATGTTTTTAGTTTTATATACTTTTGCCTTACCGCGAAGTGAGAATTGAATTAATTGCATTAGAAATGTATGTCTAATGAAATTCGAGGAAATAAGTTTAAATTAAGCGCAGCAAAAAATATGTGTAATTTAATAGGCTGTACAAGGAAGTCATGTAGTGCTGATATTCTTAAGGGCTGTACTGATGTATTAATTAAAACAGCTGCATTAGTTGGAGACATTTTTCAGATTTTGAAAACATATTGCATTTTATATTTTTACCTGAAAACTTTTATTTCTATGGAAGTCTTTTTTTTTTCCGCAACTGTTTTTATCATTTTTAAAATATAACTTTTTCCTGTTTGTTTTAATTTTAATAAATAGTAAGCTTTTAAGTATATTTTTCTTTTTGCCATACATGTGACACAGGATAATCATTTCAGATATGAGTTACCATCATCCACATGTATCACTAGTGGAGCTGAATACTCATGATGATCACCATCAGCTTTTTCACCTTTCTTTGATCTTTGTGACTAAAAAGTATTACATCAGACTAGTAATTAATTTAATCACAAGCGAAGCTCTTTAATTATATACTATAAGAATAAGAAAAATCTCAGATTTTAAAAGTTTCCTTCCATCTGAGGGAATATCTTCAGAAATAAATCGTTGCATTTATGTTTTATTTTTATTTTATTTTATTTTATTTATTTATTTTTTTTTTTTAAGTTTTTACACATTTGAATAGTTATTCGATTTGCCTCGTATATCAAGTGACGCATGGCATGACTCGGGGAGAACACACACCTTTGCCGAGCCATGTGAAATAAGTTTTGGTTCTGTTGTGCATGGCATAGTTTATGGTTCATGCAATGCATGATCTCATATTTGAGCCCCAACTTGAATGATGCGTCATCTGTAACTAGAGAAATGTTCCGAAATATTGATACCAACCCAACCTTGTCTGTCGACCCACGTCTTACCATTCATTTGCACACCCGTATGACGTTTTCGAATGCGGCTTTGAACAATAACTCATAACAGAGTCAGGTTCTGCGTGGAAATTCTACGGATGCGGATGGAACTGGGATTCAAAGAAATTTGAATTGTACTCTTTCTTTTTGGCTGCTGTTGAAGGCCAGTCTCCTCGAGGTGTGCCGTTTCTGCTCTGTTTTGCAAAGTCAATGACAGACATGTCTGTTTCACAGGAACTATTCTACGTCCGTCAGTCGGAGAGCAGTAATTTGCATGTCAATGGACGATTATTCTTATGGGTTGACCGTAACTTCCAAAAATGTACTTGTTCAAAAGAGAGGCATTAGAAGCACGTGAAATACTTTTTCACGTGCTTCCAGTTGTTTTTCTTTTCGAACGTCAATGACTTTTCAAAATATATTTCTGACCATTCTTTATCCTTCACAGGCACCACCCATAAAAGTTTGAGACCCAGACCGGATAACTTCAACGAATGTTTTAAAACTTGAAAGGAATTCATTCAGATCCAAATATCCCCGCATATTTCTGTTCATGTTCATATTCATTCATTCAGAACGCCACAGTAAAGTTAATAAAAAAAACCCAAAGTCTGCAGTATAATAGGAATATAAATAAAAATAGCATTTGCAGACATCGATACAGTTGGTTCTTGAATAACGAGGTTTTTTAGACTTCCAGACTCACGGCGTTCTAGAAAATTCACGATTAACTTAAACCTTCCAAATTCTTTTTCTTTATAGATAAACATTAGCCATTAACAGACTTTTCGAACTTCAGATAATCGATCTAAAATTTATACAAAAAATATTATATGTAATACTCGCACTGAGAAAATTTAATGTATCAGAACACTACCTGGTATAAATTCATAAAATGAGTGCAGGTACAAGTAGGTATTTGTGGTTCTTTTCAAAGCGGCGACTTTTACATTTACTGTATTAAATAGTGGAAATATCATATGTAAAAACAGCATTTTTATTGAAAAAATATTATTTCTGATCATCTATCTGCTAGAATTTCGGGGGGGGGAGACTTAAATACCCTTATATTTAAAAGAGAAGATTTTCTAGTATTCCTTTTTAATCTAAAAGCAGTACTGGCTAGAATATCTTAAAAATCGCGCGAAACGTAGATACTTTTTTGGTTCTTTTCAACGCGTGAAACTTATCTCAATGCAATTATTAGCTTTAAAGAAAATTACATTTAAGGAAAGAATGGCACTTTTTGAAAAAAAATTGTTATGCATACTCGATTTTCCGACACTCAGTTTTTCTGATAATTGTTTGAACATGTAATTAAACGATTATCATACATTTTTTATGTTAAATTTACAACGCGAATTTTTTTTCTTTTAGGAAAATAGAATTTCTTGCCGCTGCTCTTTCAGGAAGTAGTTGTGTCAAGTCCTGAGCGCAAGCGATCCAGTGAAGAACAGGCACAGTTACTTCTTTAATAGAATGCACTGTTAACAATAATAATAACATGCTCAGCACATCATGAATATGAAATAACAAGCGACTAACAGGCACAGCATATCATGAACATGCTCAGTTAATTTTGTTTCATGACTATAAGACGAAAAATCTTCACATCGCCTTATTATTAAACATTATCACTGTAAGATAATTAAAAAATACAGTTAATGTATTTATATATCAAATAACCATATCTTCGCATAGCATAATTTAAAATTTCATACTAAAATACTTAGTAAACACTTTTTCATCTACAGCAATTTTGAATCGAAATGTCAAAATTATCGCCGGCAAGTTTCGTTTTGGAAAAATGTTAAAAAATGTCATCATAATTTAAAGAAAAATGTCAATGATATTTTTCCCCAGTTTCTAAAAATGACACACAGGTCATTGCTGAAAGCAAGATCTACTAAATATCAACAGTAAACAAAAGTACTGTGATACAGTTATTATAAACGAAATAGAATGTGAATAGAGAGTTATCAAAAATGCTATAAAGAAGTAGAAAAAATAGAGTGAGATTTATACCTTTCTTTGTTTACTTCGTACATACGAGCCAATTTTCTTTAGAAATTCCTCCGCGAAGGCATCCATCCTCTTGGGAAAATAGCCCTCGAGCGCTTTGACATAATTAAATAAACCAATCAACTTTGTCTACTCATGAATAAATTACATGCATTACAGAATTAAAACCAACTTATTATGTTTTAATATTTTTTTTTCCTCCGAAAGCACTGTACTTCATATTAAATTATTTCTGTGCAAACTTAATGTTTAAGGAGTAGTAGTAATTAACGAAATTTCATTATTTTCTGGAATCGGATTTAAAGTCCGCAATTACTTAGAGTATAAAGTGAGGGATTTAAAATATCGGTGTAGGAAGAAATGCCGTCGTGAAGGACTTTCTGAGAAAAAACGACAACTGTTTTTCATTTTTCTTCATACTATTAGGCAAAGGAAAAGCCATGAGAAAGCCTATGGGACAAATATCAGTTTAGATCGCTTATCTGTACCGACATCTTGCCACTTCGTATACGTGATTAACGTGCGAAATTTCTTCAGAATTTAATAATATTTTCTGCTGCCGAAATCTTCCTAAAAAATTCGCCATAAACAGATTGCTTCAAAGTTAGTACATTAATATTCTAGATTTCGACTACACAAAATAATAAACGTGTCAATTTCGAATGAATTTTTGTAAGCTTTTAAAATTACGAGGGTTGGAACTTTAATAGTGGCAACTATTTATTTACAAGGAATACAAAAGTGATTCATGTCACCATGTTCTACAGTTCTTCAATATAGTCGCCAGCATTGTGTACAACCCGTTTCCAACGATGTGGAAGTCGCAGAATACCTGTAGCAGCGCCTGTTTTGTTGATAGTTTGAATGGACCGGTCTACTGCCGGAAGAATCCCAGGAACAGTTTATAAGCGAGTGCCACGAAGTAGTTCCTTCATCTTAGGAATTAAGTCATAGTCACAAGGGCTTAGATCTGGGGAGTATGGTGGACGGTAAAGCACTTCTCAGCCCCATCGCTTGAACAAATCAGTCACAGCTTGCGCTGCATGCGGCCAAGCATTGTCATGCAAAATGAGAGGAGCGTTCTGCAGAAAGTGTCGCCGTTTTTTTCTCAAAGCTGGTCGGAGATTGTGCTCCAAAAATGAGCAGTAATACTGCGCAGTGACGGTCTGCTGTGGGGGAACGGTATGCGTTAGGATGACACCATCACAGTCGTACACGAGAATCACCATAAGTTTCACATTGCTGGGGTTCTGACGAAATTTCGAAGGTCGTGGTGACCCGTGATGACGCCATTCGTTTGATTGGCGTTTCAGTTCTGGCTGGTACAATCGGGCCCAAGTCTCATCCAGCGTAATGATACGGCGTAAAAAAGCATCTCCTTCGCGCTCATAGCGCTCCAGGTGGGTTCGGGCACTATCGTATCGTAGCCATTTCTGCATTTCCGTCAATTGATGTGGAACCCATCGTGAAGCAATTTTTCTCATGGACAGGCGTTCCTTCAGAATGTGCAGCACAGTCGTATGCGCTAATTCTGTTTGTCCGGCCAGCTGACGAATCGTTTGGCGGCGATCACTGTCCATTAGTGCGGCAACAGCTTGCACGTCTGCATCGCTGACACTCGGACGACCTGGCCGCAGCATGTCTACCACATTTTGGCGTCTTTCATTGAATGCTTTCACCCATCTTGCTACGGTTCTGTAAGGCCATGCAGATTCCCCGCAAGCCTCTTGAAGCCCTTGATGACACTGTCGTGCTGTACGACCTCTGGCACATTCAATTTTTATTCAACATCGTTGTTCTTGTTTTGAAAACATCCTGACAACATTTACTTTAGACCGCGAGCTAATACAAGGATCCGTTCTTCGCGTCACTCCGCATGCGCGTGACGTAGGCAGGACGAGTCTTTTTGCTGAGAGGTAAGGTAGGTATGTAGTTCACGTGTGGTATACGTGATATTCTTTGGTTTTGTTGCGTAGCGTTTTTTCAGCTGTGTTGCCACTATTAAAGTTCCAACCCTCGTATATAAGCTATTTGTGCGCAAGAGTCCAGAAGGTCAGCCGCGTTGTGTTTAGTGGTGAACATTGCCACCTAGACACACCAGTTTTCTTCGAGCAAACCGGTTGTCAAGGAGTTCGTTCTAATGGTGTTTCGTTTGTTGTTTCATAAGAATATGTTAAATCTGCTTATTTTAATAATACTATTAAAGACAACTTTTCCGTACAGATAGGCCATCCAAACTGATTCCTCATGTAGGCCTTTTCATTGTTTTTCCTTTGCCGAAGAGCATGAAGAAAAAAGAAAAAAATTTTCTTTTTTTTTCTCAGAAAGTTCTCCACGAAGGCATTTCTTCCTAAATCGATATTCCTGACGTTGTATTTAAGTCCCTAACTTTATATACCAAGTAATTACGAATTTTTAAGTATAAATTCTAATCCAAAAAATACAGCGAAATTTCGTTAAGCATATTATTATTATTACTGCTTAAAGTTTCCATAGAAATAATTTAACATGAAGTATACGTTTTCAGGGGGGAATTAAAACGTAATAAGTTGCCTCTAATTCTGTAAATTGTAATCTGTACAAAATAAATATTTCGAAAATGAATATGAACACGCTGTAATTTATTTCGGAATCTTCTTTAGTTCATGAAAATTAAACGAAAAAAATTAATGGAAATGCTCTATGCAGGCGTAAATAAAGGGTGCTATTTCTTTAATCAGTAAGAACTTATAATGAAATATAAACAAGAACTACTCATGTCCAAAATTATGTTTACATGCATAAATTCACGGATTTCTCAGAGACTATGACTTATAATTTAATGAATTTTCGTGGAATCATACATAACATGATGACACATAAATGCAAAAGAAAAAATTGAAGATCACCTCATATGATATAAAATTGTAGCATGAAACAATAAAAATGGTAATAAAGTGTGACAAAGTGAGTTAAGAAAAAAAGGAATGATTCAGAAAAAGAATTAAGTCTTACGAATTTAATATGGAATATGATCTCCCCTGACTTGTACACACATATCACAACGTGTTTTAAGGCTGGAAATAACGTTGTTAACCACAGTTTGGGGAATTAATCTCCACTCTTTCAGCAATGCCGTCTTCAGAGCACTTACATCTCTAGGAGGATGTATAATTGCTCTTCCAAGGTAGTCCCATAAGTTCTCTATCGGGTTAAGGTCAGGAGAGTTTGGTGGCCAAGAAATTCGCTTAATGTCTTCACTTTCAAGGAATTCATCAACGAGGTTTTCTCGATGTGGACGGGCATTATCATCCATAAATAATAAGGCAGGTCCATATGCACCCCTGAAAAGTCTTACATAAGGATCTAAGACTCATCCCGATATATCTGGCCTGTCAGAGATCCGCTGCTGAACACGTGTAGGGGCGTACGTCCATCGATCATTATTCCACCCCATACCATCACACCTCCACTACCGAAACGGTCACGTTCCACAATTTTCGAGGAACCATTTCGTGTTCCTGACTCTCTGCAGATGTAAACACGTTTAGAATCACCAGTTAAACTAAATCGCGACTCATCACTAAAGAGAACATGGGACCATTGATGTTCAGTCCAGTTTTGATGTTCTTTACACCAATTAAAGCGATCCCTCTTTTTCTGTGAAGACAGTAAAACACATACCCTTGGCTTTCTGGCATAAAAGCCTTTTTCATTAAGCCTTCTGTATATTGTTTGCCGTGATGCAACAGTTCCAGTGGCAGCTGCAAGCTCTGAACTTAACTGGCGAGCAGCAGCCTTTCTGTTACGACGGGCAGTTAATGCCAGATACCGATCTTCAGAAGCAGTTGTCATTCGTTTCCGACCTTGTCCAGGCCTCCTTACAACACTTCCATCATTTTGAAACTGTTTCCATAGCTTAGAGACTGTCTGTCTTGAAATATTCAGACATGTGGCTGTTTCCATGATTGACTGCCCTGCTTCTAAACGGCCGATAATTCGCCACTTTACAGATTCTTCCAAATGATACTTCGAAGCCATAACAAACCGCTTTGAGTCCCTACACACTGAAATCAAACGCTATGTTGCAGAAATTCACTCAAATATTCAGTTTGCGCAAAGCGCTTGATTCACCCTTGGATGACGTAACGCCTAGATTTGCATATCACAAACCGTTTGATTACTTTTGATTGGATAATGCTAATTAGGCTTGGTTTTCACACATTCCCTGCAAATACGGATCACATTGATTCGATATTTCATTGAATATCATCATTTTTGGGTATGTAAAGATAATTTTGGACATGAGTGTATTATTAATATTATGTATTTTTAATAATTATGTAATATATTAATGATGTCCTATTCTGAAACATAAGTTATTTGTATAAAAACGCAACATAATAGAACACTAAATTATCACAACTCACTGTGGCTCCCTTGAGTGTCTAGATACAATTGCCACCATTCTACTACGCTCCGGGACACCTTATGTTAAGTTCTTGGTGTAATTGAGCTGCTACAGCCATAATTTGCCGTTTTAATTCTTCAATACTGCCAATAATCAAATTTAAATAATCAAATTTCCACTTTTCTTAGAAATGCTTGTGCTCGCAACCTTCCGTTTTTGTGTGTGCTTTTCCGACATGTTAGTATGGATTAAAATTGTGAAAATAACAAAATTTGTAGGCAAACTTAATTTTGAATAAAAATAGTCTAATATTACCTTTGTTACCGTTGCAATGTTTTTGTTGTTTGCAATGTTCAAAAAGCAAGAATCTACTTTCGCATTACAACATCTTTATCTCTTCTCTCTAGCGCAGCTTCTACTTCTTAAGAACGTAACTACTCTGTTTACATGCGACGGGGAATTCCCGACTCGAAGCAAAAGTAGTAGTAGTTATTAGCGCTTTCGTTTTCCATCAATGGGTGTCACTACCTGGAAATGGCTTGGCAACACGAGTGCGGCTATGTAGCCTACACCTTTTTGACAATAATATTGCACTCACGCCTTTCAAGAAACACAAGAATTGCTAAAATTGCTAGTTAGCAGCTTACCAGTCTGACTGATTGTGCGACAGAAGCAAATACAAACAAGCACAGACGCGGCGCGTTCGTATTGCATGTTTGGACAAGTCGCCGACAAGTGAGTAACTCGTCACAAAAAAATGTTTCGGTTTATGTACTACCATTTTATTATAATTGTTTTTATAACAATATATTGATGGGAGAAAGTCGGTAAAATAAATTCAATTTTAGAAATGCTTGGCCGCATAAAAATGTTTAACGGGGCGCGTGTTGCTCACCCCTGATCTAGATCGTATTGGATTTGTGAATTCCTAACGAACCAGGGAGCATTTGCTATGGAATGTAGGATCTTATTTTGCAATATATCTAGCTTTTTCTATAAAATAATATAATCTAATCTAATCTTCAGGATACTGATCAAGAACACACACAATCTTAACATCACAAAGGCAAAGGAACACTATGATTCAGGTTTTTACTTTAAAGTTTATTCAAGACAAACACTAATTCAACTGGCGCTGCCAGATCCAAAGACAAGAAGTTATATCACCGGAAAGATTTACGCCCACTTTGGCGATTAAAATAAATTTCAACATAAAAATTTCTTACACACTGGGCCCGGCTGAACAGTAGTTCAGAACAATCAAGATTATCATTAATACATGAACATTTTCAAGAATTATTTTCAAGAATCATTATGCATTTCAATACAAATTCAAGTTTTTGTAATAAAGAAAATATCAACTAAAGATCAAGAACATGTAAAACTTACCATATGTTTAAAGAATATCAGGCAAACTTTCATTCATTAAGAATTACTCTCATAACATTCCTGTTCAAGCATCAGGAATTTAAATCAAGAATTTATATAACTCAAGATAATATTAAACAAATAACATTTCAATAATCCAACTAAAATACTAGAAATATTACAAGAAACCTGTCCTTTTTTTTTCAGGATTAAAATAAAAATAAAATTTTAAATACACTTATACATTTCTATAACCTTAAAATTTTCTGATATATACATTACTTTAAATACCATTATATTACTTTTCAGTAATTATAGCATTAAGATTACTTTTCAGTAAAAAATATACAGTCACACAATATAAATACTCTTAGCATTCTAACTTAACTAATAATTGTATAGGTCTTTTTATAATGCCTTTTTCAGTCTTTATTTCGCAACTGCGAATTAGTCCATCTCTACCAGTAAAAGTTTTGAGAACTTTTCCTAATCTCCACATGTTACGTGGTAAATGTTCATCATGTATTATCACGATATCATTCACACTCAAGTCGTGTTTTGCACGGTGATTTTTCACACAATTTGCAGATTTCAAATTCAACAAATAATCTTTATAAAAATTTTTCCAAAAGTTATTTAGTAGTTTTTCACGATATAGATACGCTTTTAAAAGAATTTCTTTAGTACTGCACACTTCATGAGTGTATTTGACAGGAGGCAAATTAGCAAGTTTCTGCCCTAGCAAAAAATGAGCAGGTGACAGAACTTGGGGTTCATTATCTTGGATGTAAGTCAAGGGTCGACGATTTATCACCGCCTCAATTTCAGTCAGTACAGTTTCCAATTCTTCGGGAAGAAGTGATGTTCTACCAAGAATTTTTCTTAATATTGTTTTGACGGTTCGCACAAGTCTCTCGTAAAATCCGCCCCACCAGGCTCCTCTTTCAATGATATACTTCCACTGAATGCCCTTTGCGGCATAATAATTCTTTACATCGGGATGGCTTAATACCTGCCACATCTTTCTGAGCTCCGCGTCAGCTGCCTTGAATGTACGCGCGTTATCTGAGTATATTAAAGAGCACAACCCTCTTCTTGCTATAAATCGACGAAAAGCAAGTAGGAAAGATTTAGTTGTGAGGTCTTTTGTTAGTTCAAGATGAATACCTCTAGTTACTGCGCAGGTAAATAATAGGATATAATACTTTGTATTTTCATTTTTAACGAAAAGTGGACCTGCATAATCCAGTCCTATAACATCAAAAGGATTTGTTTTTTCAATTCTAGATGGAGGTAATGGTGCTATGACTTGTCGCATCGGTCGTGAGTTATAACGATGACACAGTACACAGTTTCTTATAACACGTTTCACATTTTGTCTGGATCTAATTATCCAGTATTTTTCACGGAGGAACATGAGAGTACTAGCTACACCTGTATGAAGCACTCGTTCATGTGCATCACGTACCAGAAGATCTGTAAAATGGGTTTTTGAAGGAATTATTATTGGGTGCTGTTCATGGAAACTTAAAGTAGATTTTTGAAGTCATCCCCCTACTAATAAAACTCCTTCCTCATTTAGAAAAGGATTCAGTTCATAAATTTTTGAGTT
>KK118423.1:21204-32757 GCA_000611955.2 Stegodyphus mimosarum
CTTGTGCAAAATCACAGAAGAGATGGTAAAAGATGCGTCAATCGATGATGCTGTGAAAGCAGTCACGGACGTCATTATTCAGGCAGCTACTGTATCTATTCCGACAACATCAACGAAACTTGCCAAGTACAGAAAACCATGGTGGAACAGTGAGTGTCGAGATACACTGAAGCAACAGAGGAAAGCTTGGGGAATTTTTCATAAATGCCCAATCTTGTCAAACCTTATTGCTTTCAAAAAAGCTAAAACAAATGCAAGAAGAGTGAGACGGAAAAGCCAGATGGATGTCCTACGTGTCTGGAATAACATCCTCTACATCAGTCTTTCCCAAAGTGGGCGATAACGCCCCCTTGTGGGCGTTTGAGACCTAGAGGGGAGCGTTAAGGGGCCCAGAAAAAAATGGGGGGCGTTGACGTAGGTTAGGGGGCGATGGTACATTTGTAATTTGATTTACTTTATATTTTAAATTTCACTAGAATTAAAACCTACATACTACACAATAACGAATTCTTAGTTTATATTTCTACCCTGTATGATGGTATAAAAACTTAAAATACTTAACATAGATTTCGTAGGATAGCCCGCACGCCGTATGCGCGTACGTTGTAAAATGACGAAAAGCATACAGCTGTGTAAATGCATGAATCGCCAAATGCGGCAAACATTCCGGGGGGAATAGACTAACTGAGGGAGCCGGTGCACTTGTGATGTTGTGCTCCGTAGACGTACTATCCATTTTCGTTTGGAAAAACCTTCAGCGCTTTTATGCATGCGTCAGGTCCGCTTCGAGTTCATCAAAATAGGGTTGAGACAAAAGAGAAATGTTTACTTAACATGCGTGCTTCCGTGCTTCTGAAAAACCGGTCTAAGGAAAAAGTCCATCTCAACGTATCGCCCCTTTTCAGAATATAATCGTCGACAGGTGGCGGTTTTGCAATACGAAAACGGACTGTACGTGGTAGCAATCGGCTGGTTCATCGATACTTGTCCTAACTTGCTCAGTACGATTCAGCATCGAAAGAGATAAACGAGTTTGTGCGTGTTTGTCTTATTCCTGTCGGTACTTGCTGTATTTAAATCCTATATAAAAGCTCGTAATTTTCCTTATATTTTCATTAGTGGTTTCGCGCACTATCTTTAAACAAGTATTTAAGTTCAACACTTTATTTACATATTTTTGAAAAAAAAGCCATGTCGCAAGCACAAAAGAAGTAACGGCAATACAGTGCAGAATATATTAAATATGGATTCATAGAAAATTCGACAAACCCATCTTTGCTTTTGTGCCTTCTTTGTTCAAAAACATATTCAAACGAAGCGATGAAGTCTTCAAGATCATTTAAATAAAATGCATCCAGATAAGAAGGACAAAAATCTAGCCTATTTTCAAGATCTGGAAAAGAAGCATAATGCTCAGCCAAGTGTATCGAAACTTTTTTCGATGGTTGCTAAGCAAGATGATGACGGACTTCGAGCTTCATACAATATCTCTCTGTTAATTGCTCAAACAAGTAAACCACACACCATCGGAGAAACGTTAATTTTGCCGGCGATAAAAAAAGTTATAACTACTGTGCTCCATAAACCGGCGGCAGATATAATTCGAAAAATTCCTTTGAGCAATAAATCTGTGCAAAGACGAATTGATGAAATGGCTGAAAACATTTAAGAGTCATTGTGCAATCATCTGAAGACTAGTCAATTTTCAATTCAGTTGGATGAGTCCACTTTACCAACTAATGAAGCATTGTTGTTGTCTTACGTGAGGTTCATTAAAGATGAAAAAATATGTCAAGAACTTTTATTTGCTAGAAATTTAGAGACAGACACAAAAGGAGAAACCATATTTAAAACACTGGAAAAGTTTTGTGATGAAAAAGGAATTCCCTTGAAGAATATTATATCAGCTGCTACAGATGTGGCTCCAGCTATGACAGGGACTCAAAAAGGCTTCATGTCGTACTTAAAAAAAATTTCTGATGTGATTGCTGTACATTGCGTTATACATCGACAGCATTTAGTTGCTAGAAGTTTAAGTGAAAGACTGTTTCAATCATTGCAACATGTCATCAGAGCAGTCAATAAAATCCGAAACAACTCTTTAAATGATAAATTATTTAATCAGCTTTGTGTTGCTAATGATGAAGATTTCAACAGATTGTTCTTTCACACAGAAGTGAGTTGGCTATTAAAAGACAATTGCATGACTCGTTTTTACAATCTGTTTGACTCTGTCATAGAGTTCTTGGAAAACAAAGTCACAGCATTGCGCGAAAACCTCATCACACCAAAGAATGATATCGCATACCTGACAGACCTTTATACATTGTTAAACGATATGAATCTCCAACTTCAAGGCGATGACTTGAACTTAATAAAAACAAAAAATATCGTCGCTGCTTTCGTAGCCAAGCTGCTCTTACACAAGAAGAATATCGGCAGACGTGAGTTCCATAATTTCCCCAATTTATCAGTATCCTGCAACAACGACGACTTGATCGTCTACTGCCAACATTTGGAAAATCTTCACAGTGATTTCATTGAAAGATTCCAGGACATTTTGGAATTGGAAATACCAGACTGGGTGTTAGATCTTTTTTCAAAAGTCAACATAGCAATATCACCCCAGCTGAAAGAAGAACTTATAGAAATGGCAACGAACGAGGAAATAAAAAGCAAATTTAAAAATCGCTACCAACAATTTTGGCTACAAAAGTCAATACCGCAGTTGTACCCTGGATTGTGGTCGATCCTTCAACAATTTTTGATATCATTTCCATCGTCATATTTGTGTGAACGTGGATTTAGCGCTGTGACAACGCTGCTTACTAAATAGAGCAATCATTTGCAAGTTACCAAACGCGGCGACTTACGACTGTTTTTGAGTAAAATCGAACCTGATATCAACAAACTTGTTAAAAATCATCAAATTCATCAATCCCATTAGATTAGTTTAAAAACTAAAATTTATTACCTATCTATATTGTTTCTTTTAATTTGATTAAAATATATTATTAATATTATAAAGTTGCGTTTTAATTGCTCTCACAGGTAAAAATTTCTAGTTTAGAATGTAAGTTTAAACACCAGAACCGACTAATATAGCACACTATAACTAAATTAAATAAAGTAATGAAATTGTGGTTTTTAAGTTTTAGGAGTGTATAAAAAATGGGGGCAATGAAAAATAATTGATCTTCAAAGGGGGCGGTAGAAGAAATAATTTTGAGAAACACTGCTCTACATCAAGTAACGCGTATGGGAAAGAGTTAGAAAGGCATGCGGACTGTATAAAGACCCCTCGCTTTCATTTCTGCAAAGAGATGGCCGCGTAATTAGCACAACAGAAGAAATCGCAAACCTTATTGGCCAGAATTTTGCTGCCATTTCTAGCAGCAGTAACTATCCCCCAGCATTTCTTACTGTTAAGCTACGTTCTGAGAAAGATCCCATAGCATTTAACTCTACCGATTCCGAGCCATATAATAACGAATTTACACTTTCTGAGCTGAGAACAGCTTTGATGCTCACATATAGTACGTCACTAGGTTTAGATGGTGTGAGATATGAAATGCTGAAACATCTTCCCTGTAAGTCATTGATTACCCTTCTTGCCCTATATAACAGAATTTGGAAGGAGCATAATTTCCCCGATGCATGGAAGAGAGCTGTTGTCATTCCCATAGCCAAGCCTGGGAAAAACCCGAAGAATCCCTCGACTTATAGGCCCATCGCGCTTACGAGCTGTATTTGCAATTTTTTTGAAAAAATGGTAAACTGCCGCCTAGTCTATTATCTGGAAAAATGTAACATAATCTCCCCTTATCAGAGCGGTTTCAGAAAAGGAAGAACGACCATAGATAATATGCTCCTGTTGGAAATGTCTATTCGTAAAGCCATCATTAAACGAAACCATCTTGTTGCCGTCTTTGACATCGAAAAGGCTTACGATAAGACATGGAGATATGGTATTTTGCAGGATCTTCATGCTAGTGGCTTGCATGGCAACCTACCAATTTTCATCCAGAACTTTTTAAAGGCAAGAACTTTCCAACTGAGCATTGGCTCTGTTTGGTCAAATGATTTTTAATAAGAAGAGGGTGTTCCTCAATAGCTGCGTTTTAAGTGTGACTTTGTTTAGTTTAAAAATAAATTCTGTTTTAAAGGAACTTCCCCCTACGGTTTCAGGATCATTGTACTTTGATGACCTCCATATAAATTGCTATGGTGCAGATATGAGATATGTTGGGAGACAGTTGCAGATTGCCGTAAACAAAATTCAGAAATGGTCTGAAAAGCAAGGATTTGTGTTTTCAAAAGAGAAGACTGTTTGTATGCACTTTTGTAAAAAGCGTGGTCTTCATCCTGAGCCAGAGCTGTATCTTCATGGATCATAGATTCCAGTTGCATCAGAAGTAAAGTTTCTAGGAGTGCTATTTGACCGAAAGCTTACATTCCTTCCTCATGTCCAGTATTTGCGGAAGAAGTATTTAAAGCGATCTTTTAAAGCACGATGCAAAGCAGCAACACCCACGAAACTTGCGGGGACCTGAGGATCCCGATAAGTCTGAGCCAGAGCTGCGTTGATTGCAACAGCTGTTATGATCTAAACCTACACTGGTATTCATTTATATATGTTTAATTGTTTAATTAGAACAGAAAATATACCCTAGTTTCACTGTTAGTAAGATTCTAGAAATAGGTCTAAAAAACAAGAGAGAAAAATGAATGCTACTTAACATCTCAAAGTTTGAACAAGTAATGATATATATGTTTAAGAACAACCATCTTTAGGTTTTTAAAAATTATGACAGTGTTAATTAGAGATTGATTCTTTTAAATAATATCTGAATCAAAGAATGAGGCCATAGTAAAATGAAAATAACATTTTATTGAACATCATAATTAATTTACAGATCTGCATAGTATTCAATACCTAGGACACCATTCGTAGTACAAAATGTGTTTCTTACTTCGTCGAGTACATGGTTTAAACACACAGATTTTAAAAAGTCCTTGGTAATGTAGTGAGCAGGTTTTAGTAACATTACATAGGGTTCTTCACCCCAAATGTTTCCATAAAATTTTCTGGCGATGTCAATAGCATTGAATCTTAGAGCAATGGCATTCACAGTTTCTGTTTTATGAACGAGTTCCTCACAGTCTTTCAGCTGGGCATATTTCAGTTCTTCTTGTTGGTTAAGAAGCTCTTCATGCGACATCTTTAGAATAATTTGGAGACGTGCTCTTCCCATAGAAATATCGAAGGACTAGGGCAGATTTTCCTCCTTAACAAGTTCGTCGGATATGCTTTCGTAGGCTTCACAAAAGTTCATGTTTTGATAAACGAGGTTGGTGACAATGTCTCTGATACGGCTGAAGTTGGTCATCAGTTCTTCCCACTGCGTAGTTGTAATGCTGAGGCTACTTTTTTCATCTCCTTGAGCAGAACGTTGTTTCAGAGTGAAGTGGGAATCCTTATACGTGACCACAAAGTTCTTGGGCAACTCCAGATTGAGTGTCAGCAGGTCCGGTTCCTCCGCTGTCATGTTGGTTGCGAGAACATGCAAACACCATGGTTCAAAGTTTACTCCGCGTCTTGTCGGATAGTAAGCGTTACCATATTTGGCGTACTCTCGGATGTGCGCAGTCACTTTTCCCTTGTAAATGTTGGGTCTCACAAATACATTCTTTCCCATGTGAATGAGCTCCTCTGGAATAGCGTCTTCAGTAAAGAGTCCTTTGCGCTGAAAGAAAAAAAATAAGTCAATTAATAATACATTAAAAATGGGGGTCACATACAATATAAACTTTTCGCAAATACATACTTTTTTCTCGAAATGGGTGGTTTCTTCTACTTTTCTTTTGACACTTAGGATATCTTGGGTGCGGTCTTCATGGCTCAACACTATCATTCAAAGGCATAGGTTCTTTCTCAAATAGGTTTCCATCTGAAAAAAAGTAAAGTCAGATTAAGCACACATTCCAACTATTTAGAAAGATTAAAAATCTAAAAAACAGTATATTTTCAAAAAGTTATTTACTTCTTTGGTTTCGTAGCTGATTTATTCAAAACAGTGAAGAAGGATAGATGATTGTCTAAGCAAGAGCAGGTACGTACACTCAGGGCGACAGGCAGGAAAGAAATGCAGAACGTTTCTCGGGCGAGCCTTGTATCAGGTAGGAACTCTTTATCTCATCTGAACGGTGATTGGTTAAGAGGTGGTGGTGGTGGGTGAAGTTTTTTGGCGCAAAACCAGAAATGGTTATACCGCGCGAAACACAAGGTGATGAGACATAAAGTTATACAAAAGGCAGTAAGATTAAAATAGTTATGAATTAAAAAAGTAGATAAAGGAATGTACAAAATCCAAGGGATGAGGTCATATAAAATCAGCTAAAATCACAAGTGTTTAAACTAATATACGAAATTAAAATCAGTTTAGATGAGGTGATAAACGCCAATGTCTTTTAAATAGTGAAATAAATTACGATTGACCTCTCTTCCAATTAAATGGTCGAGAGGTAAGTCACAGCTGTTAAAATATTTCTGACGAATATTATTAAAAGATGGACATTCAATTAAGAGGTGACGGACAGTTAAACATACACCACATTTTGAGCACAGGGGCTCATTGTCAGCATTTAAAAGATAGTTATGTGTCATTCTGGTGTGACCGATTCTAAAAAGATGGACATTCAATTAAAAGGTGACGGACTGTTAAACATACACCACATTTTGAGCACAGAGGCTTATTATCAGCACTTAAAAGATACTTATGCGTCATTCTGGTGTGACCGATTCTAAGTCTAGTTAAAAGAACTTCCTCCTTACGTCTTCCAGTAAAATTCCAAAGTTCGATTCTAGGTTTCACGCTCTTCAATTTATTAAAAGACTGGACATCCCAAAACTGCTGCCACCTTTCCAATATCTTTTGCTTTATAAAACTACTAATGTCTGTGATAGGGATGAGGCGACTTGATATTTCAACAGCTGATTTTGCGACGATATCTGCCCGCTCATTACCTTCTATACTGTAAGCCCGGGAACCCAGCAATAGAGAATTTCAAATCCGAGCCTTGTTAAGTTTAAGTTCAGTTTCAGCATATCAAAAATTACCGGATTATGGGTGTTCGAAAAAGCTTCTAAAACTTTTAGTGCGCTGTAGGAGTCTGAATAAACTATAAACTTTTTATGCCGTCGCTTTGATACGTACAAAAGTGAATGATATCTTGCGGTAAGTTCAGCTGTTAACACTGAGGAAGCGTGGTGCAAACTTCTGCCTTCTAAATGGTCACCAATTACAAATGCCGTCCCGACATGACAAGTTGACTTCGAACCATCTGTGTATAGTAGAACATATTCTTGATATTTATACCTGTGATCAGCAAAACGTTGGGTATAGATGACATTGTTAGTGTTTTTTTTTTCATGTGGTGGGGAAAAATTTCCAGAATCGGGATTCCTGCGTGTTCCCAAGGAGGAATTTCAAAGTATTGTATGGTTTGGCGGGATATATCAGACAGGGAGAGTTCCTCGATCAGAGGGCGAACTGTCAAAGAAAAGGGAGGCACACAGGATGGCCGTGCATCAAATAAAGTGTCACAGCTGTTATCAGTAATAGCTAGCCTATTAGGATTGTCAGGTTGTGATAATATGCTAAAATAATGCAAGAGAGACAACTGCTCACGCCTCAAACGAAGTGATGGTTCATGACAATCAACATAAATACTCTGGACAGGAGATGTCCTGAAAGCTCCAGAGCAAATCCTCAGAGCTTGATGATGCACAGGATCTAGTTTTAGCAACACAGAAGACCGAGCTGATCCGTAGATAACTGAGCCATAGTCCAGTCTAGAGCGGACAAGCGCTCTATAGATGCGAAGCATGGAGCATCGATCAGCACCCCAGGAGGTATTCGCCAGGACTTTTAGTATATTAAGTGCTTTCATGCACTTCTTTCTCAGCTGTAAAACATGAGAAAGGAAAGTTAGTTTCTGGTCGAATACCATTCCTAAAAATTTTGCTTCAGGTGCAACTGGAATGATAGATCCATTAAGGTATAATTCAGGCTCAGGATGGAGACCTCTCTTTCTACAAAAATGCACGCAGACGGTCTTCTGTTCAGAAAACGTAAATCCTTGGTTGACTGACCATTCGTGGATCTTATTCAATGCGATCTGCAGCTGCCTCTCTATATGTCTCATATCTGCCCCTCGACAACTAATCTGGAGGTCGTCAACATACAAAGATCCTAAAATAGTTCGAGGAAGTTCTTTTAATACAGAGTTGATTTTCAGACTAAATAAAGTGACACTAAGAACAGAGCCTTGAGGCACACCCTCTTCTTGTTCAAAGCTTTTTGACAAAACAGAGCCAATCTTAACTTGGAAGGTCCTAGCATTCAAAAAATTCTGAATGAAAAATGGTAGGTTGCCACGCAAGCCACTATCATGGAGATCACGAAGGATCCCATACCTCCATGCCTTATCATAAGCTTTTTCAATGTCAAAAAAAATAGAGACAAGATGGTTTCTTCTAAGGAAAGCTTTACGAATAGATGTCTCCAAAAGGAGCATATTATCTATAGTGGTCCTTCCCTTTCGGAAACCACTTTGATAAGGTGATAGTACACTATTCTTTTCTAAGAAATACACTAGGCGGCTGTTTACCATCTTTTCAAACAGTTTGCATATGCAGCTTGTAAGGGCTATTGGCCGATAATTCGAGGGATTCCGCGGGTCTTTTCCTGGCTTAGCGATAGGAATGACAACAGCTCTCCTCCATGCACTGGGGAAAGTATGCTCCTTCCACACCCTATTGTAAAGAGTGAGAAGGGCGTTCAGTGACTTATAGGATAGATGCTTCAGCATATCGTAGCTCACGCCGTCAAGACCCGGACAAGATTTCTGCGTCTGGAACAAAGCTCTCTTTACCTCAAGCATAGTAAAATCCCTGTTGTAGGGTTCAGAGTTGGAGGAATTGAAAGCAATGGGATTTTTTTCGGAGCGCTGCTTAATAGACAGAAATACAGGAGAATAATTTCTGCTGGAAGAAACGACAGAAAACGTCTCACCAATAGCATTTGCAATTTCCTCTACGGAGCTAATCATTCGGCCATCTTTTTCCGAAAAGGAAAGTGAGTAATCTTTATATATTCCACATGCTTTTTTAACTCTCTCCCAAACTCGTTTACTTGGTGTAGAGGATGTTATTGTTGACGCATATGAAATCCAGGAATCCCTCTGGCTCTGCCGTCTTACTTTTCTCGCATTTGCTTTGGCTCTTTTGAATGCGAAATAGTTTCGCCAAGTAGGGTATCTGCGAAAGATTCGCCAAGCTTTTCTCTGTTTTTGAAGTGTTTCCTGACAGTCACGGTTTTGCCAATTTACCCGATGTTCTGGGGATACAAAGCACAGCTGCCTGGTTTATAACATCAGTAATGTATTCCATTGCATCATCGATTTGCACATTTTTTACCATTTCCTCTGTGAGGTCAGCAACAGAAGAGAAGAGGTCCCAGTCTGACCTTTCAAACATTAATCGAACAGGCCTTGACATGGAGTTTTCTCCTCTTCGTGCGAGAGATACAAAGATGGGGTAATGATCGCTGCTGTAGAGATCATTACCGACACTAAACGTGCAATACGGCAGCAGAGACGGTGAACAAATGGCAAGATCGATAGCGTGGAATGTTCTTGTAGGCTCGTGGAAGTATGTGTCCTGCCCGGTATTGAGGAGACAAAGGGTGTGATCTTCGATCCGCTGCTCAATTTGTCTTCCTTGTGCATTGGTGTCTTTATTTCCCCAGAGCGGACTGTGCCCATTAAAATCTCCTATAAGAAGAAAAGGTTCAGGCAGCTGCCTTAGAAGCTCATTTAAACGCTCTTGATCAATGTGTTCATTTGGAGGCAAATACACTGAAACAGAAAATACGACATTGAAATTTATTTGCACAGCGACAACTTGGAGGGATGTCGTCAGAGAAAGTGTATTTGATGGATAGTCCAGTGAGGTGAGGAGGCCTACAACTCCACTGGCACGCTCACTTGCAATATTATCTTTCCTGACGAAAGAAAACCTCCGAAGTTTTGCTGGCTGTTCCGGTTTCAGGTTAGTCTCCTGTAGAGCGAAACATACAGGATGATGAGCATTTATGATATCTTTTATATCTGTCAAATTCCGGTGGAAGCCGCGACTGTTCCAAGAGACGAGGGTGGCCATTATGTTTGATGTTTGCTCTTTCTGTGTCCTTTCTTTGCTTTTCGCGGAAGCAGATGCTTGGGAATTTCCAGCCCCTCCTCTACTTCCATACTATCCGAATCAAGAGAATCGGTTATCATGCCATCGTGTGAGCTATTACCAAGACTTCTATTTTTATTATATGTTTTCTGAGGGGTATGTTTTGGTTTACTTTGTACTTGTATTTCTTTTTTTTTAACGGAGTGTGTCGGTTTTTCGTTTTTCTGCCTGCTTGTAGTCTCCTGAGATTTATTTGGGTAGGTTTGGGTGCTGACTGAAGTTTGTGTTCCAAAAGATCTTGTTGACTTAACAGCGTTAGCATAGGAAATGTTTGGTCGGGTCTGTGTGCTTTGAACTAGCCTTCTGGCTTCGGCATATGATATGTTTTTGTTGACTTTTGTTGTTTGTATTTCCTTTTCTAATTTCCATTTGGGGCACGAGCGAGAAAACGCTGGATGTTCGCCTTTGCAGTTTATACACAGTGGGGCAGCAGTACATGTGTCACTATCGTGGCCAACCATAGCACAACGTGCACACGTGAGTTTGCCACGGCAGGAGATCTTAGAGTGACCAAAGCGCTGGCACTGGAAACATCGCATCGGGTTTGGAATATATGGGCGTACGGGGCAATTGAGGTATCCAGCCTTAATATTCTTAGGCAGATCAGGCGATTTGAAGGTCAGGATCACATGTTTTGTGTCTATCAACTGACCTTCCTTACGCATCTTGATCCGCCTTGCAGCACAGACGTTTTGGTTGGCTAGCTCGGAAACGAACTCTTCTTCGGAAACAGACAGAAGGTCGAATTCCGAGATTACGCCTCTAGAATAGTTTAGTGTTTTGTGTGCTGTTACAGTTACATCAATTTGCCCGAGCTTGGTTAATTTAAGGAGGGAGGCAGACTGTATAGACGAAGTTGTTTCAATCAGCAAATCTCCAGACCGAAGACGCTTTATGTTTCTTGGCTCACCTATGGATGAATGAATATATTTGTTTATTACAAATGGAGAAATCTTTTGCATTTCGCCAGAAGGACTTGAGACCAAAAGGAAACGTGGGCAATTATTAGGACTATTCACATCTGCTTCAGTACGTACTTTTTTGACAGTTGGCGTTTCAGGAGCTTTGGCATTTGAAAGGACAGGACTAGATTCAGGGTGTCTTATTACATATATATTGTGGGATGCCATATTGAAGAGATTAAAGATTCGGGTCCGACCGCCTCATCCACCACGGAGCCCAACTAGGGAACACAGAATCCTGTGTTAGGGCTAGCCAGACCTATACGCAAACTGAAGCCCCACAGTCGG
>KK118423.1:32932-46733 GCA_000611955.2 Stegodyphus mimosarum
GTCTCCACGCACGGCAAACACGTGGGCAGTTTTCTCGCCACTTCAGAACCAGAGACAAGGGCTGTTCAAGTCTGTCATGGCAAGCCCCAAACTCCGAAGAGGAAAACCACAAGGGAGAAAGGAAGGAAGAAAGCTTCAGCTCAGAGGAGAGGAGACGGAAAAGAGGATAGATCACTGGGGCTCCAGGATCGTGACACCCGTCTCATCAAGAAGATGATCCCCTGAAGGGCTAGGGTACCTCGGGATTGCCACACCCGTACTCACAAAAGTGAGCCCCTGAGGGGGATTGTTTAAGAGGCGGTGAGGTCATATTTCAAAGAATCTGATTGGTCCACAGAAAAGTATTCCTACACCTAAAGCGGAGGTATACAAAGGACTGATACGGCAGACGCCATTTTGTAAGACAACATGCTCCAACAAGAAATGGATGATGTCATTCCAAACACGTGGTTCAAGAGCTCGTTGTCACAAACATAAAAAAGTGTCCTTGCCACAAAAAATAAAAAATTTGAAAACATCGTTGCCACACCATAAAAACGAAACTTAACATTATTACGTCACTCCATCACGTGATAGAAGATGGCGCTGGTGTCGTCACTTTCGAGGGAATCAAAAATGGCGGAGACCGTGCCCCTTTTCTGTGGCGTCACTTCCGCCGGCTGAGTACCCCTGCCTACTACTAATTGCTCTTTCTCACTAATTTGAAGACTTGAACTGCATATGTCAAAGGAAAACGGATCACGAATCCAACCAAGATCGTTTTCAGGAAAATCCTCGAATCTTCTCGAAAAATTTTGCTTTAACTTTTCAATGTGATTGGAAATGATGTTTTTAAGTGTAAATATATACCTATATTATTTTCCTTCATAAAATCGTTAAAGCAAAGGAACATGTCGGTGTTGTTTTTATTCAGTTCAGTTTGCCAGAGACTAAGCTTATTCTTAAAATCTTGAATTTTACTGGCTGAAAATATGATAGTTGAATTCTTATCATGCATGCTCAAATTTAAGTCGTTAAGTTTTTCGAAAAGCTCAGTCTAATGTCATATCTCCGTCAACTAAATATCTCCGTCCTAGTATTTTCCCACGTGAAAGCAGTCTGACTTCGGTGTGTAGCAGTAATCTCTCATACGTTGAGCCCATCTCATTGCAAAGTTTTGAAAAGAGACGGTTGTTGTGGCTGTTGCATTTAATGTACTTAATTGAACTGCGTCTTGTAATATGTTGTGCAACTCTTCATCCATATTTTTGCAACAAGAGCTTGCCGATGAATCATACAGCGATTAAATACCATATGAGGCACCACCTTCTGAATTAAGCCTCTGAGCCCTTTATTCGAACCTGTTAATGCTACAGCACCATCCGTACAAACCGCACCCCTCAGGGGCTCACTTTTGTGAGTACGGGTGTGGCAATCCCGAGGTACCCTAGCCCTTCAGGGGATCATCTTGATGAGACGGGTGTCACGATCCTGGAGCCCCAGTGATCTATCCTCTTTTCCGTCTCCTCTCCTCTGACCTGAAGCTTTCTTCCTTCCTTTCTCCCTTGTGGTTTTCCTCTTCGGAGGTTGGGGCTCGTTATGAGAGACTGGAACAGCCCTTGTCTCCAGTTTTCAAATGACGAGAAAACTACCCACGTGTTTGCCGTGCGTGGAGACCCGTGTCGCTGGAAAGGAGGGTCCTGGTAGTTGAGGGGCGAGGTACTGTCCCCAACACACTGCTTTGGCCTCTGCTTCAGCTAAACGGGTGGCACCTTGTCGTCCTCACGGGTGTCAATCGGCTGGTCACTAGTCCTTGTGTCAGTGGCTTGGGGATAAGCTCTCGGGAGTACCTGCTTTCGGGAAAGCCGACTGTGGGGCTTCAGTTTGCGTATAGGTCTGACTAGCCCTAACACAGGAATCTGTGTTCCCTTGTTGGGCTCCGTGGTGGGTGGGGCGGTCGGACCCGAATCTTTAATCTTTTCAATATGGCATCTCATAAAATATATGTTATTAGTCACCCAGAATCTAGTCCTGTCCTTTCAAATGCCAATGCTCCTGAAACGCCAACTGTGAAAAAAGTACGTACTGAAACAGATGTGTATAGTCCTAATAATTGTCCACGTTTTCTTTTGATCTCAAGTCCTTCTGGCGAAATGCAAAAGATGTCTCCCTTTCTAATAAATAAATATATACATTCATCAATAGGTGAGCCAAGAAACATAAAGCGTCTTCGGTCTGGAGATTTGCTAATTGACACAACGTCAGCTGTACAATCTGCCTCCCTCCTTAAATTAACCAAGCTCGGGCAAATTGATGTCACTGTATCAGCACACAAAACACTAAACTATTCTAGAGGCGTAATCTCGGAATTCGACCAACTGTAACATCACATAAGACATTGAATGTTTGTCGCGGTGTAATCTCGGAAGTCGACCTTCTGTATGTTCCTGAAGAAGAGATCGCATCCGAGCTATCTGACCAAAACGTCTGTGGTGCAAAGCGGATCAAGATGCGTAAGGAAGGACAGTTGATCGACACGAAACACGTGATCCTGACCTTCAATTCGCCTGATCTGCCTAGGAATATTAAGCCCGGATACCTAAATTGTCCAGTAAGACCATATATTCCAAACCCCATGCGATGCTTCCAGTGCCAGCGCTTCGGTCATTCTAAGATGTCGTGTCGTGGCAGCATCACATGCGCCCGATGCTCACAGATTGGTCATGATAGTGAGAACTGCACCGCCGCGCCTTTATGTGTAAATTGCAAGGGTGAACACCCAGCATTTTCTCGCCTCTGCCCAAAATGGAAATCTGAAAAAGAAGTGCAGACTACAAAAGTTACAAGGAACATCTCATATGCTGAAGCCAGAAGGTTAGTCCAAAGCACACAGGTTCGACCAAATACATCTTACGCCAGTGCTCTTAAATCATCTCGTACAGTTGCCACCCAAACTTCAGTTGGTATACAGACTCAACCAAATAAAACCCAACCGATTATTAGCAGCAAGAAAAAAGAAAACCCAACACATATAGTGCAAAGAAAAGAAACAGTAATTGAAAGGAAACCCAAAAATCTCACTCAGAAAACAGTCAATAAAAATAGAAGCCCCAGCAACAGCTCTTTTGATGGGATGATTTCTGAATCTGTGGATTCAGACAGTATGGAAATAGAAGAGGGTCTAGAAGTTCCCAGGCATCTTCTCCCACGAAAAACTAAAAAGCAGCACAGAAAGAACAAAGAGAAATCATAATGGCCACCCTCGTCTCATGGAACTGTCGCGGTTTCCACCGAAATTTGCTAGACATCAAAGCAATAATCAATACCCATGATCCTGTGTGCTTAGCAATACAAGAAACTAATCTAAAACCAGAACAGCAAGCAAAACTTCGGAGGTTCTCATTGCTTAGGAAAGAAAATCTTGCAGGTGAACGTGCCAGTGGGGGTGTAGGCCTCCTCACCTCACTGGACTATCCATCAAATGCACTTCCATTGACGATATCCCTCCAAGTTGTCGCTACCCAAATAAATTTGAACATTGTTGTTTCAGTTGTTTCCCTGTATTTGCCTCCAAATGAGCACATTGATCAGCAGGATTTAAATAATCTTATAGAGCAGCTGCCTGCGCCATTTATCATAATAGGAGATTTTAATGGCCATAGTCCGCTCTGGGGAAGTAAAGACACAAATTCCCGAGGAAGACAAATTGAGCAGATGATCGAAGATCATAGCCTTTGTCTCCTGAATAATGGGCAGAGTACGTACTTCCATGAGCCTTCAAGGACATTCCACGCTCTCGACCTTGCCATCTGTTCACCATCTCTGTTGCCATTTTGCACTTTTAGTGTGGGAAATGATCTTTACAACAGCGATCATTACCCCATTTTTGTATCTCTTGCACGAAGAGGAGCAAACCCCATGTCCAGAAGCCCACGGTTCATACTTGATAGGGCAGACTGGGAACTCTTCTCTTCCATTGCAGAGCTGACGGGGAACATGGTAGAAGATGTGCATGTCGATGACGCAGTTGAAGCAATTACTAATACTGTTATACAGGCAGCTATGCTCTCCATTCCTAGAACATCAGGAAAAATGCTGAAATATTCAAAACCATGGTGGAATCGTGACTGTCATGAAGCGCTTAAAAAACAGAGAAAAGCATGGGGAATTTTTCGTAGGTATCCTACTTTGCAAAACCTTATAGCGTTTAAAAGAGCCAAAGCAAATGCACGAAAAGTAAGAAGGCAGAGCCAGAGGGATTCCTGGATTTCATATGTGTCTTCAATAACATCGTCTACGCCTAGTAAGCGAGTTTGGGAAAGAGTTAAAAAAGCATGCGGAATTTATAAAGACCACTCACTTTCCTTTTTGGAAAAAGATGGCCGAGTGATTAGCTCCATAGAAGAAATTGCAAATGCTATTGGTGAGACGTTTTCTGCCGTATCTTCCAGCAGAAATTACTCTCCCGCATTTCTCTCTATTAAGCAGCGCTCCGAAAAAAATCCCATTGCTTTCAATTCCCCCAACTCCGAGCCCTACAATAGGGATTTTACTATGATTGAGTTAAAGAGAGCTTTGTTCCAGACACACAAATCTTGTCCGGGTCTTGACGGCGTGAGCTACGATATGCTGAAGCATCTATCCTGTAAGTCACTGAATGCCCTTCTAACTCTTTACAATAGGGTGTGGAAGGAGCATACTTTCCCCAGTGCATGGAGGAGAGCTGTTGTCATTCCTATCGCTAAGCCAGGAAAAGACCCGCGGAATCCCTCGAATTATCGGCCAATAGCCCTTACTAGCTGCATATGCAAACTGTTTGAAAAGATGGTAAACAGCCGCCTAGTGTATTTCTTAGAAAAGAATAATATATTGTCACCTTATCAAAGCGGTTTCCGAAAGGGAAGGACCACTCTAGATAATATGCTCCTTTTGGAAACATCTATTCGTAAAGCTTTCCTTAGAAGAAACCATCTTGTGTCTATTTTTTTTGACATTGAAAAAGCTTATGATAAGGCATGGAGGTATGGGATCCTTCGTGATCTCCATGATAGTGGCTTGCGTGGCAACCTACCATTTTTCATTCAGAATTTTTTGAGTTCTAGGACCTTCCAAGTTAAGATTGGCTCTGTTTTGTCAGAAATCTTTGAACAAGAAGAGGGTGTGCCTCAAGGCTCTGTTCTTAGTGTCACTTTATTTAGTCTGAAAATTAACTCTGTATTGAAAGAACTTCCACCAACTGTTTTAGGATCTTTATATGTTGACGACCTCCAGATTAGTTGTCGAGGGGCAGATATGAGACATATAGAGAGGCAGCTGCAGATCACACTGAATAAGATCCACGAATGGTCAGTCAACCAAGGATTTACGTTTTCTGAACAGAAGACCATCTGCGTGCATTTTTGTAGAAAGAGAGGTCTTCATCCTGAGCCTGAATTACATCTTAATGGATCTATCATTCCAGTTGCACCTGAAGCAAAATTTTTAGGAGTGATATTCGACCAGAAACTAACTTTCCTTTCTCATGTTTTACAGCTGAGAAAGAAATGTATGAAAGTACTTAATATACTAAAAGTCCTGGCGAATACCTCCTGGGGTGCTGATCGATGCTCCATGCTTCGCATCTATAGAGCGCTTGTCCGCTCTAGACTGGACTACGGCTCAGTTATCTACGGATCAGCTCGGTCTTCTGTGTTGCTAAAACTAGATCCTGTGCATCATCAAGCTCTGAGGATTTGCTCTGGAGCTTTCAGAACATCTCCTGTTCAGAGTCTTTACGTTGATTGCCATGAACCATCACTTCGTTTGAGGCGTGAGCAGTTGTCTCTCTTGCATTATTTTAGCATTTTATCACAACCTGACAATCCTAATAGGCTAGATTTGACTGATAACAGCTGTGACATTTTATTTGATGCACGGCCATCCTGTGTACCTCCGTTTTCTTTGAGAGTTCGCTCTCTGATCGAGGAACTCTCCCTGTCTGATATATCCCCACAAGCCATGCAATACTTTGAAATTCCTCCTTGGGAACAGGCAGGAATCCAGATTCTTGAAATTTTTTCCCATCAGATGAAAAAAAACACAAACAATGTCATCTACACCCAACTTTTTGCTGATCACAGGTATAAATATCAAGAATATATTCCAATATACACAGATGGTTCAAAGTCAACTTGTCACGTCGGGACGGCATTTGTAATTGGTGACCATGTAGAAGGCAGAAGTTTGCACCACGCTTCCTCAGTCTTAACAGCTGAACTTACTGCAATATATCATTCACTTTTGTACGTATCAAAGCGACGGCAGAAAAAGTTTATAATTTATTCAGATTCCTACAGCGCGCTAAAAGTTTTGGAGGCTTTTTCGAACATCCATAATCCGGTAATTTTTGATATCCTCAAACTGAATTTAAACTTAACAAGGCTCGGATTTGAAATCCTCTATTGCTGGGTTCCCGGGCATACCGGTATAAAAGGTAATGAGCGGGCAGATGTCGTCGCAAAATCAGCTGTAGAAATATCCAGTCACCTCATCCCTATCTCAGACATTAGTAGTTTTATAAAGCAAAAGATATTGGAAAAGTGGCAGCAGTTTTGGGATGTCCAGTCTTTTAATAAATTGAAGAGCGTGAAACCTAGAATCGAACTTTGGAATTTTACTGGAAGACGTAAGGAGGAAGTTCTTTTAACTAGACTTAGAATCGGTCACACCAGAATGACACATAAGTATCTTTTAAGTGCTGATAATGAGCCTCTGTGCTCAAAATGTGGTGTATGTTTAACAGTCCGTCACCTTTTAATTGAATGTCCATCTTTTAATAGTATTCGCCAGAAATATTTTAACAGCTGTGACTTACCTCTCGACCATTTAATTGGAAGAGAGGTCAATCGTAATATATTTTACTATTTAAAGGATATTGGAGTTTATCATCTCATCTGAAGTGATTTTAATTTTGTATATTAGTTTCAAGACTTGTGATTTTAACTGATTTTATATGACCTCATCCACTGGATTTTGTACATTCTTTTATCTACTTGCTTAATTCACACCTATTTTAATTTCATTGTCTGTATCACTTTTTATCTCATCACCTTGTGTTTGGCGCAGTATAATCATTCCTATTTTTGCGCCAAAAAATTTCACTCATCACATCACATCACATCGTACAAACCGCAACACAGTTTGCCCAGGTAAGGGACTTTGTTTCAAAATATTCATTTATTACTTCGAATATTTTTTTCCCGTTGTTTTTCCTTCCAAACTTTTGCAACATAAAAACATTTCTGTTATATCTTGATTAAAAATAAACCTAACGTAAATAATTAGTTGTGACATTTTAGTAATATGGGTAGTCTCGTCCAGTTGTAAAGCAAATACACATGAATTTTGTATGCGTTTTATGACTTCTGACTCGATATTTCGTGACATTTCGGAAATCCGCCGAGACACGGTATCTCTTGATAATGGTATTGTTTTTAGTTCATTTCAATATTTATCGCCATGCATAATTGATGTCAGCTTAGTTGCTGCAGGAAGGATAAGGGATTCTCTAATTGTATGGGGTTTCATTGTTTTTCCTATTAGATAAGAAACTTCTAAAGACGCTCGTAATGCTTTCTGAGGTATTGTTGTAAATTTCTTTAAATGTGCACTTTGAATTTTCAGATTTTCAGCTCGTCTTTGAAAAAAATCGGCATGTTTATTTTGAAATTCTTTATGTTTAGTTTCCAGGTGTCTTTTTAATTTAGCTGGCTTCATGCTCTCATTTGATAATTTTTCGTTGCAAATGCCACATATCGGGCGTTCTTCATCATCAACAACACAAAATGTAAAACCATGCTTAATAAGTTCCTCATTGTATTTTCTTATTTTTTTTTAAATCGGGCATTTAGTTCAGTATTTTGCGACTCCTCATCAGTATTTTTTCGTTTGTTGGCTCAAGATGTACCTGGTGTACGTATTACCCATTTATCCATTATGAAGATAGAGTTTAAATTATTTAAACTAAAACAAATAATATAAAGTTTTATCATTTTTTTCGAGAAATTCAATAAAATTAACAGAGATCTTTCTCTAATGATAGTACATACCTGATAACAAAGAGTAGCAAAGTCCGATAAAAATATAAAAAATCATAATTACACAACGTCACATGATAAAACTCGAAGATAAACTAAAACAAATGCAGGCCAACTGCTACATGCTACAACTCCATGCGAACACTTCACGTCTTCACTCTGACCACGGAGTATAATGAAGGAGGTGAAACTGCCTAGTAGAAAAACGGGTCCAAAAATGTCGCGATTCACTAGATGGCGCTGCTGTGGCATCTGTGCCATTTCAAATGTAAACATTTATTGAGCCGCCAATCGGCTAAACTTCCTAATTACGAAGAAATGTTTATGATTTTATGCGATGGATTGCTTTATTATCAACGTTCGAAAAATAATTTTTTGCATTAGACAGGCATAGGGCTATTGCCCAAGAGACTTTCGATAAGAAGTTGTTACTTAAGTACACATTTTTAAGTTCGTCGGATAATATTCTATTCACTAATGATTGTATTTTATTCCTCAAATAAAGAATGCCAAAAAATGCAGCATGCAATTTGAAAGCTTTTTACTATTATAAAATTAATTTACAGATTTCATGCTGTAAGGCTTACTTTTTATGAATGACTAATTTGAAGATATTTTACAGCCCCCCTTTAGAAAAATAATCATATTACTAGTAATAATATTTACTGTATGTATGTTAAATTTAATTAGAATAGGTTCTTCCCGTCTCCCATTTTTTAAAATGCTTAGATACCAACTTAATATAAACTGTGGCGGAATTTTAATAAAGCCGATAGAATTTTTTGCTTCAGCCAGTAAATTTTGTCATTTTAAAAGAATAACTCATTATGACATTTGTTAAAAATGTGATATTGATTTATTCTTTTTTGTGAATCAGACGTCAATTTTGATTTTGATATTTTTATCATTTTTTGTTAAAAATTTCAATATCTTTTGTTATTTGAGAACAACTGAATTATGTTTCAAATTGATTTGACAAGATTTTAAAATAGAATTCAGTTAAGTATTCTGAACTCTCTTTACATTATTCATAATTAAATATAAAGACTAAAAAATATATTCAAACTAATTCAATCTATCTTTAATTTGTCTTGCTTGAACTAACTTCTAATCAATAAATGCAGTATTTTAACTAAAAAAATAATCCTGATCTTTTGTATTTTAAAAATACATGTGCCAAACTCTTTTCCTTCCAAAGATACGTATGCAGACATTGAGCTGTTGGCCATGGTTAAATTATATATTACTTTCATTACCCACAATTTTTTTTTCCTCGAAAGTAATCAAAGTAAATCATTCTATCCCATTCAATAGCCTAAAAGATGAATTTCTTATGTTTAGAAAAATTTTAGCACCGTTATAATGAGATGATGTTTTCTCGCTGTAAAGTTTCAAATTGGTAAATGTAGCTTTTTTGGAAAAAATGTGTTGCATGCGTTATCTTTTACTGGAACAGAAGCTTTATTTTTTTTTTTCATTTATTGAACTGATTATTTATCAATAGAGTCTAATTACATTTGTTGCAAAACTACCAGTTTAATATCAAAATACCTGATGCGGTATTTAAAAATATCATTACCTATGTAAAACTTAAGTTCATTTTCTCTTGCAGTAATTATTTACTTTTTTATTTTCAATCTAATATCTCTTTTTCAACGATTAAGGACTCGCAGCGAAAGACACAAGTTCAATTAAATCACGAAAATTCAATAAAAATGTAACAGTAATTATATAAATAATCCTGAAACAATCTTAGCAGTATTGTTTTATATTGTTACACACAGGGGTGAGCTGTAGGAGGCTGGAGTGACTCCTTTGTTAAATTTGTGTTCAATTTTCAGGTTCTTTGGTGCTTTTTCAGATCCATTCTTTGGTGTAGTTAAATAAACCAAACTAAACCCTTTCTTCTTTTTGTTTGTGGCTTAGAAAGCACTGCTGCTGAATATCTATATAATTATATAATAGTTTGAAATCATATGGAAAACTATTATTTAAAAAATTTAATTACAATTTGCTCTGAATTGAATTGAAGTGTTGGGAAGAAAACTGGAAGTTACAATTAAACGTTTCTTTTTTACATTTAATTTGGCAGTCCCCAGCTCATTGTTTTTATTCAATATTACAATTAGAAGATTAAATAGGAAACATTAATGAAATAAATCATTCATTTTACTCCAAATCAGCAAGAATTAAATTATATTAGTAAAGCTATATATATTGAAAAATTAATAATCAACCATGTGCTTGGATCATGATCGCAGCATGCAATTTGAAAGCTTTTAAGAACTCTTTAGCTTTATGTAAGAATTTTTTGTCAAATGATAGTACATAAAGACTTTTAAAACAAACTCCTGCATTTAGAATTTTTAAAAGACCTAGTTTTCATGATCCAACATCCTGAAGAGTTTATCTTATCTAATAAATAAAGATTTTTTTTTTTAAACTTTTAACAATTTCTTTTTTATTTCAAAATGTTTTCTCATTCATGTATAGTTCTCAGTATTTTCTGTTTTTGATAAAAATAACACATTTCATCTTACTTTAGAATTTTGTTTTCGTAGGATAAATTGAGAGCTTTTTCTTAAAATTTTCATAATTCCTCACCTCACCACTATTGTACATATTAATTTTAGATACAAAAACTTAACACTGTTGAACCTTTGGGATATATTCATTCTCTCAGTTTATTAAAAAAATTGTGTCCTATAAAGAAGACATTTCTTAAATCTAAGTTGACGATCAAAAAAAGAAAGATTTAATTTGTTTATGCATTATTCTTATTTTGTTTTACATCAGGCATTGATACAAATTTGACTATGTAGAATAGAAACCAATCAAACAATATATCAGTGAAGTAATTGAATGTAGGCTACACATGTAGGCTATGTCAGATTATCAAACAAGGAGACCAATGTAAGTAAAACAAAGGTAAATTGAAAACATCAGATCATAGTCTAACATCTTCAATATTTACCATTAAAAATTCAAAAAGTGAAAGAATTTTTCTTTAAACATAAAAGAAATTGTGACCTGATCTGTAAATTTCAATATTATACCTAAAGTAATTTTGAGCTAATCAACTATTAGCTGCTAACCGTAAGCTAACTTAGTTAATTTGAGCTAATTAACTAAGGCTGCTAACCGTAAGAAAAAAAAATATTTCAGAAATTATATATAAACTACAAAATCTTATATTTAAAATGACTTGCTCAAAATGGTAAATTAAAAAATAGGAAAAACTTTGCTATGAAATTATTTCATTATAAATTAGTGTTTCTTCGTTATTCAAGACATAGCTGTGCATTTATTTCTAGCTCATATGGCTTGCAGTAAATATAAATGCGGTATTTAAAAATATCATTTTAAAGCGGCAATATTTTCAATTTTTCAAGATTCAAATAAGCAAGCTGAAAACAACAGACATTTAAATAATATTTCTTCAAGATCTTTAGTTAGCATATTATTGTGCAGTAAAATGTGCAGTATTTGGGCATATCCTGAAGTTTCACTAAGGGCATACTGTTGAACAATATGTTTTTTTTTTAAATTACACTAATGAATGGAAGTTAGAATTACATATATTTGAAAGTTGGATATAGTATCTGTGTATATTAATATATTGTTAAATATTGCATAACATGTAGAATATGAAATGCATAAAATGAAAATTTTAATTAACAAGATTTAAGGTCTGAATTGGAAATTCTGTTCAGTAATATTTACAAACAGTTTACAGCTTAAAATTATAATTCAATTTTAATTGAAACTTTGTGGGGTTAATTATCATGGTGTGTATGTGGTATTAAGAGAATATTTAAGTAGTGTAGCGGCTTATCCAAGGTAGGATTATGGTCTTCGCCATGTCATGGTGAGCTGTTCAATAAAAGGAAAAGAGAGAGTCTTGGATACATTTTCAAAGAATGTTTATTTATCAGTTTTCACCAGACTTTGCTCCATATTGATTGCATGAAGTCCGCCACTGTAGAATCAATCCTGGCACCTAAAACATTTGTATTCCTCTGCACCTAGTGTAGTTTCACAACCTTTGTTAACAGCATTCAACATCTCTCATACGGTAAGTGGGGGCATAAAGTCAAACATACTCAAGGAAAAGTATACGAGCTGTCTCTCGCATTTGGAAAATAACGGCAGCCATCATCACATTTTTTTTTTGTTACATAACACATTTCCAGTAGTAATACCATAATATAATATCACTTGCTCCGCTAACTGCAAAAGAAGATGAAGAAAAACCAACTACGGCATATTTGTAACAAGAAGAGCACAAGCAGCAAAAATCCAGAGCGAAGCAAAAATATAATGAAAAGTGCAAAAAGGCCAAGAGATTCACAAATTGCTGCTATTTATAAATTAGTACAGTTAAGCATCTCAACTAATGAAAATATCACGGAAGTTTAATTTATGGAGCATTTACGCATGAAGCCTCTATCTCCATATCATCAAAGGTTAAAAATTTATCATCATCAAAATAGCCGTTCATCTAATAGGATAAAAATTTAGAAAGCCAAAACAGAAACCTTTAAAAAGATAATGTCTTCGCATGAGAAAAAAGGTAAAAACACTTAAGAAGGATGTAAATTTTCCGTCAAAAAATTAAGGAACAGAATGAATTTAGAAGTGGTAGTAATCATGATAATTTAATAAAAACGTGGAATTTCTTAATTCTTGATATAATAAAATTAAAAGTACGGACAATGCAGAAGATAGGAAATGCAATGAAAATATTCCACAGTGAGAACAACCAATCGTAATATTTCTCTCAGTTTGCAGACAATCACCATAGAGCTAACAGTCTAAAATACATATTACATAGATTACAAATTACATTTTAAATATTAGAACATAGAACCACTTATTTAAATATTCCATAATTCAAAATGAAAAATACATTCATATAAACTCTCAGTCTTCACGTAAGTAACTTTTTATGCAAAATACATAAGTGAACGATATAAATATGGCACGTAAAATTTTCTAATATACCACCAGTTGCGCTTAATTAGATAAATCGCATACAGGATGAAGAAACATTACAAACCACTATAATCACATGAAAATCACTATAATCACTTTTGAAATCAAAAACGTTTATGCACTTGTATATGTTAGGTACAATGTTGTTGAATCTAGAAATGATATTGATATGGGTGATCAAATCTTAAACTCTAATAATCTGCTCACACAATTGAGAAATCAACAAAAGAGGCATAACAATATTAATTAAACATTTTGTAGAACTTGTAATAATCTTTTATGATAGTACATAAAGATGAGTGAAAAAAAAGAATTAAGTGTGCTGTCTATTTCTAAGATTATATTGATGTATAACTTGACGAGTGGGAGAATCTTTTAGGAGCCAAACGAAGGTAACTCATGTGAATACTAAGTGGCTGACAAAAAATCATTGTCAAGTGCACAAATAACATAATTTACATCACTTGCTTTAGAAGAAATAACACAAAAAGTTTCAGAAAACCTATGCTTGAATGTAACCTTAAGTTCACATACACTATATCATTAACAATGAATGATCTTAATTTGGCATTTTTCGTTTGACGAGTACTCTGTTTTATTTGCTTTATTCCAACGTCTCATAGGTATGCTCATATCTTAGTTTTAGTTGTGTTAAAAGCTCAGACAAATAATATGATATATCCAACTGAATGGCCTTGGATTAAACGTATCAAAATGTAATGATAAATTTCTTCCAAAATGCAGAATATTAG
>KK118424.1:0-46131 GCA_000611955.2 Stegodyphus mimosarum
ACGACTACTTAATTTCTAATTAGTTTTAGCTTAAATTATCTGATTGTTCAGTTTAGACCCAAGCGGCGGTCATTATTTCCTGTATCCCACCCGAGTTGGGAAGTGGCTGTCAATAATTGTGGTTTAATAAAAGAGGATTTTAAATCCTTCTTACGTATCTCTGTCAAGCTTAGATCTCTTTCAAGCTTAGATTCTCGCTCCTGTTTAAAACTTACTGCATTTACATAATCTGGGGAAGCAGATGAAAGAGCAGAAGTTATTCTACCACTTAATCACAGTATTCTATCACAGAACATAGCTGGATTCAGCTCCCTGTTCTAGATCAGGACTTTAACTACTTCAGAAAGATGTTTGCCAAGAATATGCACCGAACACTCAGTCCTGACAGACTGACAGACACATTCCCGCCCCGTCTTTGTCTGTCAACATTAGAACGCTATGTATGAATAAAACTATAAAACAACTAAAAATTTATTCTGAATCCGAAATTACACAACTTTAAAAAAATTGAGAAATGTATTTCCCGTAACTTAAGTCTAGTTAGAAACAATAATTTCAAGTATTTGTAAGCCAAAATGTGAACTATATCCAAACAACCTGGTCCCGCTATTCCAAAATTATTCCATAATTTTCAACAGAGAAAATCTTCCCAAGTCAGTGTCAACAGTGGTACGATAGATAATCATAAAAATGACACTGAAGCGTACTGATAATTGTCAAAGATCTCTTTCAAACTTAGATTCTGGCTCCTATTTAAAACTTTCGTGTGCTTTACCATAATTGAATAACCCAACCCAACCCCTATTTAAAACTTACTGCATTTACATAATCTGAGGAAGCAGATGAAAGAACAGAAGTGCAGGATGGATTTTAACACAAAAAAATAATATGTTTCCTTTATATGTGTCATTTTTATATTATAATTATTATTCTTTAAAATTCTATTAATATTTTAATACAGTTTTATTCAGAACCCAGCGCTTTAATTTTTAGTAATATGCAATGGAAAATGCCGTGAGAGTCAAAATATTAGTTTCTATTTGCATTTACTTAAAGCCAGTTAACCTAAAAGGTCTTTCATGCGCATTTTATTTTACACACTTTATTTGAAAGAAATGGTAAAACTTTCAAGAAAGAAATTCAATGGCTTTTGGGAACATAGGAATATTAATTTTTTTAAATTAACATAGCAACAATATTAATGACGCTACCTTACCGCAGAAATTTTTCAACTAAAGTAGCAAAAGAATAGTTAAAATGTCGCAAATGAGGTCAGAAATCACGTGATTTTTGTGACGTCACAGTTAAGCATGTTCACATGACTTCTGACGTCATCACAAAATTTACTGTATGTTGGTTGCGTAAGTTACAGACTGTATTCGATTCTTAATCTTTTTAATTACATAGCTGAGCTTTAACGAAACTTTTAAAACTGCATCGCTCATTTTCAACTATGTAAATGTTCATTTCTTTTTTAATTAATTCTAATTTAATTTAGGCTTCTATTTGTAAATTCATTTGTGCATATCCATTCCTAACAGATTCCTCACGTTTAGGCTGTCAGACTAAATTATTTGAGTTGGCAGTTAGTTTTTTAATTCATTGTTGTTTTTTGCTTAAATGTGAGCATTTTAATTGAGGAATGCTTTTTCAGTGAGATTTCACTTCTGCGTGGTTGATTCGTTTCAGATTCTGATTAAGCAAGTCTTGCTGTTTCACTGTTAAATTTATTTGTGTTGTTATTTAGAAAAATGTCGTTGCTTTCATTTTTAAGTCATTTCCATTGCTTAGTTCTTAGCAACATTTATAATCAGGAGAATGAATTTCATTTCTTTCTCTGTTTGGGTACCCAATATATGGCGCGCAAGCTGGAAGTCCTTTTGTTCAATTCGTTGTCGCCATAGAACTAGGTGGGATTGCCTTAACAAAACATACGGGGTCGAAGAGGGGAAGATAAGAGGTCCGAAAGCAGATTTTTTTCCTTTCTTTCCAGCTTTTCCCCTTTCTCTGCCTCCTTCGTGTTATATCGGCGTCAGACTATGTAAATCTAAACAAGATTGACAGATGTCAACTTCTAGTTAAGCCTAAATAAACTGTTTTATATATATATATAAATTATTTTTAATTGATACATTATTTTAACATAAAAGCATTTTACGATGTATTAAAAAAAATCTTTGAAGTCGCAAAATGTAGCAAAAGAAAACGATGGATGTCGTAAAAATTTCGCAAAATCGCAAGTACTAAAATTTTAGTAGCACAAGTTTGTCAAAAGTCGCAAATTTGCGACCCCTATATACCCTCTATGTAGGGGGTACTGGCCAGGCCCGAAGGGTCACTGCTCCTTGTTCTCGGCACGTGACCTGTTCTCTTAAAAGTTTGACTGGTCGTCTAAATGCTCCCCCGTCAGCACTACGCCGGCTGACCGTCACAATGATACCACAAAACTTTCAACTCTTGACGAACGTGACTATCGACCTTCAACACCGGCTTGATAACTATTTCGCGCATGCGCAAACAGGTATTAGGTTGGATTTGCTTCGACACCGGTTTGACAGCTATTTCCTGCATGCGCAAAATGATACTAATACTAAATCGATAGTCCCGTTTCCCTCTGCAGTATGAGAGAGCCACTGCTGCTTTGGCAGAGCTTTCGTTCTTAATATACATATTTTTTGTCAGTAGTTCGGATCTTGGAAAAAGCATGGATGATTTTCAAGCTTTCTGTTCCAAAAATGGAAGGGGGGAACCTAATGTCTTTACAAGGACGTCTGAATTTAATGTGGTGGACAATTATGTCTCTGCAGTGGTGCCTTGGCGCTTGAACTAAAATTTTGTGGACAGCATTTTAGTTCGAAGCTTGACGTCGCCTCTTAGATTTGGTCGACTGGGCCTCATGCCTCTTTCCAGTTGCTTTTTTAATATATTAGAATGTAAAGAATTATCGCAATCGTTTTCACATAATATGGTGGTGTAAGTAAATAGCACGTCCAGCTGGTAGTTAGAAGTCTGTAGTTCGAATCCTAGCGAGAACACAAATGAATTAAAATGTGTATATATATATATATATATACACCTTTTTTTTTAAAACTCTAACACTAAGCATTGTAATCTAGGTTGCACATTTGAATTATAAGGATTAACCTGAAGTTATGAGTATCGTTGTAAAACGTTATTTAAAATCCTGTTTAACGTTTTTTTATTTTTATTTCACAGTTCTTTGTCCCGCATGTTATAGGTGTATGTATTGATATACCATAAACAAATATTTATCAGAATTTATTCTCTCTTCTAACAGAAGTATAAAGCATGTCTATGAATCACTTTTAAAAAGAATTAGAATTATTAGAAATTAATTTTAGAAGAATCACTTTTAGGAAGTTATTTATAACAGGATAGTGAAATTGATAGAGATATGTTGTTTTATAGGCCTTTACCAGCAATAAAAATCTCAAAATAAATTTTATATTGCTTCCATAAAAAAGAAATTTCTTTTGTGCATGTAGTTTAAGAATGGATGCTGATGTGTAAAGTAAAAAGAATATCATATTTACTCACATATAATATGCCCTCCTAGTTTTTTCAGCATGTGGATAACAAACTCTTAATTCATAGTAACAAAAGATAACGTGTGAGTGGATAGAAAATTATAAAGTACCAATAAAAGGAATTATGTTGGAAGTAGTTACTGCAACGGATTTCTTAGAAATAGACTGAATATTCATTTACATGATATAACTATTCATAAATATATTCAAGTCTAAAAAGAATAGTGCTGGAGTAACACTCTTAAGTTAAGTCTAACTAGGCTGATTCCACAAACTAACAGGAGTGATAATTATTCAAATGGCCAAAAAGCATATCAACGTAAGAGCAAAGTCAAAAACGAAATGTGCACTGGCTAGCAAAAACACGCTCTGAATAAACTCGAAGATTCACCCTTTAAATACCCACTTCACTTAACTTTAATTTACATCCTGGCGAGGAAATGCGAGGGGAAATTGAGGAGTTCAGGAAAGATAACAAAAACTTTAATAATACGTTAGTTGAACTAAAGGAAACCCTACAAATTAAGCTGGCAAGTACTTGGCATTGTACTTGGTTGTCTGAGATGCACTTCTAGATTCCTACTCCTATTCTAACCTTCAGCAGCTATATTCCACCATAGAATTCTGTGCAACATACTGCCGCACCACGCGGAGACAATCATAGCTACTGGCCACATCGATAACCAGGATGACACACCTCAGATAAGAACCTGATGAGGACAAAGTATTTACACATTTCATGGCTTCTACTGCGGGATTATATACTTCTCTTCAGTAGTTCAAGGCAGAATGCAAATTTCGCAACATTTAAAAAGATATCTGAACGTATATCCTTTCATGACTTTTCAAGGTTCAACACAGCAGATTTTGTATTAAACTACGTATTTCAAGAATTTTTGGATGGTCTTAATGCTGCATCAGGTTTTTAAATGGCTACGGTATATCAACACCTCAGTTCTCACAAAATTCTAATGTCCTTTGGATGATTGTACTTGAGAAAAGATTTAATAATCTATGACTATTTCTAGAATTAAAGAGAAAGTATTAGCCTAAAAAAACGAAGCAACTTAAACAACGTACATTGAAAGAAATGTTAAATAAAGTAAAAACATAAATACTGAATTTTTTTTTTTGTACATTTTGATTCTTTTAAGGTCAGAAATGTTTCATTATTTCATAAACCACTATATCAGTATGAAAATGAGTTCATTTCATATAAATAAATATATATTCTGATATTATCCCCATAATTCATTTAATGATATAAAAAGCATTAAAAATAGAATTGTCCTGTATACAGAAATAAGCATATGCAAATATTAAATCAGAAACAGGGCAAAAATCAGCGTTAGATAAGTAATGGTTTTATTAAGAATTCCTCAATTTCGAGAGACTCAATGCATGAAATTCTCAAAATAAACACATTTTTTACAAAACAAATGTCAGTCTATGATTGACTATTGTTTAGTTTTATAAGTCCACCATATGTTTGTTTTTGTCAAATTTAAAACTAATTTAAATGCATAAATCACAATTTAGCCTCATCAGCTATAATTACCTAGATATTTGGCATTATTTTATATATGAGTTATCATTTTCTTATCATAACAAAATTTATTATCATTAAATCCGTAAATTAACAACTATAAATTAACAAAATATAAATAACTTTAAAGGATTTTATAATATACGTTACCTTCTCTTTGTGTTTCCATAAATAACACCTATTTTTTGTTAACTAAATTTATCAAAATGAAGAAACATTGAAGCATAGAGTTTATAATAAAAAATTTAAAGATATGGAAAGAAATAAATGTTTAATGCTCCACAACTGCAAGATGAACTTCAAATGGTAATTTGCCCATTAATGATGTAACCACAGAAAAGCTTTGTTGCTGAACTACGAATCTTTACTAAATATCACTACTTAAAAAAAAAAAAAAAATTTTCATTTTTTATATTACGCCCAAAGGGACTTTTTTTATTTAACGTGTTGTGTGTTACCTTTATTTATTATGTGGGGTCTACTTTGTAAGGATTTTAAGTTCACTAACGTTTATTTTATTTTAAAACTTTACTATCATCTCTTATTTTCCACTTCCGGCCAGAATTTATGCGTGAATATGTTTATGCAAATTGTACTTGCTAACGTTTAAGTATTTAAGTTGTGGCTTTTTGCCAACAGAGGGTAGAAGGAGGAAGGAGAGATATGCTACGAGTCTTCACGCGAGCTTGCCATCAGTTACTGTCCGCGTTTAAGTCCAGAGGTTTTATCCTCTTAAAAGTTAAAGACGTATTGTAGTTTTCCGCAGTTTGCGTACTACAGACGCAGTAATTTAAAAGGCTAGTCTTAGTGCTAGTCATCTGTGCGAAATATTAAAAGTTAGCTCTTATTTAAATTTTAGTTATTTAGTAGTCTTATATTCTTTTACGTTCAGCCCACAAGTGGTTGGTCTTTGTATCCCGAAGAGCGGAAATGTCTGTAAAATCAATAAGCAAATAAAGGGGAATTTGAACCCTTCTTATCTTTGTTGTATCTCTACACACGCACGAACATAGCTTTTAGTAAACCTGATAACTTGTCTAACTTTTGTGTGAAAACTGGAGAGTAGTGACTGCACAGACGAAGGGTTAAAATTACCCTTTATTACACTCTTTAATCATTAACAATGCGTCAACTCTACGCTAACAAACCACGCCTCTACTTGGGCGGTAACTGAAACAGTAAGAACTAACTAAAAATTTGAGGATATTAACAAGTAGTAGGATTACGCTACAAGGCTCAGACTATCCTGTTTCCTAACAGAGCGTTTCAAATTTAGTGGCAGTAAAAGTAATAGCTGTTACGCCACGTTTAACCAGTAATAACTGCTAAGCCGAAGCTCACACTACAAGAAGCACAGAGTTTACCTACCCTTCTCTAACTTGTCCTTCTAGAACTTGATATTTAAACCCTTTCTCCCCCTGGTAGAATTTGCATTACTTCACGCACGCTACCAAATTTAAATATTCTGGCATTGACAATTAGGGAAACGAAGGCTTATAGAAAAGAAACTTCAAATTAAACTAAACTGGTTATTTAAAATAAATATAAATCCCTACAATTAAATATCATGTTCTTCGCACTTAAACCACATAAAATTCAATTCAACAGCAATATCCCAAAATACACTCATGTCCATAAATTAAGGATAATGCAAAATCAGGCAAAGGAAGAGTTAGAAGCAAAACAAATTTGACTTATTTGTAAAGCTTATTTATTAAACAAAAGGTAAATAGCAAAAAAAGATGCTATAGGTTTGATATTAATAAAAAAATTAGCGATTTTTTCTCCCTGGAGCAAATTACAAAAAAACCCTATTTACAAAAGACCAATATTACATGGCTGCTATGATTGTTAATACATTGTATGTCTCCCAGACGATGCAATACAGTCCGTACAACGCCTAGGCATGCTGAGTATCAAATTATCGATCTGATCTTGGGGGATATTACACCACTCAAAAAGCAATGCTCTCCGAAGTTCAGGTAGACATGTAGGAGGAGGTTGACGGGCTGCCACTCGTCGGCCAAGCATGTCCCACACGTGCTCTACTGGATTCAAGTCCGGTGAGAATGCTGGCTAGTCCATACGGGTGATATCCTCCGATTGAAGGCATTCGCTTACTATGTTTGCACGGTGAGGACGGTAATTGTCATCCATAAACACAAATTGTGCGCCCATGGCGCCCCGAAACAAACGTACATGTTGTTCCAGAATGACGTCCCGATAGATTTGGCTTGTCATGGTTCCAATTTGAACATGCAGGTCAGTTCTGGAACCCAGAATAATTCCACCCCAAACGAGCACTCCTGCACCACCGTAACGGTGTCGTTCAATGATGTTTTCTTGGTGGTAACGGGTACCTGGAGCTCTTCATATGAAAGTCCGGCGAGAATCAGACTGCAAGCTAAACCTGGACTCGTCGGAAAACATCACACAAGCCCACTGTTGCTGTGTCCACAATGCATGCTCTCTACTCCAAGCTAACCGCACTAACCGCAGGCGACAGTGAGTTGCAGTAAGTGGAACGCATCTGACAGGTTTACGAGCCATATAGACCAATGTGCCATAAGCGTCTGTACACGGTCTGCCTTGAAATTGTAGTACCAGTGGCTGAAGAGAGCTGACGAGACAGGTCTGAGGCTGTGCTCCGCCTGTTTCTTTTGGCAGTAACTGCCAAATACCGGTCCTCATTCGGCGTTGTAACTCTGGGGCGACCTGTGCTGTAACGTCTACTCACATTACCATCATCTTGGAATCGTTGCCAAAGCCTGGAGATGACACTCTGGGCAATTCCAAGTTCGTCTGATACTTCCAGTTGGGTACGCCCACATTCCAGACGGCCGATAATTCTACCACGTAAAAAATCATCCAAATGCGTCCTTTGTGTCATAACTATTCGGTTATTGCACTGAAATGCTTATAAAGCGCCTGCGAACAATTTTACTTCTTTGCCTGTATTCCTTATATATCACTCTCGTCATTGTGACGTACCATCGGTGTAATCTGGTTACTTCCTGAAATTTGCATACGATTCTTGAAGATGTGTGTAGTGATTTTACAGGTGATATATTTATTTTAGAGTACGATTTCCGTGTGACTCCGAATTATCCTTAATTTATGAGTGTATTTAAAAACGACATTATCTTTAGAATTTCCAATAAACAGTCTCGTGCTCTGGAGATAAAAATATTTTATTCCGTACAATGTGTTACCAATGCTCGCTTCGAAATCGTTGAGGTTCTTAATAAAAAATTTATTATTAAAGTTTAAAAAATATGAATTAAATAATAAGACTAATTGGAAATTCAACATTCAGGTTCCAAGTGACCATATTCGGAAAGAGTACTACGTTATTCAAAATTTGATGGCATTAGGTACCGTCGTTTTTCGCAGTGCGAGAAACATGCATACATTCATGCAGATTCTTCATTATTTAATTTCTTTAAATTTAATACAGGGCGCTAATATTTGGTGGAAACAATTTGAAAAGTGATATAGTCGTTTATAGTGATTCTACTCAAAATCGCGTTTTAAGACTAATAGCGCTTCTGGGCTACCGTCCCTTTGGGCTAAAAAGAAATTTAGAAGAATTTTCAGTATGACTGATGCTTTTGTTTTTTATCTGCAACATGAGCAGTTCAAACACGAACAAACATTTGATAACAGATATTAGCAATTTCAAGATATGTAAGTATTATACCTATTTAAAAAGTATATTTTAAGGAACAAAATAGATAAATTTCAAGCATGAATTCAACATGCATAATATAACCTAATGTTAAATTGAATAAATGTTACACAGACTGAGATTTGTAGATCATATGGTTAAAATTTACTGAACAAGATTCCTTAAAATTCACCAAACTACGGCAGAGTGGTTGCGATAATATTGTAAGTACCAAAGCAGTTTTATAGATATGAACAAATAAAGATGCAACTGAAGTTGGATTCATACTTTTTAAATATGATAAATACGTAAGCAAAGGGACTACTTTTATTAGAAATATAATCTTGTTGAATTTTAGAGAAAAGAAAATGATTAACAGCTATACAAGCAATAAGGAATACTTGAAATACAGGAATACATAATACCAACAGTGATTAAGCCAGTTTGTTTCATTTTTCGCGCATATTTTGCAGGTTTCTGAGAGGTTGTTTTGCCTGTTGGCTTAAAGTAGGATTTTTTTTTTAATATTAAATGCGCTAAGAAGAAAATTTATTTAGTTATCATGCTTTAAAACAATTTTTTCTTTGCTGGTGGTTTCTGTAAAATTTTTCTTATAGTAAACGCTCTTCAAAGAAAGTTTCTACTGATTTTAGGCTACCCACCTAAGCACATAAACTTTTCCCTTGCTTTTGATGCTTTTTTTTAAACTGCGGGCAGAAAGATTTCAAGAATACAAAGCATGTTATTTGTAAATATGTGTGGACATGTGCAATACTCCACGTGTTTAGAATATTCATGATTGTCAGTGGAACGGACATCATTTTCTTTTCACAGAAGAATTAGCAAGAAGATTACATTTGGATACGGTAGCCCCTCTGCCTACGAATTTGTCATTTTTATAACGTATGTGTTCAATTTCAGTTGCATCTATAAAATGTTTTGTTCATAATTACCTGTTGCGTTATAATATACACACGTGATTTAAGGTGACCATACGTCCTGAATTTTCAGTCCCTGTCCCGATTTTTTAAAATTCGTTTTTTGGTCCCGAATTTATAGAATTTATCCCGTAAAACAGAAGTGTGATAAGAAGTTTAAATGCATATATTTAAGTAATGTAGATTGCAAATTGAGAATACAAGCGTAAATTAAAAGACGTGCGCCATACCGGCCTCATAAACAGGGAATTCTCCACCTAGCGTTTACTTTCGAAAAATTGTAGTAGAATAGTTTTATTTCTCATTTTTGTATTTCTCCCTCCACCCCACCGCAAATACTTGGAAGTTTTGCTCACAGCTCAGTTGCACTTCTGATATTCACTTACAGCACTCTGCAATTTTTAATTGATATATTAATTTGATTGTGATTTGAATTTATAATATATACATACGTTTTTTAATTATCAATAGTGTTATTACATATGTTTTTTAATTATCAATGGTGCATGATGTGTAAGGGGTTGATATGTTAGTATGTATCATCCCCTTACACATTATTACACAGCATCTAAAAGTAATTCTTTTGTCATGTGCTGAGATTTCTTTGTAGATATAATCATCAAAAATCATCTTTCTTTTGTGACGTTTAGATCTTAAAATTTTTACTCCATCGTTATTTTGATTGTGCATAAGGATTAATTTTTTTTTTTTTTTAAATCTGCCAAAACGATGACATTTGCCATTTGGCAGTGACATACATTTTGGTAAAAGTTTACAATTGGGTGCCCTTTGTTTTTTGGCGATTCTGTTTTGATGCCAAGATTGGCACTAATAAGACACAATTTCAAGATGGCCGCCTCACAAAACCAAAACAAGAAGTAAAAGAATTTCACAAACTCTGTGTCCATGTACACATTGACCTATTTTCACTTAAAAAAAACATAAGAGACTTGCACAAACCAGTCATTGCACATTTTGACTTTGACCATGTGCACATCTATTTGTTTTCAATTAAATAAATCAAGAAGCTAAAACCATGTTAAAACTCTCATGGTAAACAGAAATGGGGTTTCATCGCCAAAACTGAACAAAATTTTTTGCCAAAAAACAAGGGGCACCCAATTCTATACTAGAGCCTACATTTTTTATTTATCAATGCTTACATGCGTGCTAAGATTATGTTTTACTGCCTATTAATTTTATTATTTACTTTTACCATTGATTTTTTTTAGTAATGAGTTCCAAAAAAAGAAAAGTACATTTAATGAGGACCTACAGAAGGAATACCGATTTATTGAAAAAATTGTAAGTGATTCCAATGTATGGTGCAGTACTTTGTTGTGAACATGTTCTTCAAAATTTTTAATAAACCATGGTAGACACACAGATGTTAAAGTTCGTATAAATAGTAATAAACATAAAGATGTCAAACTCTACTGCTGTATCTACCTTGTCAAGAATTTCATGAAACAGGAGAAAATGGATATAAGGAAGAAGAATTAGCTGCAGTAGAAGACACTTTTGAATACCATACTATTTGCACACAACCATAGTTTTAGGTCTATGGATTGTCTATCCAAGCTACTTCAAATGGCATTTGAGGCTAAATTTACGTGTGTGCGAAATAAGGCCGAAGCAATAATGCTAAATATTTTCATGCTTTATGCTTCAATACCTTTGCATGATAATTTGGAAAAATGTTCATTTATTTCAATTGTAACTGACATGTCCAATCACAAAATAAATAAATAAATAAATAAAATAAAATTTAAAAAAATAAATAAATAAATAAAACTTTCCCAGTATTTGTTAGATTTATAGCTTGGACTGTAGAGTTACAGTAAAAATTTTAGGCTTTAAATCCTTACCTGATGAAACATCTGATATTGTCAGCAACTATTTAACTACCTGTGTTGAAGAAAGTAATCTAAAAGAAAAAGTTGTTGGTCTTTGTGCCGATAATATGAATTCTAACTTTGAAGGAGCTGATGGGCGTGGAGAAAATAACGTTTATTTTCCAAAACACTATAAGAACATCAGCTGATGTTTGGCCAGTTGATATAAAAATGATTATTTCTAAGATACATGTATATTTTAAATCTTATACTATTAGAGTAGAAATAATGAAAAATGTCTGTAACTTGGCAGAAACCCCTTTTTTCAATGATACTGGTGTATTTATTCACAAACAAGAATATTAGCATTTCGGCTAGACTGCAGATCAGGGGCCACTCGCCAAATAAAGCGAAATCGTGCCAAATCTGGTAACCTCTTGGTGTTATGAAAATCGTTAGGGTTTAAGGTTACAGTTTATAGTACTTAGCAGGCTTTTTGAATTTTCGTCATTTCACTGTGCTTCCAGTAGATTGTGTGAGCAAAATGGCTGACGTGGAAAGAGTTGAATGGGTGGATTTTACTTATTTGATTCGGTTGCAAGATAAGGACGAAAGATGTGTGATAGAATGGTGCATGAATTATAGTTTGATTGCGAATATGTACGAATGCCCAAAGTGTAAAAATAGTATGAAATTAGATGAAAGATGCAACAGATTTGTGTGAATGGAGGTGTGTGTCCATTATATGTGATTAAGCACATGGTTGAAATGAGCACGCCATTTTGAATTTCATCTCCATTGTATTGTTACATTTAAGTGTGGATATAATCAAATGCGAGTTTCTACTGTTTATTATAAATAAAAATTTATTGTAAAAATATAAATTACATAGTTAAAATTGTTTAACCACTTTTTGTTTTTTTACTATACTATTATTGCTCATGTTTCAGTAGATCGAAATTTTGAATTTTATCTTCCTTTTTCTTCTGCATTTTTTTTTTAAGTTTCAGATTAGATATGAATCATTGCTTTCCCATCATTTATTGCTCATTTACTGCTTATTACAATTTCTTAAATTTTGGGCTAAAACATTTTACTCTATTTTGCTACTGTTTTAAAAATGGTATATGATGTTATGAAAAGTTTTAATATTGTTGATCCCATAAAATACATAGTTATTAACTTTCAAATACTTTATCGTTGTTTTTCTTGAACTTCTGTTTTAGGCATTTTTGCATGTTTAAATGATCAATTTTTTGCATGTTTACAGGGTTCATTCAAATTTGCAACCATTTAATATGGCGATATGATGAGTTGGTGATTTTCTAACATGCACGAAAATAACCAATTTGACAATTTTTCGAAAACGCGCCAAACTGGCCCATAATATGCAGTTTTACCAGCATTACTTCCACCATTGAATTAGTACTCCAAATGTTTTTACTGCTGAATGCTTATTTTCAGTCTCAAGAAATGTGTCCCAGCTTACTGCAAAATTCTTTCAAAATCCAGTGTCAGAAACTTGGCTACATTTTATTAAAACTCAGGCTTCAACATTTCATAAAATTACTACAACAACTGAAAATCAAACTGTGTCTGTATTTGATGTAATTGCTTCAGCAGACGCTCTAAAAGCCTCAGTATTGAACAAGATAGGGATAACTTTGTTCCAATAAATGTTAAAAAAAAGTCTCTAAAAAAACTTGAAGGGAAAGCAGACATGTCACAATGAAGTTATTGGATTTCGAGAAGCTGTTGTTTCGTTTTATCAGAATGCTCTTACTTATTTGGAGAAATAGGTAAAAAAAATGTATTTCAGGAGATGGAAATGGCATGACATAACAGCAAGATCCATTCATGGAAATTTTAAATGGAGGATCATATTAAGTAATCCTTTCGTGGAGTCAAGTTGAAACAGCCTCTTTGCTAATTAGCAAAATGGTACCAAATGATAAATTATTGAAAATTGATATATATGAGGATATCATGGAAGAAAAAATATTGGAATAGTAAAAAAAGTAAGATTTGCCCAGTTTAGAGGTGGATCGAAAAAACTGTATATTTTAATAAAAACCAGAGTTCTTTTTCAAATGTTTTTAAATTTTCAGTTTTTTTTTTCCCCTTCTCTTCCTGGTATTAATGCTGCAACTGAGAGTAATTATGAGCATTAGGAACAGTTTTTGAACTAGTGATAAGACAGCTTAAAGTGGACAGTCTGAAGGGTACGTTAATCACCTGAATAAATTTTGATGAAAATTGCATTGACTTTAGAAGCTCAAAAAAGAAAAGGATATTTTAAGAAATATTCATGCTTCAGAGAAATATAAGGCTGCTTCATCAGAATAATTTAGAAGGTTTATATGAGCATTAGGAACAGTTTTTGAACTAGTGATAAGACAGCTTAAAGTGGACAGTCTGAAGGGTACGTTAATCACCTGAATAAATTTTGATGAAAATTGCATTGACTTTAGAAGCTCAAAAAAGAAAAGGATATTTTAAGAAATATTCATGCTTCAGAGAAATATAAGGCTGCTTCATCAGAATAATTTAGAAGGTTTATTACAAAAAGCATCCCAAATTTCAAACTTCTAAATCTAAACTACTTTATGTGATTATTAAAATTTCCGTATTTGGGTAATGTGAAAATTTGTACCCTTAATAGTGATTTTTTATTTCAATATGAAATGTAAAGTAATTTTTTTAAGAGCATTTTTTCATATTTAGTAAAGTAGCTTAGATTTATGCAAAAAATTTCAAGAATATGATTCATTCAAAATTTCTTTAGAAAGTCGTTAAAATCCTAGTATACGGTATTGGTATATCTTAGTATATTGCCTTGGAATGATTTTGAAAATTGTCACCAACACCAAAATGACTCGTTTACTGCTCATCATAAATACTGTGCTCACTGTTCATCATAATGTCGCCAAATCATTTTTCATTAGAGGAAGAGTAAATGATATTCGGAAACTCTCAAAGCAAAAATGTTGGAGGCAGATCCCAGGAAAACTAAATCCTGCAGATGTGGCATCTCGTGGCTACACTCCATGACATTTATGGCATTGTGGTTGGTGGGAGGGTCCCAAGTTTCAGAAAACCCATCCAGAAGGTTGGCCAGACTTTCAGTTTACTCGAGATGAAAATTCTATTATGGCAGAAATTAGAAAAGGCAGGGTTGTCAATTTCAGTGTAAAAATAGAAGATCCTGAAGGGTATGGATATTTTATGAGTTATTCTAAAATAGAGTATTCTGTTGGATTCTACACTTTGCTAACAAACTCCTACAAAAGCCCTGCCATGCTTCTGATACCCTAACAGTAGAAAAAAAGCTAATGCCGAAAGACTTCTATGGCATTTAGCTCAAAGGGAGTATTTTCGAGATAAAGAAGCTTCTGTTTGTTCAGTCTTACCTCCTTTGTTTATGAGCTGCGAAAGCTAGAAAAGGCAATGCTGTGCAAAAAAAAGGGGGGGAACGCAGAATGTGTTCCCGCCATTGTGGCATAAGTGTTTAAAAACTGTCCATAGACTTTTGGTGATGAGAGACTATTTTACTGCTAGAGAAAATTTTGTTTGGTAATGAAAGTTTCAGTGATACAATGTTCCACAGACATCTTTATCAATTAATTTAAAATTTCATAAAAAATTCATTAAAATATTTGGGTTTTCTTCCTCAAAGAATCCATTGGCACTTTTGCAGAAAACCCTTTGGTGACAGTGGCTTTTTTGTAGCCAAGTTTGCCAACAGTGATGGTTTTAGAAGATATATGCTTAAGTTTTGAAATAAAACATGATATAAAACATATATTATATACGAGGGTAAGTTGAAAAATAAGTTTTCCCTGTCGACTGTGGTCAGAGTTGTGTATGAAAGTCAAAAAATAGAATGAGACATTAAAGATATGACATACCTTTATTTTATTATTCTCGTACGAGTACGTTGAAACATTTGTCATATCGCTTGATAAGCTTCAAAAAGTCCTCCAAGAAAAATTCAGGGCTTTGCATATGGAAGAAGCGTTGAACGGCTATGGGCGAAAGTCGACACAGCAGGAAAACGCGCAAGTCACCGATACGCCATTGGGTAGAGGTCGCTGCAAATCAAGCAGATGGCGCTGTTGCAGTGCCTGTGCAAAGCGGAGACTAGCCTCTCATTTGAGCCCCGGTAGGTATGGAGAGAAGGTGCGTTTTGAATTCGTGGTCAAAGGAGGAAGTGAGAGCGGTTATCCGCTATGAATGGGCACGTGGAGTATCAGGAACAGAAATTCATAACCGCCTCGTGGAAGTCTATGGGCCAGGTGTGATGTCGAAGCAAATGGTGCGGAGATGGTGTCGCACATTCAGTGATGGACGTCAGCAAGTGGAGGACATACCGAGAGCTGGACGGACGCGCACGGCCACTACAGATGCAAATGTCAGGAAGGTGGATGACATGATTAGAGCGAACCGGCGTATCACCATCGATGAAGTAGCGGAAGAACTTGGAATCTCACATGAGCGAGCTCAAAACATCATCCACGACATTCTTCGATACAGAAAAGTGTCAGCACGATGGGTGCCCCGACAATTGACCTCGACACACAAGGAACAACGCATGGGGGTCAGCCTGGAACATCTCGTGCGTTACCATGAAGATGGCAATGACTTTCTGTTTCGGATTGTGACGGGGGATGAAACGTGGGTCCACCATTTCACGCCAGAATCGAAGGCCGCATCTATGGAGTGGAAACATCCGTCATCACCTGTCCGAAAGAAGTTCAAGACAACTCCCTCTGCAGGTAAAGTGCTCCTCACAGTTTTCTGGGACGCCCAAGGAGTTTTGTTGCTGGACTTTTTGGAGGTTGGAACCATCAATGCTACGCGCTACTGTGACACCCTGTCGAAATTGAAAGAGGCGATTCGGAAAAAGTGTCCTGGCCTTCTCACATCTGGCGTTCTGCTGTTGGATGACAATGCCAGACCACATTCAGCGACGGCAATGCAAAACCATATTGTAACTCTTGGTTGGGAGCGCCTACACCATCCGCCATACAGTCCTGATCTCCCACCAAGCGACTTCCATCTGTTTCTAGCTTTGAAGAAAAATCTCGGGGGAAGGTGCTTTGGAAGCAATACTGAAGTGAAACAAACCGTTCAACGCTTCTTCCATATGCAAAGCCCTGATTTTTTCCTGGATGGCTTTTTGAAGCTTATCAAGCGATTTGACAAATGTCTCAATGTACTTGGTACCTATGTGGAAAAATAAAGGTATGTCATATCTTTAATGTGTCATTCTATTTTTTGACTTTCATACACAACTCTGACCATAGTCGACAGGGGAAACTTATTTTTCAACTTACCCTTGTATTGTATTTTATATTATGTCCGAAGGGGCATTTCTTTCATTTACATACACATACACATTTCAATAACCATTTTGAGAACATCTGGGGTAGAAATATTTAAAAGCAGCATATCTTTAGAATTTCAAATAGGCAGTCTCGTGGGCTGGAAGTAAAAGTGTTTTATTCCATATACTGCTGCCACTGCTCACTTTGAACTCATTGAGTTTTTTAATAAAAAATTTGTTAATGTTTTACAAAATATGAAATAGATAATAAAACAAATTCAAAATACAAAATTCGGACTTTCAAGTGCCCATATTAGATGTAAGATTCCATTATTCAAAATTTGATGTCTCTAGTACCCTTGTTTTTTCACAGTACGAGAAGCGTGCATTCATTCATGCAGTTTGTTCATTATTTAATTTCTTTCAATGTAATACAGGGTGATAATAATTAGTGCCAAAAACTTGAAAAGTGGTTCAATGCTTCGATGCCAAATGCTGTTTCTGGGCTAATGCCTCTTTGGGTTAATAAGTTTAGCATTTTAAACATGATATTTGTTATACATCATTACTAAGCATATGTGATTTAAATTTAGCTAAAAATTAGTTGATTAAACATATTAATTACATGTAAGCTAAATTTAGCTTGTTGAATATGATAATTAGTGCAGTTCAATATATTTATCAGAAATGATTTCAGCATCATATTAAGCATATGCAGTTAAAAGTTAGCAGTGAATCAGGTTGTTAATCAGTTAAAAATTATCAGTGGTTCAGATTGGTAAATTGGTTGGTAGGTACGAAAATGAACTGTATTAAATACCATGAGCATGGTATTTAATATACACTGGTGTGCAAAAATTAAGGACGAAGTTGAAAAATTAGCATATCAGCTGAACGAAGAGGCAGAGCGGACAGAAAGACCAATCAGGAGATTAAGTAAGGTGATGTACGGTAGCACATGCGCAGATATGCAGGTAGACGTAATGGGGGAGTGTCTGAGTAGTAAAAAGCACGTTGTTGGTGTAAGATCAGTATTTCTGGCAAAGAGATTGCACGCCGTATAGCAGTTAAAATCACACCGAGTTGCTGCCTCAGCGAGAAATGGCGAATAATCAATCTGTTAGACGACATCTGGATGCTTTTACCCGAGGTCGAATCATTGGGAAGTTGGAGGAAGGCCGCAGTGTGACAAGTGTGGCTGCAGAGTTCGGAATTGCTCACAGCATCGTTTCACGACTTTGAAGACAATTTCAAACTACAGGAACAGCTATCCGGGGGTTTAGTAGTGGTTGTCCACGAGGAACCACACCCGCAGATGACCGGTATATTGCCTTACAAGCCAGAAGAAACAGGCGGCAGACAGCGGGAGAAATCGCTAGACACACGACACAGGCGACTGGACGACCGATATCCTGTTCTACCATGGCCAGAAGACTGCACGGTGGTGGTATGTTTGCACGATGCCCTGTACGGTGTGTACCTCTTAACGGCTGCCCATCGGAGAAGGTGTTCTCTGTGGTGCCGGGAACACCGGAATTGGAGAGACAATGAATGGGGACGAGTACTCTCTACAGATGAGAGCAGATTCAGTCTGAGTAGCGATTCTCATCGCATACTCATCTGGAGAGAGCAGGGAAGCCGCAATCATCCCTCGAACATCATTGAAAGGGACAGGTATGGAGATGGCGGTGTTCTCGTTTGGGGAGGCATCATGCTTGGTAGTCGTACAGACCTTCACATCTTCGACGCAGGTTCAGTCAACGGGACCTGTTATTGTAACGAGATTCTTCTTCCATATGTGCATCTTTTTAGAGGCGCTATGGATCCGCAATTCCTTTTCATGGACGACAATGCACCATGTCATCGCACAGTAGCTGCCGAACAGCTCTTAGAGAGTGAGGATATTGAACGTATGGATTGGCTGGCACGATCTCCGGATCTCAATCCCTTCGAGCATGTATGGGATTTTCTTGGCAGACGCTTGGCAGCTCGTACCGTACCACCAGTAATGATTCCGGAGCTTCGATTGGCACTGCAAGATGAATGGGCAGCAATGCCTCAACAACTCATTGACACCCTCATTCTCAGCATGGGCAGACGCTGTGAAACCTGCCTAGCAGTCAGGGGAGATCATATCCCCTATTAAAGACCAGATGTTTCTTGCTGGACACCCATCACAGGGATGTTTCGGCCTTCAGTTGCATTGCGCTCCATGCTACTTTTTCAATAAAGCTTCTTTTTATCCCTCTGATTTCTCTTTTAGTAAGTGTTGCTTACATTACTCATGTCCTTACGTATTGGGGATCTTACGGTACTAAATGTGTTGATTTGGAAAGCTTTTGTACAAAGTTATATTGAAAAAACCATCTCGTCCTTAATTTTTGCACACCAGTGTAGTTCAGGTTGGTAGAAAAGCATGATGTTAAGCATATATAAGTAAAGACTAGCATAAAAAAGTAAATGTTAGTATTATGATTTAAATATATTTCTAATTATTTTACTATTAGAGAGTTTTAAAAAAAATTGTATACTTAAATCTGGCAATACTTCATTTATCTTTTTTTTACTTTAATGCTCTTTAAAAATTCCTCCTCTTTTTTTCAAAAACCTGTGCCATTAAAAATATATCATAATAAATGAAGATGATATAACAGAATTTTCCATTGCGATGACAATGTACCAATCAGCAGTCACTGATGGGTGACGAAATCTTTATTATGGTTTTAAATCCAGAAAATCATATTGATTCAATGAAAGTGACAGAGATTGTTGAGAATGCAAAGACTTCAGTTGACAGTTTAGGGGGATTTCTCGACATGGCAATAACAGGAGTTGAGCAATGCAACTTTGTTACTGAATGAGAAATTTTGTGTATAAAATTAAAGAGAAAGTATTAGCACAAAAACAAAACAACTTGCATTGCCTGAACAACTTTTACTAAAAATTTAAACAATTTTTTTGAATTTTTAATTAGGCAAAACAGCAAACTTATTTTGGCATAGATGTTGAATAAAATTCTGTTAGTTTTGAGGCTGATCAGGCACAGTTTCCTCTTCTTTCGGAGCTTTTCCCTCCCTCCCCCCCCCAAAAAAAATATTCTGCAAAATAAGAGGACTATCTTCATATTGAAATTGATGGGTGGAGCAGGGAACAGAAATGCTCTGCCTTTTGTTGAGGAAAATAATGATGAAATGAGAAAAAAATAAGATATTAGAATTCTAAAAGCATTAAGAAGTAGACTGTTAAGTTGGAATTAATATCATTAATTGAAAGACAAATTTTGTGAAAGAGAAAAGCTTCAAAGAAGCTCAGCTCACCTACCAAAGAAGCTTTATGAATAATTTTTACAGAACCCAAATCAAAATTGTGAATAAGTTTCTAACTATGATTGGTTTTTGAATTATTTAGCTCTCTTTTTCAGACATAAAATTCGCATTCTTTAATGCAGCATTTTAAATTCATTTGGGACAGCTTATCTCAAAGCACATTTAAAAGATATGCTATAATTTCCCTGACTTCGATTATTCGTATTTGCATTGGATTAATCATCATGCTGTAAACTAATTTCGTGATGCATTTCCGCCCGTTAGAATTTACATGGATGCTTCTCATTTGTTTATCTGATAATCTCAGTTCTGTGTTATTTTAGTCTTTTGTATTCTGTATCAAGAATCTGTATCTTTTATTATCTAATATAATAAAAAAGCAATCTGCTCCTGTAAACTTTTGCCAAAATGATTTCCATAAGCTTTGCTGGATCTCTGCCAAGTTTCATGACTAATGGGAAAATGCAGAACTGCAATACAAAATTTGCAATTTTTTCAATAAATTAAGAAAATTTTTGTAAGGGAAGTGCTTCTGCAAAGAATGTGCTAAGTATAAATAGTTTATCAAGAATGGCAATAATAATAAGAGATTTCGTGAATATTTTTCTGCTGCTAGTGACTGTTGCATATAATGACCATTTTCTTAATTAATTGATCTTTACTCCATTTTGTTTATTATTATCTTTCATATAATGTGCCATAAAGTATAGAATATAATAATTATTATTATAATATATATATAACAGTATATGAAAAGTAAAAAGTAAAAAATTATATAAAAAAATTCAGTGATTTATTATTTATGTTACATTTTTAACACTGATTTTTTTAGGATTTTTTATTTGGAATGTAACCATTATTTTATTTTCATTAATAAATAGTTATAGGTAGTTTAGATTAGGAAATTGCCAGAGCTAGATAAATGTTTGAAGCAACTAAATAAATGTATTTTACCTTGTGACTGGAAAGTATATTCATTCATAATAGATATTGCATGCACCACACAATAAAACATTCAACAGCATTGTTGCTCCTACAGTTACTAGATACAGCCCAGTCCATCAAAGTAAACTAAAAACCACTAATTGTCAAACTATTAAAAAGTACGATTAGCGTTTAGCTGCATGTTTTGGTATTTACGTGTTTTCCGATCAACATTGAAAGTTGGCAGAGATCCTGCCGATTTTGTGCCATGTATTGCATTAAATGTTTGGAAGAAGAGATCACTCTTTATTTAGAGTAATATATAATCAGCAAGAATGGTATTATTTTTAAATATATTATTCTCATCAATTTAGTTTTGATAGTGCAATGTGAATTTGTTATTGTTTCATAACTTTTCTTTGTAATAACTCTTATTTTAATTATGAAATATTTTAGTTTTAGGATGCCTTCAGATGCAGATACTGTACCTGATGTTGTGTGGCCTGAGTCTGACATCAAAGGACCATTTAAGAAAGGAAATACTGTAGTCTGCAATTGTTTTGAAGCTGAGAATCTCCAATCTACATTGTCTGTTGGATATAGTTCCAGTCAAAATGACGTTCTTTATGCATTTGAAGATAAACCAAGAGAAGTTAGGTATGTCTTATACTATACTATTATGTTGCATTTATACAAGATAATTCATCAGTGTTTTAAAAATACATGACAAATAAATTAATTATCTTGTAGAAAGTGTTAGGTTCTTTTTTGTTAGCAGCACCACATAGCCTGTCATAAATGATTATGTAAAATCTAACTGAATGTCAACCCTTATGATGCACGCTTTTGAAATCAGCAGAATAAATTTTGTTGCATATGAAATGAAGTTAATAGCAAAGGATAAAATGACAAAGGTAAAAATTTACTTATATGAAAAAAGTCTACCATCATCAAGTCTTTAACCCTCTAAGTGTTATGGACGTAAAATTCCATATTGAAGAATGACTTTCTTATTTGATATACTTGAAAATTTTTGCCTAATCTTGGTAAATCTGATTTCCAGTTGAGTGTTTATTGAAAGAAAAGGAGTTTATGTACAAAGTAAAAGGGTCATTTTGGAATTCTAATCAAGAAAATACCACTAATTTATGATATTCTTGGCAACTTTGAAATTTCAGGGCCAAACCCATAGTGCTGAGAGGGTTAAACTTCTGATTGATATTCTTTATAAACCTAAAAAGTTGCTTTTCGTGTATTATTAATAAATACAGGGTTATTCAAAAGAAAGTACAGATTGCAAACATGTATTTCTTCCAAACTACAAAAGATAGAAACAGGATTCTAACATTAATGGATAGAGAAAAGTGTACAATTTATTATTAGTACGGGTAAAAGTTCCAATCATGGTTTAGATATGCTTAAAAACTGGTTATTTCCCAAAATTGAAGATGATTCAGATGATTTGATTTTAATTAAAAATAACGTGTTTGCACAGGAAACAATTGCTTAATTTTGCATTTAAGTCTGAATAGGAAAACAAGAAAATTACAGTTATTAAAAATTAAGAGGTTTATTTCAAAATTATATGCTGCAGCTAGCTCAGCGTCTTACCCTTAAAACCTCCCTCAAGAGAGCCCGCTGTAACCCTGCTGGTTAAATTAGAATTTTGCAGGTTTCCCCTACTCCAATTGGCAACATTATTTGGCAAGATTTTAGAGTTCCTTTTTCCCCGTTCCTTATTTTCCGGGTGACATTTTTCTGTTCCTTATTTTCCGGGGCCTTTCTTTCCATTTCCCTTTTTTCCGGGTTACATTTTTTCCACACACCTTACAGATAACCATATCTCATTTACAACAGCTGTTCTCTTTATTTACTATTGGGCAGAGGAATATTTGTCGGTGAAATACCATGGAGAAGAATTGAAATTATCTCCAAACACAATGAGCATAATTACCTTCGAGAATTATACATGCATTTTTATACAAAATAAAACTGTAAAAAAGTAGAACTGTGTCAAAATAGAAGTAAAAATATTTAAAGAAATGTTTGTCTCCAAATTGGACAATGAGTTCATGACCTTTTTGTTTTGGAATACAAATAATCATAAAAGTACCAAAATTGTTATTGATAAAAGTATTAAAAAATGACATTTTTTTCATGTTAATCTGTATTCTACAGTTTCAACATTTAGATAATAAACCTCCGTAAAATTTTATACTTCTGTATCTTTCTGTTTATTCCAAAATTAAAAACTAAATTTCATTTTGAAATTTGTTTCTATTCCCTTTTTCGAAAATATAGCTTAATGATGGAGTTCTATGAAAAGCAAAATTTTTAAGATTTTTTTCTGATTAAAAGAAGTTAATATCCAATTATGATTTGATATAATGTGGTATGATTTATGGTATGACTGATATTTGATATCAGATTAAAAAAGGTATAGATTTCTGATTGTTTATATATATGTTATGCTTATCGTATGTCTAAAACTACCACATTTTAATATAGAAACATGTAGTCTTAACTATATTTTCCTGTAAAATAAATCCTGGTATTGGATTTACAAAATTCCATTTATTAAAACATGTTGTTTTCCTAAGATATAATCCAAAAGTATACACAGTCCAGTCACATTAATGTGACCACCACGTACTTTCCATGTCAGAGTTAAATAACCAATCACAGAAGGCAGGTGGCAGCACAGTGCAGTTGAGCGTATATAAAGGGTGTGTGAGGGCTTCGGAAAACATTTCAATCGTTGGCGTAATGCAGAAACGAAGTGATTTATCCGACTTCCAAAAGGGCATGATCATTGGCTTTCGAGCCAAGGGTGGAAGCATTTCCGAAACGGCTGAGTTTGTGAACTGTTCGCGTGCCGCCGTGGTAAAAGTGTACCGTGCATGGCAAAATGGGACTGTCCAAAATCAGCGACGTGGCAAATGTGGTGCACCACGGGCCATAGATGACAGAGGCGAACGACGGTTGCGGAGATGCGTTCGGGCAGATAGACGGGCTACCGTTGAGCAACTGACCACCAAAATGAACCAAGGGGCTACCAAAAGTGTCTCCCAAAGTACTATTCAGCGAACATTGCTGCGTCTGGGCCTCCGAAGCAGACGCCTGGTTCGTGCACCTATGCTGACTGCTGTTCATCGACGGCGAAGGCTAGAATTTGCACGCCAGTACAGCAGCTGGACGTCCACTGAGTGGCGACAGGTTGCGTTTTCGGATGAATCGCGTTTTATGCTCCATCGGACAGATGGACGTTGGCGTATAAGGCGTGAAACCTCTGAAAGGAACCACCCTGCAACCATTGCCGGAACGGTCCAAGCTGGAGGCGGGAGCATTATGGTCTGGGGAATGTTTTCCTGGCATTCTCTAGGTTCACTGATCATTGTGGAAGGCACAATGGATCAATACAAGTACGCATCTGTCCTTGCGGACCATGTTCACCCCTACATGCGCATTGTTTTTCCTCAGGATGATGGCATCTTCCAGCAGGACAATGCGAGGTGCCATACAGCTGCCAGTGTACGTGCGTGGTTCGAAGAGCACCAGGATGAGTTTACCGTCCTCCCCTGGCCAGCAAACTCACCTGACTTAAACCCAATCGAGCATCTGTGGGACCATCTCGATCGAGTTGTTCGCGCCATGGATCCTCAACCGTGTAATCTAGCGCAGCTGGCCACGGCATTAGAGTCGGCATGGCTCAACATCCCAGAGAACACCTTCAGGGACCTATGTGACTCTCTTCCTGCACGTCTCGCAGCAGTCCGCTCTGCAAAAGGTGGTTATTCTGGCTTTTGACAGATGGTCACATTAATGTGACTGGACTGTGTATAGACAAGCGGAAGTACCCCATGGCAGTTAAATTAGATTGAGAGTAATTTATCTAACAGCAGAGAGAACGGTGCCGTTATAATCCTTCTCAAATAACGATGCAAAAAATACGATGCATAGTCATACATTTTTCAGTCTGATGCGATATGGAACCCATATTACATTCATCTTGTACACGTCGCATTTCTCTCTCTGCTTCTTCTTTGCCAACGTACTACTTTTTTCGGTTATACAGGTTGTTTATAAAGTCTCGGACCCATTTTGATGTTTAATAACTCATAAAATAATAAAGACACATTAAAATTAATAACACAAATGGTTAGATAGACTCAAAAAGTTTCATGACCCTTGTCAATGAACTTCCACGTGTGCCCCCTTCGTCGCACGGAGAATATCAAGTCGATATTCAATTTCACACCAGGTACCGGCAAGCATGTCGGCATCCACAGAGGCTATTGCGGTTGTAATTCTAGCTTTTAGGTCATCCATGTTCGACACTCTCCTCCTGTAAACGTTGTCCTTTACAAATCCCCACAGGAAAAAGTCCAACGGTGTTATATCAGGTGATCTGGGTGGCCAAGGAATTTGACCTCCTCGCCCAATCCATCTTCCTGTAAAATGGTCATTCAAAGAACTACGAACGATGGTACTCCAAAGAGATGGTGCACCATCTTGTTGCAAAAAGACATGTGGCTGAAGCTCTTCTAGTTGTGGAAAATACAAAGTTTTCAAACATGTCTAAGTATACGACTGATGAGATCGTCTTTTCTGTAAAAAAGAAAGGCCTAATGACTCGGTCGTGCATTAGTCCACACCACACATTAACCTTTGGGGAATCCCTTTGTGCCTTACGGTATTCATGGGGATTTTCAGATTCCCATATGCGCACATTATGGCGATTAACAATGCCAGAAAGATGAAAGGATTATTCGTCGGAGAACATTACAGAAAAGTACAGATATTTAGACCGGAAAATGAAATTATCTGAAATTAACAACACGCGCAGACGATATTTACAAAAATAAAGGTATTCAAACCTGAAAAGGAAAATATATAAGTTATTCCATCAATAAATGCCATAAGTTTGTTTATATCTTCATTATTTTATGAGTTATTAAACATCAAAATGAGTCCGGGACTTTATAAACACCGTGTATAGTCAAAATTTAGAAGTACTGATGAAGGAACACTGAGACGTAGAAACGTAGTAATGTTGTTTGGCGTAGACCATAGATCCATACTGAAGAGAAAGAATTTTGATTGCATAGAATGCTAATCCATAATGAATAGGAAACTTGGCACTCGAGGCGGATTAAATTCCATTTTTGTTTAAATTGACATTTTGTGGCCACAATTCCCTTAACACTGTAATTGTGTCTATTTCCAGAATAATTTACATTTTTGAATACTATTGTGATAGGATGAGAGCACAGCGAAATTGCATCCAAGCAGCACAGAAGGTGAAGCTCAAGTACGCATTTATTCAATATGGCATTCTGTTAAGAGAATAGTTTTGGTTTAGGTTAGAAAGGTTTCAGTTCTCTCAGTTTTAATTCCGAAATAACTACATCATCAGCGTTACACAAGCTCTGTGGCATAGATTAATCTAGAAATGGCGCAGTCCAGAAATGCTGTTATTATTTTTAGAACGGAGAGACGAAATACCCAAATTAAAAATGAGGAATTAAGAAACTATTACTAAATTAAATTATAAAGCTGATTTATATATTTTTTACCTCACATATATATAAAATTTATTTTATTATTAATCAATACGACGATCGATAGCTGTCTAACATGAAGCCCAGCAAAACTCGGAATTTAATTCTGGAACCAAATCCAATTTAATACATAAACAGAACATTTAAATTAGGTTGGCATTAATTTAAAAAAGACCAAAAGGATGTTGCTTGACAAAAACAAGTTATAAATTCTTGAATACAATTTTTATCTTAAAGCCCTAAATCTATATAATTGAAATAGGAATTTTCATAATTTATATTTAAAGAGCATTTATCATCCTATTGTAAATGTACTTCTCTGATTTTTTTTTCACCTTTTTAGAATAAATTCAAAAGGTGAGTCACTTTTGCCTTCTAGTATTGGATTCTCCATAGGAAGATCTACATATATACAGGTTTATCCTCCTCTAGCACCTACTGAACATTTTCTTCATGAGTCATCAACCAATAACGGAAATTCTGAAATTCAGTAAGTTAGATATAATTATATTCTTAAATGTAAAGAATTTAAATGTATAGAATGTATGGAGTTATGTCCATACTTACTTGAGTGTATTGATCATTTTTTTTCTAACCTTTTGAATTGTGTTATATTTCCCAGGATTATAATTGCTTCATGCAATCTGAAATGCATGCAAAATTGTATCTATGTTATCTGAAACATCCACAATCAGAGTTTAATATCTAAAATGTAGTGAAAGCTATGCTAGAATAGATCAATGTATTCTAGCATGAGAGCATAAATAATATCTGCTTAAAAGAGAACCAGATATTATTTATGTCTTGGAAAAGATGGTGTATCAGAGTGAGAGGAGAAAAATGTACACCAGCACCTAATACCTAACCTTTTAATGTCTGAACATGTGTTCTGTTGAAAAAGTATTTTGTTTCAGTATGTTTTATCATCTTTTAAATTTTTTTCCATTAGTTTTGAAAAACTGCATAAAAATAAACATAAATCCACTTTTGTAATTTTTCATAAAAATTGAGGAAAAATAAGAATGTCTAAAAACAAAAACTGAAATTCATAGTTTAATTAGTTTAGTATGAGATTTCAGTCAGCTCTTTTCGATGAATTAATTTTCAGTTGGCTAATTTTCAGTTTTATATGAGTTTAGTAATCAGCAGTCTGACTGTTAAAAGATACTAATGTATTTTCAGTCAGAAGTTATATTACTGTAAATTACTGTAAACTATCACTGAAAATTACTGTAAACTATCATCATTATTGAATTGTCTTGTTGTGATTTTTGCACTACTTTAAAATTTGAAAATTGTGTAAATCTTCATACTAACATCCTTCCATCTTATTATTTTATAAGATGTGAAATGAAAAAAAAATTGCTTACAATTGAAAAAAGGACTTTAAGTCACATGTGACAATCAGTGCAATTAATGCATTACTTGAATTAGCCATTGTTGTTTATCTTCAGTGTAGATAATTAGTTACAATGCAAACAAGGTAATGTGCATATGTTTGGTCATAGGTGTTGCATGCCACGGGTCAGAATGCAACTTTTGGCTAAAATTTTGATTGAGAAAGTCTTAATGATAGAATCCAGGATCTTAAATCTTATTTCCTACAGCATCTATTTATCAAAAGAATTTTTGGATTAACATTCTGAGATAGGATGCAGTGGATTTCCTTCAGAAATATGGTATATGTTATGTTTGGCTTGAGATTTAGTTTGGATTAATAATATTTAGAAAAATGCTAATAACATTCTTCTCATGCTGTGGGCTATGCATGAAGTATTATTGTGTTATTATTTTAACACTAATTACTAAAATACACTGCAGAGATTCAATGTTCAGTTTATAAATGAATGCTGAACCCTGTTGTGTATTTTATTTAGCTCAATGTCATATGTAAGTAATGTAATTTGCTTTATAACAGTGTGTGTCGTATGCATATAGATTCTTACATACATCATAACTTAATATTGTATTTATACATGTATATGTATTTTGCTTAGTTTAATGTCTTTTTATTGTATTTTACATAGGTGTTTAACGTGATACATAAGGGTGCATGCTGCATAGCATGTATGTAGATGCATCATAATTTAATGCTGTATATATGCATTGTATATTTAACTTAATGTAATTACTCATCAATGTATTTTATATAAACATTTATGTGATATATAATTTTATGTATCACGTAGCATGTGCATACACATAGACTTTTATGTTCTTATTTAGTGTATTTAAGGAAAGCATGTATCGTGTATTAAGATAATGTAATGTAACATCTACATAGTGTAGTTCATATAGGAAAGAGCTGTGTATTTTTTCTTTGAGTTGAAATTTCTCTCCCATAGTGCAATATTTCTGTGTAGTTTTGTGTCATATTTTTGTATTGTGACCTAGGCCTGTTAAATGAGTCAGATGCATTAAGCCCTTGTAAGGCTGTATAATTTTGAAGTAGTTTGCTGTTAATTTTCAAAGCAGACTCTTGCAGCTCCAGGGCATTGATGCCTCAAGGTAACTGAAGGGCACGGGACAAAGTACCTATTTAACTTTGTTACCAACTAGATATTCCCATCCTTCATCACTTGGCATTTGCATTGTAAATAACTAATACAAATTTTGTACGTTCGTATTGCCATTTGTTGAGGAAAGTAGTATTGAAATGTGAAAAATTAGTGTATTAGAATTCTAAAAATGTTATTTTAAGGACTGAATTGAAATCAAAAGGATAGATTTTTGTGAATGTGAAAAGCTTCAAGAAAGTTCACTTCACATATTGAAGAAATTTATTATTTTATGCAAAATTTATTATAATTTATTTATTTTATGTGTAATTTCTATAGAACAAAAGTCAAAACTGTGATTAAGTTTCCAACTGTAATAGGTTTTCGAAGATTTACACATTTCTTCTTTTTGGGTGTAAGATTCATGTTCTTTAATGCAAAATTTTAATACACTTTTAATTTGATTGATGTGTTTCAAACAACATTGACAACATATGCAATAAATTGCCAACTTTATTCTTTGGTCTTTGTACTATATTAATCATCATACTATAAACTTATTTTGTGATTTTCCTACCTCCCTTTTTGAGTTGTGTATCATATTCTACAACTATAACTTGTATATTGGATTATCTTATTTAATAAAGAACAATCTACTTCTGCAAATTTATACCAAGATGATTGTTGTAAGCTTGGTGGGATCTTTTGTACAGTTTCATATTTCATGGGAAAATACATAGATATAAATTAGAGAAAATTTTTAAAAGACCTGCTAAGAACCTGCTGAAAATGAATACGACCAAAATGACAATAGTGGTGGCAATCTCATGAATATGTTTTCTGCACAAAGCAACTGTTCCATCTAGTGGACAAGTCCTTAGTTTTACTGATTTTTGCTCCATTCTGTTTGCTATTATGGTATATTTTCAACATTGATTTTTTTATTTTGGATGTACTCATTATTTTAGCTTCCATTAATAAATAAGTGGCATTAGTTATTAGCTAAGAGAATCCCTGAGTTAGATAAGTATTTATTGCAGCTGAAAGCACAAAACGTTTTGATTAAAAGTATGTTCATTCATAGCTATTCAATGTATTAAATTATAAAGCATTCAGCAACATTGTGGGTCCCATAATTAGTACATATACCCATTCCATCAGAATGAACCGGGAGCCTCAAACTGTTCAAAAGTGAGATCAGAAAAGAGTTAAATTGCATGTTTTGGTATTTACATATCTTCCTTTCAATTGTGAAAGTTGGCAAAAATCTGCCAAACTTGCACCATTCATACCTTTTAGAATTTTTAAAGAATAAATCACTCTTTATTGAATGTAATGTGTAATCAGCAAAAAGGAATTATTTTGAAATATGTTACTCTTATCAATTTAGTTTTGTTGGTTGAATGTAAAATTTTTACTCTGTCATAACTGTTCTTTATAATACATTTAGTGTTTTCCTAATTATGAAATATTTTACTTTTAGAATGTCGTCTGATGCAGATACTTTATCTGATGTTTCATCTCCTGAGTGTGATATCAGTGAACCATTTGAGAAAGAAAATATTGTACTCTCAGATTGTTATGATTCTGATCAAGACAATGAATCTGGGAGGCTTCATTTTGCAGTGCCTGTTAAACAAAGTTCCAGTCAAAATAATGTACTTGATCCATTCAATGATGAACCAAGAGAAATTACGTATGTCTTATTTTATTATGTTCTATAAAATTAATAGCAAAAAAGTTGCACATCTGATACAAAATTTGAAAGTTTTCTATTTATTTTTTAATGGCAGCCAATTAGCCCCAAATATAAATGTTGGCATGGTATTTTAACTAGATGGCAATCCCAGTGACACATACAGCTGCTTGACAAAAAAAAAAAAAACCCTATTTTCATTAAGTACAGAAAGACTACTCACAATAGATTTTACCGGGGTGATTTCGGAATATGCAGGAAGCTTAAAAATGTAGATTTCATTTAACATTACTGAAAGCATTTATGTCTTCTCATGCAGTCAATGCCACATGAATTCAATTATGTAGGAATCTACGGAGTGCTGGACAGTGCTGCTTCAACATTTATTTTGCAATTTTAGAGTGCTTCACAGCCTCTAAAACAGTCCTTGCAACAGTTTCATTGTTTCCCGAGAAAAAAGATTGCCACTTGAATAAAGAAGCAATGGAAAATTGCTGCATTTGATGTTCATTCTTTCAGCTTATTCCCAATGATGTCATTGCATGATTGCTTGTGGTGTGATATGAATAGGCTCCCGCTTAGTGCTTTGGTGTATAATTCGGGTTGATACCACATTAACAGAAAAAAAAAAAAACTACATTTTATTATACTGAAATAAAAGTTGTAATCCTGTTTTTACCATGTTTATAATTTGATGTATTTACCATTGTCATTATGAGAGATGTTTGCACATCATTAAGAGTATTTTCTTGGACATAAAGGAAAGCTGGGTGATGCCACAATTGAATGAATATGATGCTTGTTACCTCTTTCTGCGAGACAGTTGTCTAGCTTCGATCACAAAGAACACTATTGAGAGTTTGGAACTGGGAACAGTTATTTAATACAAATAATAAACATATTATTAATAAATAACATTGATTAATTTCAGCATAAGTACATTTCATTAAAGAAAACTATTTTTGATTAAATGAAAAGGTTATACATCATCCTTTTCTTAAGCTGAATTTTGCCTTAATTAGAAGTGTCATTTTTAGACTTAAAATGTTTTCCTGGTCCACTTCATTCCCACTTTATAGAAAAATATATACTTGCTTTTTTTTAAAAAAAAAAAAAGAAAATAGAACCCTCAAGTCTTTGCAAGGTTTGGAACCTTCTCTTATTTATTTTTAACGTATTTATCCTCTATGCTTTTTGTAGAGCCTAAATGAGAAATACATTTGTTGCAGTTTACAATCAAAATAGCATTTGGAAGTAATGATAATAACATGCTTGTTATACTGAGGGCCATACATGAGTGTTAGTGTATTAAGATAATGCAAATAAGTAATACAAATTTTATATGAATGCAGCACCTTCTGCTGAGGAAACTAGTGAGGAAACATGAAAAATTAAGATATTAGAATTCTAAAAGCATTAGAAAAGACGGAATTGAAGCTAATGTCGTTAAATGAAATAGATATTTGGAAAGTGTGAATGTGAAAAGCTTCAAAGAAGTTCTTTTCACCTACTGAAGAAGCTATATGAATAATTTTTTGCAAAACCAATCAAACCAGTGATTAAGTTTCCGTATGGGATAGGCTCTCAAAGATTTGTTTGTTTCTCTTTTACAGACATAAAATTCATGTTGTTTGATGCAAAATTTTAACTCTTTTAGTGTGATTGATGTATCATAAACAACACGAATAAGACATGTTTAAATTCTTTGGACTTTACGCTGTATTAATCGTCATGCTATGAACTTATTTTGTGATACTTTTTCTCCACCCCTTAAAATGTGCATGGGTGTTTGTGAAATAATCTCAAAGCTTGAGTTCTGTAATTAAGTTTTTATTTCCTATATCTGGAATTTGTATCTATTTATTATCTAAATCATTAAAAAATGATCTACTCCTGCAATTCTACCATGATTCCATAAACCTGGCAGGTTTCATGGTTGATAAGAAAATGAATAAGTACAGGTGAAGAAAAACCTTTTTTTTTTTTTTTTTTTTTTTTTAAAAAGAACCACTTCTGCAACGGACATATTAAATATAAATACTATCAAAGTGGCAGTAATGTCCGTGATTTCAGGAACAAGTTTTCTTCATATAGCAACTGTTCCATTTAGTAGGTGTGCTCTTAATTTACTAATATTTGCTTTAATCTTTTTTTAATTACATTACCTTTTCAACTTTGACTTTTTTTTTATTTAGGATGTATCTATTATGTTAACTTCCATTAATAATTAGGTTGAGTTAGTTTAGTTAAGGAAACCATCAGAATGAAAGAAGTGTTTGTGAAAGACAAAAGCACATTGCATTTTAATTGCAAATATATTCATCTAACAGATATTACAGGCAACCAAACTATAAAATATTCAACAATATCATAGGATCTACAATTAATCCCTGTTCTATCAAATTAAAAATGGAGTCTCTGATTGTCAAACTATTAAAAATTGAAATAGGAAAGGACTTTAACTGCATTTTTCAATATTTATGTATTTTCCTATCAACCATGAAAGTTGGCCATGAATACTGAATGAATACTACAACCATGAATACTGCCTATTTCCCACCATTTCTATTGCGAAAAGTTTGGATGAAGAGATGACTGTCTATTATGTGTAATGTGTAATCTGCAAGAAGTTTATTATTATAAAATATATTAAGCTCATCAATTGAGTTTTGATAGCGGAATGTAAAATAGTTACTCTAGTTTAACATCTTTAGGTAATAAGTTTTATTTTCCTAATTATAAAATGTTTTACTTTTAGGATGCCTTCATCTGCAGATGTTTTATCTGATGTTTCATCGACTGAGTCTGACGTAGATGAAGTTTTCGATTGTTCGGAAGCTCCAAGGTTCCTATGTGGCTTGCCTGCTCAATGCAGTTCAAGCCCAGTCAGCCTACTTTATGCATCTGATGATGAACCTGCAGAAGCTATGTATGTCTTATAGTATTATGTTATATATATACAAGCTTATGTCTAGAATAAATATAAAATACAAAGAAGGTTTTCCCAGGTTGATTTCAGATTATCAGTAGTCATAAAATTTTATATTGTCAAAAACATTTGCATCTTCTCATGCAGTCCAAGGGATATGAATTCTATTAAGAATTTGCACAGTTGACAGTACCATTCTGACATTTATATTGCCATTGCCATTGCCATTTTACACTGCCTCAGAAACTTGCAACAGTTTGATTGTTTCCTGACAAAAAGGTCAGCACTCAAACACCTCCATATTTTGCAAACATTCAGTGTTTTCAGTTTTGCTGCTATAAGATATGTGTGCAAAGTATTGGGAAGTTTGTTTTAGAAATACTGGATAGCTGAGTGATCCTCATTTGAATAAATATTATGCTTATTATCTCTTTCAATAAGGCAGTTGTCTGGTCTCCATCACAAAGACCATTATTGAGAATGTTTCAGTCAGAATTTACCATTAAGATAGGAACCATATAAAGGATTATCACTTCTCCCCTTGTTTGCTGTCGTAGTGCACTGGTAGCCAGTCTGATGAGCAGTTAGAAAATTCACATGACTGCATCTATTTCTTGTCTCCACATTGCTGTGATTTCTGTGTATGCTGTTCTGATGTAACTACTACCATTATAAGGTATTTCTCCCACCTTCTTAGCATGCCTTCATGGTGTAATGTCCAGCTCACTCGGCGTGTATCGGGAAGTCCAAGGTTCAAATCCCGGGTAGGGCATTGCTTATTTTTCATATCTTCATGCTTCGAAATAACCTAATGTTTCAACAGTGGTGTCCAAACTAAAAAAGTGGTGAATGATGATTTTTCATCACCAGGATTTGGGTCCCCTAAACCCCAATCGCCATTTAAAAGGGGTTATATAAGGTATTTCTCCCACCTTCTTGGCATGTCTTTGGGGTGTAATGGTCAGCACACTCGATGCATATTCAAGAGGTCCGAGGTTTGAGTCCTGGTGAGGGCACTGCTCGTTTTTCATGTCTCCTGCTTGGAAATAACCTAATGTCTCTACAGGCTCCAGTCCAACAGTTGGAGTCTCAGTGAGTGCATTTACAGGAATATCTTGATAAAAATTTGTCTTCGAGGTGGACAGAACATGTAGAACAAGGAAATTATATATTACCTCAATCTTTAGATTTAATCTCACACTATTGTTCCTTGTGACAATTTATCATGGGCATTGTCTTTGTACCTCACTTCATGCAAATTTCCATCATCACTAATGCTATGGCACTGGTTATTCTGAATGCAGAATGCAAAATGAATTATCTGATAGCTGTCTATCATATTAGCAAAAATGGACATATTTGTGAAATATGCTATGGGGAATAAAGAAAACGTAAGCTTGTTTGCCTATATTTCAATATTATAAAATTTGGTATTGGTTACGTAGTTCATTTGTCATGAATTTTTAAAATGCTTCACAGAGTTAAAACTAACCCTGAGGTTGAATAAGTAAGAAATTTTTGTGTAAAAATAAAGACAATGTAGTTTTCTCCTTTTTCATTTCATTCCTCTTTCATTCAATAATTTCATTTTTTAAGCCAAAAATAATTGCTACTTATGATTTTATGCAAAAACATTGGTAGAATTATAATTCAGCAGATGAAAAGGTAAAAGCCAAAAATAATTGCTATTTATGATTTTATGCAAAACATTGGTATAATTATAATTCAGCAAATGAAAAGGTAAAAGTTACTTGTCAGGTGCAGGTTGATGTCAGGTGCAGGTTGAAACTCTTTTTAGAAAGATTCCCAAACTATTGATAGGCAAACATTGTCCACACATGAAAATATAACATACTTTAGCATTTTAAAATACAAATTTTGGTGTTAAATTAGGATTACATGATTCATTAAAAAAAAATAAATAAATAAAGTGCTGACATTTGGTTCCAAATCTTTCTGTAATTTTTTTTCCACTATTTGTTTCCCCAAGTATGCAGTCATCTGAATTCGTGTAAAAAAAATGCAAATTCCACTAGCACATGTTTTAAATTTAAGGCAAAAAATATTAATATATTTATAAAAATTAACAGGAACTTTTTGGAACTTCAAATATAACAAAAAAATGCATATAAAAATGGCAACATTTGCTTAACTGAAGGATTGTTATGAGCATGGTTACCTGAGTTTGGGAAACTTTCTGAAAATTTATCAATTTCTACTAAGGTGACTGAGACTTGAGATTGATAATCTGTTTTCCAGAACTGATTAAAAGAAATGATTCACTTTACTGAGCAAGTATTCTCCTATCCGATGAAAATGGAGCAGTAGATTTATAGCAGTTTACAGAGAGCTCATGTCTCCTGACGAAGTGGCATTAAAGTTAATTGAATTCTTCTTCTGTTCTATTCTTTTTTCTTTAAATTTCATTGATTTTTTATTTGGGATATTGCTTGTTTGAAGTGTTTTGGTTTTAACATATATTAAATTATTTTTTGCATTCATAGGATTAATTGAAATTTATTACATATGAATTTCAATTTTTGGTCTTTGGGAAAAATTGAACCTAAATTTTTTACTTTATATATATATACATATACATGTGTGTGTGCTTTTAGTTTGCTTGTGTTCCATCTGGTATTTAAAAAAGCAAAACATTCATTAAACCAATGCATCTTAGCAAAACTGCCCACACCACTTGCCAAATTGATGTAATTTTTTCCCTCATCTGGCAGTGCTAGGATCTGTTTAAAGTATGTGGATTATAGGTTCTCAGTTTCCTGCTCGGATTCCCAGCTGTCGACAGTCCAGCACTGCTTTCATAGTTTGCAAATCTAGATCCTTCAGAGTCTTGATTATTCACTCCTTCTCTAGCCACAGATCTGATTCCTATGAAGTCTTCAATATTCATTTTTTTCAGATGCAAATCTGGCTTCTGCGGAGTCTTGATTGTTTGCTCTTTTCACTTCCTCTGAGCTGCTCCTTTGAGTTTCATTTTGATTCTTTGAATACTGTATCATAGTATAGCTGTGCATATTAGGTATTACCTTTTTTATAGAATGTTATTCTAGCATTTATGTAAAATAGTATTTTTATTTTACTAACAACTTATAGTCAAGAGTTCTGAATTTATCTTTAATCTTATTTAGAATTAGTATATATGTATATTTGTCACTCCTTTGAAGGAAAAAAAAAGAAATTTGAAGGAAAAATTTATATATATATATATATAAACATAAATTTTTCCTTCAAATGTATTTTTTTAAGGTTGTGGAAATAAATGTGGACCTTATTGCATAGAAGAACCTTAAGCAATATGTGGTATCATTTTGTCAGACTAGATAAAAAAAAATTGATGTGTACACCACATGACTTCCTTGTACGGAATATTAAATTATATGCATTTTTTCCTGCATTTCGTTTAAACTTATTTCCACGAATTTCATTAGAGATATATTTCTCATTCAATTAATTCAGTTCTCACCTTGCAACAAGGCAAAAATACATGAAGCCTCAAAAAAACTATATTAAAAATTGAAAAATATAAAACATAAATACAGTTAAAACAATTTAAAGAGTAATTTTTACAATTAAAATTAGAGTTTCTATGCAAAAACAAGCAATTTGGCCAGCAGGCAAGAATTTTATATTTTTCAGTGCTCAAAACTAAATGTTTCCTTTTGGTCTCGCTCGGCAAAAAAACACTGAAGGCATAGAAACTGACTTAATTTGTTGTGGACGCTGAGTCAATATATGGGATAATATAATAAATAATAATTCCAGAAGGATTAAGCATGATTTAATTCACAATAATAAAAGAAGATGTTATCTTTCTTGATGTAAAGCTTAGTTTCTCTACATTGGCAACAAATCACTAAGTTTCAAATGTAAACAAATATGACTGCTATGGTTAAAAAAAAAATTAGGCTTAGCCACACTTAAACAACTTTTAAATTATTGATAGTTCTACAACTATTGTGTGGAAGTTAACTAAAGGCATAAAAACCTTAACTGGAAGATAAGAACAGCATAATTTAATCATTTTTACCAACGTTACCAACCAAATGCACAATTTACGAACATATAATAAGAATTAAAAAACTGAGCTCAATGAGCTAAGTAACAGAGAAAAGTGCATCTCCCTTTTCAGTGGCAATTGGCTGCACCAAAAGTATATACATACTTTTGGTGCAGCCAATTGCCACTGAAAAGGGAGATGCACAACTATATGTTACAGCAGTCCTATATACAAAATTTCAAAGTTCTGAGGCCACTCATTTTTCAGTTGTGTGAGATACATGCATACATGCAGACACCATGGAAAAATCTCTTCTGAATCCATTTTAAATTAGTTTTATTGTTCGTTTTGCGGAAAAGATTCCTTTACAGAGTTCATGCAGAAACATCGTTAAATTGCATTGGATAGTAGTGAAAATGAATATTTTCATTGAAATTGTGAATTGTGAATTCATTTACCTGGAATTTTTTGTGATGACAATACTTCCTTTACATACTAGGAGGTAAAAAGGGAAAATTCCGGTATTGTCAGCAGACAGTTTCCTGTTCTTTGGGATCTGCCTGCAATCTAAAAATTTATTTTGACACTGTTCTTTGCAGTAGCAACAAAATATCAATTACACTAATAAAATAATGCAATCTTTAACAAAAATGAGTTTAGTTTTCATCATTTTTTAATATTTAGCACTTTTTTTATTCCAGAATTTTATTGTTGTTCTATGTAGAATGGTGTTTTTAGGGAATATCAAATGTACAGTTGAAAGAAATCGGTCCAGGGAGTGAGCAGTTTGATTGAATTGTTTCCACCGATTCCACTTTTGTTCGATTCTTCCTGCTCCTCTCCCCTCCCCAATCTTTGCTCACAACTCTTGATCCACACCTGTTTTGAGTTCATTCATCAAGCTCATTGTCAGTGAGCGGTGAATCGTTAAAAAGAAGTGATTTACTTCAGTGAGTGAATGGTTCTGATCTGATCCCTTAAAGGAGCTGTTTTTCCCGTCTCTAGCTGCGATAACATGTTTATACCAAATAATTATATAGATGATCAAAAATCCACATAGCTTGTTAAGTGTATATAATAGTAAACCAGGAAGTTAATAAGATCACTAATGTTTCAAATTAAAAACTTCTGTTCTTATGTTTATAAATGTTGCAATTAATCGAAGCTCTGTTTTGTCTGTGGGGGGTTAAGTTTTCTGCAAAATAGTGGAGAAAATTAATCAGGATACATCTATGTGGTGGCTAAAGAAAATAAAGTTACTAATAACAGTTTAACTTATTTAAAAATGAATGTTTTAATATTTCTGTAATAAAATGGAGAATTAGTTAATAATTGTTACTTTCTGACTATCCTCACCCTCAACGAAAAGCATGCTGTTGAGTACATGTGTATTTGCACTTTTAAAAATTCAATTGTTGTTTTTACTGATTAGCTATTTCTTTTGTTTGGAGTTTGCTAATGAAAGAAAGCATTGCATTTCTCAAGGGATATAGTGTTCTGCCCAACAGTATTCCCCTTTTGTGAAGTTGTACTTAAATGACTGAATTTTGTGGAATTGCATTATGCAAAATTCCAAGGTTAATATCAAAACACATGTAAGAAACTGATTTGGAGATAGCCATATCTCATTTACAAGAGCTGCTTTCTTTCTTTAGATGAGCAAAGGAATATTTGTCAGTGAGACACTCAGAAGAACTGGGATTATCCCCAAATACAACTATTGGTTGGTGTAATTAACTCTGAGAAATGTGCGTGTCTCCCATGGAAAAAGAAGAATGTAAAAATATAAGTGACTTTGGATGCATTGTTGAAGTAAACATAATAATACTGAAATGTTTCAAACCAAAATGGGCAATGAGTTTTTGCTTGGAGCGTGGATAAATTACCAAAATTTTTAAATCGCAGCATTTTTATTATTTGCAGTAAATATTAGTATTGCAGTATTTTTTTTTTTTTTTGTTTGTTATTATGTATATCCACATTTCAACATTTAGATTTTACATCCTTGCAGGTTGCATTCCATGTGAAATTTAACATATTTCTGCATCAGTTTGCCCAAGTAATTCCAATACTAAAAATTATGTCTTATTTCGAAACTTGTTTGTTTTTCTGTTTCATGAAAATATTTCTTTATGATGGACTTTTTTGAAAATAAAGAATTTGTAAGCTTTTGATGTAATTGATAAAAAATTGTATATTTTTCTGTTTGCTAATTTATATGCTTTGTCTGACATATATCAAAAGTTATTATATAATTGACAACTCTCCTTGTTTTGCTGGGAGACTTCAGAATTTTTTTCAACATCTGCCGATAAATCACCAAATTTCCCCGTCTTTAATTTTTAGCCTTTACTGAAGAAAGTATTTCTCAGCAATAAATGAAATTTATTGAATTGATAAAACTTAAATTGTACAAATTTAATTCTCCCACCCTTAAGTTTTTTTAATATAATTTTTCTTATTAAATTTTATTTGATCTGAAATGTCTTAATCTACAGTAAAGAAGTTAAAACTTTCCATGGAGATTCAACTAATGTTTAATCAGTTAATATTTGTAATCAGAATTTTTTTTACATCCATAAATGGTACATTATTAAGCTGATCCACACAATAGTATGTACATTAATCATTAATTTTATTTTCATCATGTTTAAAAGTACTTTGATATATTAAAGCTTTCCTTCCGATCAAGTTTTTTCTGAGTCTAGAAATGTTAGAAAATTACCAAATGATATTAGCCAAAGAACATAAAATTTAGAATATCTAATTAAATATTTACATATTTTGTATCAAAAGCATGTTATAAGAGGTTAAAATACCTGAATCGTATAATGCTTGAAATTATCATTTTAGCAGAAACAAACTTAATTGCACAGTTTTATATGTTCTTAATTCTGATTCTTATGAAATAATTAAGTTTCCCAGTGTATTAAGTAAATCCTGAATTTGGAATTTTACACAATTTCATTTATCTAAGTATCTGTCTTATTTTATTTTGCCGTAATAATGAATACAAGAAGTATTTCTGCATGAAAATGTCTTTGTATCTAAAATTTTAAAGTGTGCTATTTTAAAACTGAAATCCTCAGAAAATGTGATTTTCAAATAAATTTTTTAATTTTTTTAAAATTTAATAATCATCAAGATTTAAAAAATGATACTTTCCATAAATCTATGTAACTGAAATAAAAATTTTCATAGATTATATTCACAGATCATTAATCATCCTACTGCAAGTTATACTTCTATTATAATCTTTCTTCACCCATCCTAGGGTAAATTCAGAAGATGACTCATTTTCATCCTCTAGTATTGGATTTACAATAGGAAAATCCACATATATACAGATTTATCCTCCTCTAGCCCCCACTGAACATTTTCTTCAGGGATCATCAAGCAATAATGGAGAGTTCAGAATTGAGTAAGTTGCATATAATTATGAATGTAAGAGTACTATGAACTTCAGCTCATAAAATGTATAGAATATGAATGTACTTACTTGAATGCATGGGTAATATACTTTTGAAACCTTTTGAATTTTGTTGTGTTTCCTAGGAGTGTGATTGCTCTATGTAATTTGAAATGCATGCAAAATTGTGTCTATGTTATCTGAAACATGTGCAGGCAGTGTTTAATATCTAAAATATGCGACTGAATGCTGCGATAGATGATTGGTAGATGAATGGAGAACAGCCAAACATCATTATCTGTCTAGCAAAAGACTAAGGAGGGTTTGAAAAGTACACTTCAACATCTAATATGTAATTGCTTATTGTCCAGACATGATTTCTATGTTGAAAAATATTTGTTTTACTATGTTTTATCACTGTTTAAGTTCTGTTTTATTAGTTTTGAAACACTGCATAAAAGCAAACTTTTTTTTTTTTTTTTAAATATAAAAATTGTTAAAAAATAAGAACATTATAAAAAAAAATTGAGATTCATGGTTTAATTTGTTTAGCATGAGATTTTGATCTATTCTTTTATATGAATTATTTTTTAACACATATTTATTATATTTAGTGTTAAAAAGATTGCCAAGTAAAAAGAAACAAATCTAAGTTGCTCCAAAACATTTTATGTAAAATTCTTTTGCAATTACTGGTCAGTATTCAGACTGTTAAAAAATATATTATCAAGGGCAAATCATAATGTGAAATGTACTATAAACATTTCATCATATATTAAATACTGTATTTGTGCTTATTGTATTGTTGAGTGAAATCTGAGAGTTCTGAACTTTTTATGAAGATTTGGCCAATGTTTAATTAGTTAATGTTTGTATTTAATTTTGTTTTACCCAAATATATGGTACATCATTAAACTTATCAGCACAGTAGTAAATACATTAATTTCTAGCTTTATTTTCATTATGTTTTTAAAGTACTTTGATAAATAAATGCTTCATTTCCCTACTCAGATTTGTCTCACTAGAAAGGTGTAAAATCCTTACAAAATTATATTAGTCAAAGAACTTCAGATTTGGAATATCTAATTAAATATTAATATATTTTACATCAGAATCGTATTTTTAGTAGTTCAATAACCTAGCGGGAACTCTGAGAACTTCTGGTTTTCATGCGAGCACAGGCCAGTTTTTCGTAGTTCAAGGTTGGCAGCTATGCTTTTTTGTTGCTAAGGTTTTTTCTCTTTGTAGGGTACATAAATCAAAACTGTAAATTTGATTTTCAAGAGCATCCCGATTCTTTATTTTAATTTGTTTATTTCTCCTTTTTATCCTAAAAATACAGTGGTGTGCAAAATTTAAGATTGAGACAGTTTTTTTAATGTAATGCCGTTCAGAAATGTTTTACATTGACCCACATCATACCATAAGGTCCTCAAGATGTGAACAAGTGACTAAAACCGTACAAATAACGCATTTTATTTTAAAAGCAGCTGTGAATGTAACTGGAGAGAAGACGGAAACATCCATGTGATAGGCCCATACAAAGAGAAATCCAGTCTTAAAAGGGTATATGATCACCCCTGCATTCGATACAGGAATTGCGTCTGTCCATGCTGAGGACAAGCTTATCAAGGAGCTGTTGAGGCATTGCTCTCCATTCCTTTTGCCATGCCATTTTCAGGTGCAGAATCATTATTGGCAGCTGCTCACATGCTGCCAGGCATCTCTGGAAAAAGTCTCACACATCCAGTGACCTTATAGACCAACCCATGCAATGTGAACTTGGTTTAAGTGATCCAGGTGATGTCTCCTGGATTGCCTGTTAGCCGTATCATGTGATAGTACTAATGTCATTGAAATCACTATAAATCATGCAATAGCTTTCACTGAATTGTGAATAAGGTATAAAGCACACCACTCATGTACTTATACCTTTCCAATACTTTTTTCCTAATGTCACCATATATGCTCATGTCCTACTACCTGTCCCAAATCTGTTTCCTAGTTGTTCTTTTGGTCTATTCCGTTTTTTTGTTGTGCTTTGATGCTAATTTCTCTCCCTCATCCTTAATTTTTGCACACCATTATAGTATTTGCATATAATAAATCACTCTAAACTGCATTATTTCAAAATTAATTCATATCATATGATTCTTGCATAACAATAATGATGCAGTCATGCACATAAGGCTTCATCCAATAATAATTTCAAATTTGTCAACCAAAGCTTAAACAACAAAAGCTTGACCAAAACTAAGTCATTCTGAAATGAGTTTTAATTCTCTGTGCTGTGAAATCTCTAGGCACTCTGCTCTGTCTTTCATCAATATTAATTCCTGTGAAAATATAAAAAGGCATAAATGTGATTATGATCAAAATGGGTGTGCAAATTGCATCCATTGCACTATATAACTTAAAGCTGTGGCTTTCAAGAATGAGAAATGTTAAATCTGCACAACTGTTAACATCTTTAAAGTACTCAATAAATTCATCACTCTGTAAATTTTATTCTCTGTTGCATCATCAACTTTTAAATTGTCGTGTGTGTGTTTGTGAGGCAGGGTGCAATATAAAATTTATACTGTATATGTATTATTATGGCTAATATAATTTCTAAATTTTAGCACATTAGATTCTGCCAGTGATGGAAGTCAGACGGATGAAGAGTTTTCGACGATAAGGAGAGATTTTCTAACATCTTATTGTGATGACCTATCTGAAGATGAATTTCAGCTCTCTCCTGTACCTTATCCTGGAGAGCATTTTCCTAGTACAAGTAGATCAGCTAGAATTATGTATGTCTCATACTATCATGCTATTCATAAATATATATATTGCATATTTAAAAAAATTTATGGGCAGGTTTATAATATATTATAAATAAGTAGATAATAATTTTTAACAGCTTAACAATTTCAATTTTTAAGATTGGTAGCAATATGCCAAAAAAAAGTGCAGAAAAGACGAATAATTGGTTCTGATGTATTAGCGACCTGTAATAAAGTGCCATATATATTTTTCAGAATGCACCAGACTATGACAACGATGTGCATAACAATGTTTCAGTTTTAACAAAGAAAACTGCCACTTTCACATGCATTCTTTTTGTACTCTTCTAGTTTCCACAGTTTTTATTAGCAAGTCTTCTTTGGGGGAAGGGGGGGTTTAAACTCAATTTTAAGCTATTCATTTGTTTGATTCATCTGCAGTGGAAAAACCGTCAGTAAATCTCTGCAGGAGTGAAATATTTTTGCTTTGAAACAATTGCTTTGGTCTTGAAAGTGATTCAGTTGATACTGGTAAATTTATTAAAGATACTTGTAGTAGCAAATATGTTTAGTAATCTTTGTAATATGTGTGCCACACTGTGCTCCTAGCAGTGTGTCTGTTGTTGATACAAACTTTTGTTGTGGGGTGTTGTTGATATTTCTTGTCTCTTGAACAACTTCTGTAGCTGCAAACTGATAAATTCTCATGTCTATTTTCAGCCAGGACAACCATGTACACAGGTTATATCTGTTGGATGGCTGTGACAGCACTGGCATGTTGTTCTTGGTCAGCATCTCCCTTGTCAATGCAGTGTGGCTTAACACATTGGTATGGTGGATGATCCAACTCTGACAGATCTCTGGGCAGACTAAGCAATTCATTTTCAGTCTTGCCAACACTTGGACACGAAACATTGCATTTTCACTGCCCTTTCAGGACTTTCTTTGTTCCACTCATTTTCACAGAACAAAAATGGAATTGTTTTAAGTTTCAATGTGGCATATGCCGCAATCATCCTCATTGTGGCACTCATTCAGGACTGGCATTTTGTGTATGGATTATATTCAGACTCGCAGTTTCTCCTCTGCAGTTAACACAGCCATAAAGTTTGTATACTGTGTTGCCACATGCTCCAAAAATTCACAGCACATTATCATTCATGTCTGTTTATGAAAGTTGGTCAGAATTTTTTTTTCTTAAATTTTCATTTTTGGCAAGTTTAACTTGTTCAAGATTAATCCCATACTTGTATGTCAATCATCTTTTAAAATGTTATGCATATGATCCATATTTTTGTTGCTTTTGTTCATGGGTAGTCTTCCCTCCTGTTTTTCATCCTACATGTTTTCTTTCCCCTTTTTGAAGACCTTATGCCAAATAAAAACCTGTGTTCTTTGTTGGCACTCATTCACAAAGACTGTCAACCACATGTTGAAAGTCTTCATCCCAGATTTTCTGAGTTGCATTCAAAATTTGATGGCATATTGTTATTTAATAGAACACTACGTTTTTTTTTTTTTTTTCATGGCATGTTGCTTGCACAGAGCTTTACTGAATTCATATCATGCTTGCTCTTTTGCTCTGAGGCAAATGCAGTTTGTTGTGATGTGTTGCTAAGACACTGAACTACTTTCTTCCACTACAAGTTTTTTCACTCACTATGTGTGCATGACATGCCAGAGTCAATCCAGTTACTCACAGGACAAGCTCTATATTCTTGAAGATATGACCATAAGACTTTTACTTCAGTAAAAGAAGGAAAATAAACTTGTAAATAGATTTGATTCATGTTTATCATAGTTACCAGCTGTCACAGTTTCTCGTCATACCTTCCTTATAGATAACTGAATCTTCCAGTCTTTAATATTTAGCCTTTAAAAATAAAAGTGTTTTTCTGTAATAAATGAAATTCATTACATTAATGAAACTTAATTTATTCAAATTTCATTCCTCAACACTAATGAACTTCAGCATAATTTTTTTATTAAATTTTATTTGATTTTAATCTAGCATAGGGATTTGTATAATTTTATATGAAGATTAAACTATTGACTAGTAAATATTTGTATAAGTTTATCTGCACAACAATATGGATATGAATTACCAACTTTATTTTTCATCATCTTTAAAAATATTTTGATAAA
>KK118424.1:46174-72155 GCA_000611955.2 Stegodyphus mimosarum
TTAGTTACAGAATATAAAATTTAAAGTGTGTAGTTAAATAATTATTCATGTCAGAATCATATTATAAATAGTTGAATAGCCTGCATCATGAGTTGTAAAGTAAATTAAAATAAGTTTGGAATTCATTTAAAATGGTGCCGCTGTGAAACACTAAAGTCTCCAGTTTTGGGTGCAAGAATTTCCAGTTTTTTTTTTAAATATATATTTCATAATAGTTAGTTATGAAAACACATATATAACATATATGTAAATAATTAAATTGACATATATGTAAATATATATTAAATATATGTTAACATATATGTAAATAATTAACATATATGTAAATAATTAAATTGGCATCAAAGTATTCTTCTGTAAAAAAATAACCAAACCATACCAAGGTGATAGTGTTTAATGTATGAATACCAACTAATCTGTTACGATTAACAGAAAACCATCATTGACAATTTATGTATATTTCTGTCTAGTTTAATTTGGAAAATAAGTTCACTCAATGTAACCAAAAAAAGAATTAACAAAATAGCAGAATTAACAAATTAACAAAGAACATTATTTTAAAAGCAAATGTTTCCATTTGTACATTATTGAAAATAAAAATTGGTTTAGAAAAAGGTTTCTGATTCTAATAAATAAGATGATGCACATTTTTGGGAAAAGTATTGATGATTTAAAATTTTTCTATTAAAAAAAACCTTCACAAAATCTTGCAAAATAGTATTCTAGAAAATACTGGTAGGCTTCAGTATTAGCACGTAATATTACTTGGATTAATTAACAATGAAAAATATTTGTATTTTAATGAAATTTGTATGATTATGATTCTAAAGTAATAATAAAACTTCATAAAAATATGAATAATGTATTTTTAGACTTTGAAAACTTATAAGTTACTCAAGTGAAAATTTTATAGTGTACTAGTTGTAATTAAATTGTTAATTAAAGAATGTTACACACTAGTAAATCTCAAAAGAATATTATTTAATGGCATTTAAGTAAAAAAAAAGAAAAAAGAAATCAACCTCGAGTTTATTTATTTATTGATTTCTCAAGTCAAGTTGAAAAGGATGTCAAGTATCCCAATTTTGAAATGAAATAACTGGAGCTAAAATTGATTTTTTTTAATTAAAAGTGTCAAATCATGAATATTTGCATCATTTAAAATATTTTGGTAACTGGAATCAGTTGTCTGCAATTAACAAGTGAAAAAATAAGCCTGGGTTTTTGTATACATGGTGTATATCAAAATGAGTTTTTTTTTTTTAATTTTCAGCAATAATTTGAAAAAATATATTCCTTCTATTCTGTAAAATGCACGTGCACCTTAAGTTTCCCCAACTGAGAAAAAGTTTTTAATTCTTAAAAAATAAAATGAATGAAATCAAACCCTAAAATACATGTAACAAATATTTTTCTAATAAGTAAATTGATTTATTAACAACAATATTATGCTTAATAATTTTAAAAAATTGTTTTGGAATAATTAGTAATTGAGAAAACTGTGATATTAAGATGCATTCTGTTTTTAGTAATCTGTATAGTATATGAAAAAATGTGCATATTAGATTTGAAGAAATACAGTATATTTAATTTCTTGAATTTTCATAACATTCTTAAATATATTTTATATATTGCTGCTCTAAGTGAAAAACCTGAAGGCGTATTCGACATATTGTTTATTAATTTACTTGTACTTTTTTTTAGCTTCCCAGGCTTTGCAGATTTAAGTAAGTTACTTCAGCCTTTATGTATATTTGCATACTTAGATTTTTAAGATTTAAAGTGATTAAAGTTTTCTCCCCCTTTCTCTTTCTTTTTGTTTTATTTCTGAAACCAAAATTATAATAAGTATTGTAATTGAAAAGTAGAGAGGTTTTATAATAATACATAACAGGGTTGCCACGCTACCTGGAAAACCAGAAAAGGTCAGGGAATTTGAAAATTAACCAAAAAAGTCAGGAAATTTAAATATTTTAGTCAAAATCTGGAAAAGTCATCAAATTTCATATGGAGATCCCCCCCCCCAAAAGCGAGTTTTGCGCCAACATTGGAAGTGATCACTTTAAGAAGCTCTTAAATAAATAATAAAATAATGAAAAGGGCAAATAAAAGTTTTTTCTTTCACTCTATTCAGGATTTTTTTCATTAAAGTGTACGATAATTCCAAAATAAAATTAACCAAGAAAATAAAATTTAGAATATCTAATTAAATGCTAATACCTTTTACATCAGAATCATTTTGTAAATAGTTCAATCTGTATTTCCCTTATAAAGCGGCTTTAAGTCAGTTTGGTGTATTTGTGAATTGGCATTGCTATGTAGTATGGAAACTCAGAGCTTTCCGTTCTGGTTTCAAGGTTGGCAGATATGTATTATTTTTTATATTAATGTCTATTATTGTTTACATGTCACAATTGATACAATAAAAATGCCTGTCTAAAATTATTTTATCCCCACCCCAGATAATGATGCTGCTAATGATGGTGATGAAAAGTATGTTTCTATCATTTGTTCTCATATTATTATTATTTTTTCATTTCTATAAGTATGTATACTCAATAATATTAATAATTGCTTGTCTCCCCCTTTTTTTCAGTATGTTTGCAGACTATCTGAATAATCGTGTCGATAAACTAACTGCTCGAGTAAGTGTAATTTAAATATTATAAGCTGTGGGTAAAAATAACTTTTGTGTGCAGATGTTACCATAAAATAACAATTTTTTATTGCATGTATTTAAATGCAGCCTTAAGTTTTTTTGTTTTTTTTTTTTTTTTTAAAGCCCAAAGGAGCAATTTGACTATTAATTTTGTTTTGGCATTTTGCATTGGTTCACTATAAATGGAGTTTCACTTTTCAAATTGTTGTCACCAAATATTAGAGCTCTGCATTATATTTAAAGAAATTAAATAATAAAGAATCTTCGTGAATGTGTGTATGTTTCTTGCACTATGAAAAAAACGGTACCTAGAGACATCAATTTTTGAATAACATCGTCTTCCAGTCAAATAGGGGCATCTGGAAGCCCAAATTTAGAATTTGTTTTATTATCTATTTCATATTTTGTAAAACTGTAACGAATTTTGATTAGCAAACTCAACGATTTCAAAGTGAGCTATGACAACAGTATATGGGGTAAAGAAGCATTTTCATCTCCAGCACGCGAGACTGTGTATCGGAAATTCTAAAGATATGCTGTTTTTAAGTTATTGTGTGATACTGCTGTTGAATTTAACTGTATGGTTTAAGTGCGAAGAACATGATATTTAATAAATAAAAGTAACACACAAAGCAATAAAAAAAGGTCCCTTCAGGCATAATATAAAATATGAAAGCTTTCAGCCCCCCTCCCCCCTTGTTCATGCACTTGCTCTGCTAACAAAGCTTCATCAATTGAAACTTAATGCGGTTGTTTTGAATAATATTGATGAAAATGTTCTTTTGGTCAGATGACCAGCCTTTTTAAAAAGTTTGTAATATTTAGGTAGATGGATAATGTAACTCGCTTCATCAGAGTTATAAAAATGTTCTTGCTTAACAATAATTAATCATCCCACCACAATGTTTTCCATGCTCCGTGGTTCAACTAAACTGTCTTAAAATGTTTCCTATGTTTGAGAGGTAGATGATTCTTCAAATTCATTTCATCAGAATTACTAAAATGTAACTGGCAAACAGTGCATATTCATGTGTGTGCAATCTGTCTTGTGCTTCATGTATCATCTTTTTTCAAATTCCTCTAAATTATAATCATGAGAATTGATAAACTATGAAATAATATTTAAAGGTTCACATTGGACTCATTATTTAGGTTATGGAAAAGAATGCAAGTACTCTCTGCCTGTGGCAAGGGGATGACTTCTGTGAATGATGTTTTACTGGAAAGAAACTGGCCTATATTCATATTTCATATGGGGAAAACCCCCATGTAGCTAGCCCATTTGCCAATATTTGAATTAATTAGTCAAACTACCTGTGTTCATTGGTTTTACTACACTATTACTTGCTGTTGGATAATCCAAAAGTTTTTTGCATGAGATACTGATAAGAAAAAGGGAAACAAAGGGTTGTTAATTTTTCAATTTAGCCTCCATGTTAGTTAAACATGCTTTTCTTATCTTTTAATTATCATTTCTAACAAAATATTCCATAACTGCTATCTTGACCTTTATATCACTATTAGCACTTTGTCCACAAAATTCAGATTTAAGTTTCTTCGTCTTCAATGGCTCAATAACCTTGAGTGGGCTCTGACCTTCTCCAGGCATCTCTACTTTTGACAACTGTTTCCCAGCTTTTTAACCTTTAAAATATTAAGATCTTTTTCGACACAATCAATTCATCTTAGCGAGGGTCTGCTCTGAGGTCTATTTCCCATGGGCTTTGCCAGAAAAAGTTTCTTTCAGCAATGATCTTCATTCATTCTAGCCAGTTGGCCTGCCCATTTAAGTCTGTAATTTGACAAATTTTACAATATCAGGTTGTTTGTAAGTTTTATAGAGTTCTAAATTAGATCTTCTTTTCCATGATCCACTCACATGGACCCCACCAAGAATGCAAGGTAAGATCTTTCGCTCAAAAATTCCCAGAGCTTCCTCATCACGTAAAGTCAATGCCCAAATCTCTGATGCATAAGTCAAGACAAATCTTACAAGACCTTTTTAAAGGGTTTGAATATAGAAAAGAGATATTAGTTGAGCATATGTTTATCAATTTATGCTGATTTGAATTATTAAAATTAACAGAATGCAAATTTTTCTGTTAATTCTTAAATGCAAATCTTAAAGTATTTGACTTGCTTAGGTCACAGCCCCATGCAGATATTTTGAAATTTTTTAAGAGACTTAAAACTGTATGATTGTCTATTGTGTTATTTTTAAACAAGCATTCATTTTTACTTCGTATGAAACTTAAGGAGTTTTTGCTTTTGTTTTCACTGTAGCATATCATTGTCTATATTATCATTTGAAGTGTATGTCCATATTTATTGTATATGGGATTGAAAAAGCTTTTTTACTTCCATTTAATATCATATTGTGTCACTGTTTTTAGTGATTATCTGTTTTATCTTGAAATATGCATTTTATTTTTCCTTCTATATAATTTCATGTACTTTTGTTTTTAACTTTTTTAACTGTTTATGACTTTTTTTTTTTTTTTTGTGAGAAATAGTGGATGTGTGTGTGCTTTTGAATGAAAAAAGTAGTAATGTGATTTTCTGTGTAATGAGGGATTTTACTTTCATCATGACTCACAAAGTTAAATTAAAAGTGCTTTTTGCTGGAAGGAATAAAAGTTCAGTATGCTTTGCTGGAAGACATAAGAGTTCAGTATGCTATTTATATTTTGTGTGATGTACAGTACTACAGATGTCATTTAAAAGAAGTCTACTTTTCATCATTCAGTTTCATTCATTAAAAATTGTGTTTCTGAATTATGATTTTATGATGTAAGTTTGGTTAAAAAGTTCATTCTGTATTGCAAATAATAATTCAGTGTAGCTAAAGGTGCAGGAAAAATATTCCACATAACGAAACAAAATTTATTAGCAGTAAATAAAATAATTCTAAGAATGTATTATTAGGCTATCTTGGCCTTCCATTTCTTGCATATTTGGTGTCTCACTTGCCACTGACTATTATAACATAGGCAGTGCCCTCTTGCCAAATGGCATTGGAATAGCATTCTGTAACATTTTAATCACATTGAATAATCTACTGATTACAGTAAGTGAGAAATTCTGTTGTTTTTTAATTTAAACAAATGAACTTATGGAGAACATAATGTAATTGTGGCTAATGTTAAACAGTAAGAATATCCAAATTATTTTATTTTTTCCGATCATATTAAGCAGTGAGGACCGTATTATGTTTTCGGTGTAATCTTTAAATTTATAAGAGGGAAATAAATGTATTAATAATAATCTATATGTTGGTATTATAGCACATGAATATTAATTCAAAGGTGTTTTGTTTAAGTATTACTCTTTCAAGGATATATGTTTGTGTTTCCTAAGACATGAATACAAGATGGTTCAAATATTACCTGGACTAATGTTTTTTTTTTTTTTTTTTTTTTTTTTAATTTAAACATTTTTTTTTTTAAATTAAAACCTGTTTTGTAAATGAAAGAATGTCACCCTTCCAAAGTTGATATATTATTGGAAACATTCTAGAAGCATTTTTCATGTCCTTTTCTTAGAAGTTTTTCACTTTGCTGTAAATCTATTCCTGAAAACTGACAGTGACATTGTCATGTATACTCCATGCCGTCCAATTGATTGTTTGCATGCACATCACTATGTTCTCATCCGTCAGCTTATGTATGCATATCCTTGCAAGATGTATGTATATCCTTTGGGTATACATACATCTTGCCATGGTGCAAATGTTTTTTCATAATGGTTTCTACAATGACAATACTGTTTGAAAGTATGATAGTTCTTTGATAATGATGTACCTGTTCTTTGATGCAAGTTCTTTCATAATGATGTGCCTGTTCTCACAAAGTAACTGCATTCACATGATCACTATTTCTAGGGGTGAGGGATGTTTTCCATGTGTTGTCATCCACATTTACAACACTCAAACACTTGATTCCCAGAGAGACACTCTTCCCTATAATATGCTTGGAGTGTGCTAAATTTCAGATGAGTGCACATTTTTTTAATAAGAAATTTGATCACAGTGTGTTGTTCACTTATCACTCTCATGATTGCAAGAAATGGCTGAGCAAGTTTAAACTTCGCAGGAGGTGGGCTAGGGTTGGTGGCTCTACTCACCTATAGAGACACAGTACGCTGCATAGGTAGTGCTTTGTAACATCAATAATTCCAGTCATATTTGAATCCCCTAGTATTATTTCAAGGATTGAGAAATGTTGCAATATAGTAGTAATTTATTTATCATAAAATCCTAATAGATATTTTCCAGAATATTTTTTGTAGTGCAGTAGTAAATTATATAATGGACTAAAAAATTTAAATTAATAAGTTAAAAACTTAATGAAATTCAAGTGTAGGTTAAATATGTAGTTGAATACATACAAATTTGAATAACAAATGAAAACTCTATACATAGTTAATGGAAGATGGATAAATGTAATTGCTTAGCTTTGTGCATGGAAAGCCCATTCTTTATTGCCAAGTTATCTTGAATGCAAATATCTAGTTTAAGTTATTACATATGTGTCTGTTTTTTATTTAATTGTTTTCTGAGTAACTGAAGTTTATATTATAATTCTTTTTTTACAGAAAAGGATAAAATCTTTACAAACCATAGCTGTATCAAAAAGTCATATTCGTAAGTATTTTAACTTTTCTATTTTAATAAACAAATATTTAAATATATAGCATATTATTTTATGCTTTTTATAAAATGCTGATGTATATTTACTTTCAGATGTTATCTCTTATCATTATGCTTTTGAATTTGAAACTGTGAATTAACGCCTTTGAACTCTAAACTGAACAGAATTATTATATGCACACTTAAACATTCTATTAAGTAATAAGGTATTTAACCAAATATTCAAGTATTTTAAATGTTGCCAGCAATATATAAAAGCAGACATTATATAGAATGCCAAAAATTGTACATTAGGGTTTGAAATTATTAATATTTTGCACATTTTCTATGCATTTGATGCAATACCAAAAGACGAAGGTAGAGTATAACATATTGCTACAAATTATGTTTCGAATGTCGTGACAAGACACATAACTTTAGATGCTCATCTCAAGTGGGGAATTCCTCATTTGCATGTCAGTCTTTCTTTTGAAGTCTCGAAACATGCTACTTTGAATTTATTCAGTAAAGTTTCCAAATGTATTGAAATAAGAGCAAAATGTAGTGTCCAAGAAGAAACGGTGGCATGTTCACATGCAGCATGCAAAAGAAAGACTGCTCATATATGTACATAGTAAGTATTGGAAATGCAAGATATCAGCAATAACATATGTCTTACATACCCAACAACGGTAAAACAGCAAAATATAAGCACAATAAGAGTGAAATATAGTGTCCAAGAAGAAATGGTGGCATGTTCACATGCAAAGCAAAGACTGCTCGTGTATGTAGATTGTAAGTGTTGGAAATGCTAGATATCAGCAATAACATATGTCTTGCATACCCAACAATGGCCAAACAGGAAAGTCGCTAAACTCTAGTAGTTTGACCTAGACTTAATTTCCGGTGAATGGACTAGCTGCATGGTAATTTACATGGTTTTTTTTCCATGTAAAATCTAGATTTGAGTCAGTTTTCCTTAGAAAGTCTTCCATGAAGGCATTTCTTTCCTTAGGCAGATAATTCTCCTGTGCCTTGTGATAATCAAATAAACCAAACCAAACCATAGGTCATACATTGTTGTCATAGATACTAGCAGATATGTTCTAAAACTCAAAATCCATTGGACAATGTTCTCAGTATGCTCCCTTATCTTGTGAAGCAGATGGATGCCCACATATGTTGACTTTTGACTGTATGTATCCGCACGAAATGATCCAATGGATTAAAATCAGGAGATTGGGTGAACCATTCAGTGGGACTATTGTGTTCAATCCATTTGCTGCTAATGTACAATACGGAAATGCTGATTCATTGTGAGCGGAATATATAGGCATTAATTACATGATGCATAAACCGCATGTATCAGTTATAGAGTCTTTAGATCTTGAAATTAAATAGAAAGCGCCACATACGAGCATAAAAAAAAATCTGCCACTTGCGTGTACAGAGTTACCAAGTCTTCGAATTTCTGACCATATTCCTGCCAAACCGTTTTACAATATATTTTTCCCAACTTTCTCTTATTCTTAAAATTTCTTATATATTTTATTTAGCTTGCTAAATGCTTTATTATTTGTTCCCCCCCAAAAAAAGTGGTTTGTGGCATTTGAAAGCACTTTTTTCCTCTAAACTATGTACAAAAGAAAACCAAAGTCATTTCATCAGTGAGACATTATTCTGTTCTTCTGCTTTGTGAGTGAGAGCACATGTGTCCAAAAATGTCGTATTCTAGTTCTCAAGCATCAAGAGCCACTGAAGGTCATCTGGCATATCTTAGCTAATGAGCACAAAGCAAGATCAAGATTGATATTATGTTTCTCTCACTACTGAGTGCTATGAGTTTCACATGCTTTCCAGAAATTGCAATCTTTTGTCTTAGTTATATATGTGAAAAAGGTAAAATACTTAGGTCCTTTCAAAAATCGCACACAGATAATTCCTTCTATTATTTTGTCAAGGAAATGTAATATATTTGCGAAATGAACTGTTTGTCATTGGGATTTATGAATTTCGTTTGGTGGAAGGACCGATGTTCTTAAACATGTCCATACACATAAACACAAGGAAAAAAAGAAAAATTGAATATTTCTTTGGAAACAAAGGATCAAAAGGTTATTAATGCAGAATGCCTGTTTTCTGCTTCAGCTGCAGCTTTAGATTAAAAAATGTTTCACGATATTGAAATCGCTAAGGAATACTCAAGTGCAAGGATAAAAAGGCTGCAATTGTTAAAGGAAGGGCATGAAAAATAAATCTTCAGTTATTGAGTGCATTTATATAGCTCCATTCTGCCTCTGTATAGATGAAAGCAATAATACCAGTGCAAAACTGTATCTAAAAGTTTCTTTTTAATCCAAAATCTTCAGAAATTGAGTGTAGTTTATGTTGTGTCCCCATTTTAGGAGGAAATTTGAAAGGCTTTACTATAGCACAGATAATTATTAAAATTTTGAAAGAAAATGCAGTTCCTCACGATAATTGCCTAGCATTTGGTGCCAACAATGCACCAGTAATGGTAGGCTTTAAGACCAGTGCTGCAGACATATTTAAGGGGTGGGGAGAAAGTTTAGATTTGCAAATCATGAGGTTCACATGTCACCTCTTAAATTTAGCTGCAAAAGAGGCAATTTCTTTACCAATAAGTGTGGATGAACACATTGTTAATATTTATTATTATGTTGGAAAGAGTTCTAAAAAAAGGGGGAAAACTGCAACAATTTCAACAGCTGTATAATACTGAAATAAAAAGAATTTTGAAGCATATATGTACACCCTGGTTCTCTTTAGAAAAATGTTTACCTAGAATCCTTGAACACTAGAAACCACTTACAATTTGTAAGAATAAAGTAAATGCTTCTAGAGTTAAGATAAAAGACTTAACTCTCATTTACTTTAGGTATTTTATAACTGTTTAAAATTATAAAATACATGAAGTAAATGGAGATGTAGTTTAAAAATAGGTCTGCAAAAAATAATTTCTGCAACTGTGAGCAGTTTAATTGGTAATTCTTAAAATAATATTACAAAATATAAGTGTCAAGCTGATATAAAGTTCTTTCAAGATAAAAGTATTACTTGACAAGCATTTTCTGATTGCTGTAAGTTCATCTTGTGAAGAATGAATATTTATATTTTTGTCTATGGACCTTAACAATGTTTTTTTGCTTTTTTGTACCCTCCATTTTGCCATCATTTGATGTTCTTAACACAGTTCTACAGTGCAGAATTCCATTAATTCATGTTTTGCAATCCGTGATTAATGATCTGTTTAAAGATATTTTACAAAAGTTTGTAAACATAAAACCAACTCTTGTTTTGTTTTCCAATTCTATGCAATGCGTGATTTATGGTGAAATAGAAAATCAGAAAAAAGAGAAAGACTTGGTACTAGGGGCTGTAACTAACAAAATAGTGGAAGAACTTTCAGAGAAAGACAAAAATAAATTTTATATCCATGTTAGAACATATTTCTGTTGAGTATGTGATTACAGACTACATAAATATCCAATCAACAATGAAGTGATTTTATATGCTAAAGCTGCAGATGTTTCTGCTCTAGCAAATGCATTTTTTTTTCTGATATAAGATATTTTATAATTGATTTCCAGTTTTATTTCATCTAGCTTTGAAAGATGATAATATTGATATTGCAACTGATAAACTGCAGTTGCAGTTCACAATTAGAAAATGTGGATAAATTTATAAAACCAGCAAGGATTGACACTCAGTGGAATTTAATTGGAAAAACTGAAAGTGCTGATGGAATTTTAAAGTACAATGAACTATCTAGAATAATGTTGGCCATCCTGACAATTCCACATTGTAATGTAGAAAAGTGAGAGGATTTTCAGTGTTCTTACTAAAACAAGGATTAAATTTAGATCCAGTATTAGCAATGACACATTAGAAAAACTTTTATTAGCAAAAGCAGGCCTGCATGGCAATTGCTATGAACAAAATTACAAAGTTTCTTAATGAAAGCAAAATCTGCAGTTGTTCTTAGCATATTTTTCTGTTAAAAGAATCATCCAATATTAAAAATGTTTTTTTACATGTAAGTATTTTTTTACCATTTGCATTTAAGAATTAGTAATGGAATTTTCATAAATTATTAGTTATTATTTAAAGTTAATTAATTATTAAAAATATTTTCTTTCTTTATATGTTTATCATTTAAAAAATCTTGTTTTTCATTAAGAAAATTCTCCTGATTTTTGAGTTCCCTAGTTTGGCATGTAGTGAAATAACAAAGTTTGAATTTCAAATCTAAAATGTTGTAGTTGGAAACTATGCAAATTTGACCTACTTACGCTATCACAATTTTAGTGATGCATTTTAACATTGGCTAGCCAGATGGCTGAAGCCAGAATATTAATAGGCAGAGCTGGAAGGAAGAAAATAAATCTGCAAGCACTGCTGCCAAAGCTTGGTGAATGTTAATGGAAAGGAGAAGTTATACTAAAGGCTCAAATCATAAAAGTTGGTTAATCAACATTACATACCTTATATAGTGTGTAGTGACAGGAATATCTTTCAATAGCATCAGTAAGGTGTAAGATAAGTAAATATCTTTGCGTATTCTTGTTGATCTTCAACATCCTGTTGAAATGAATATCTCAGTAATGCAGTTAATGCATTAATGCATATCTCAGTGTATGCTCATAGGACAATTTTTCCTTACCTTTGAATATAAAATGCATTCCCATTATCAGTGGCTTTATTCTGGAACACACTGCAGACAACATATAAGTTAACACTGAGTGAAGTGATGCTTAAATTCCTAATTTTTGATTTCATCAGTATAACTTAATATAGCATTTTTGAATGAGATTTTTATGATGCAAAAATTAGGTTTAATGTGGATTTTGAATAATTTCTGAAATTTTAAAAATTGAACAAACTGTTATACATGGTCTGGCAGAAGAACCCCCTTAATCTGAAACTGATATAATGGATAGCAGAAGCTGAATATTAATTTTATTCTGCAAACAGAAGAAACAAGATGAACACTTCTCATCATAGTGTGAAATCATCCATATTATTGTTTATTTATGTTTTGCTTAGTAATAATCATCATTGGTTATTTTTACTCTATTCAGTTGACAAACTATACAAAATGTCATCATAAAACATGAGCAAAGGAATTTGACTTTTGACTGAGAAGTGGTATCATATAAATGACATATACAATGCATTGCATTTCTGCCACATTATTACAAAAACTAATCTAAAGTCCATTGTAGTTCTTTTTGTCATTTGCTGAGGTATTGCTATAATTTCTTCTTTTATTGATTGTATCTATTATTTTCTTCAGTGCCTTGGCACTTGTATTTCAAGACTTACTTTTAGCTAAACCTACAATAAAAAAAAAAGAAAAAATGTCTGATGAACTAAGCATACAACTGAATGATTACCAGATGGGGGGTGTTCATTAAATTCACTTTTTATACTTAACACACAAGAAGGTAAATTTGTGTGTCATGTGTTTGGTTTGGTCACTCTTCAGCTCGGTAAATAAATAAATAAAACCTCTTCAAAAATGGTCTTTTTTTATTTTAGAAATCTCATTTTTATGCAAAATATATATGAAAAATCACTAATCGACCAAAAATAAAAGAGAGAGAAATATAAAAATTGTTATCTTGGCATTTTGGCACGTGCCAGTATGAGCAGTAAAAATATTTACACAGATTGATGTTTCATGTGCAGGATATAGCTTGAAATTTTTGGTTGCAAAGTGATATTTTAACTCATTACGATACAGGACAAAACAGTCCAATTTCCCCCCCCCCCACCTACACAATTCTTTGAGGCACTACTTTTGTTATCAGGATTATTCATTTCTAATGTGCAAATATTATGTACATAAACCACATTTAAACAGAACACATAAATCTCTAATTACATTTAATAATAAATTAAAAAAATATATTCATACATTTTTATAAATGCAATGTTTAAGAAATATAATACAAAGTTCCCTTCTTCCTCCTCCCAAATTGATATTATTTCTTGTTGATTATTTAAATATTATTTTTTAGGAAAGGGAGACAAAGTGTTGAATTGTAATTTCCTTTTGAAGAATTTTTTTTCAGCTAAATAAATTGTTACTTTATTTTTTTTTTATGTTTAGTTATTTAAATGTCAGTTACATTGTATATAATTTTGAAATATTTTTAATATATTTCTTGTGTCACAGGTAAGAGAATCCAGTGTGCTGTATGTTTAGAAGATTTCCATCTTAGGCAAAAAGTGAAATCCTTGCCATGCAAACATTTTTATCATAAACGTTGTATTACACCGTGGTTGGAAAAAGTTAAGTAAACATTTTAATATTTATTAATCTATTACTGCTTTCTATCTATCCGTGCCACCTATGGTGTATATTTTCGTATTTTTCATACCCATGGTTTTACCAAGCTCAAATCTTAGGGAAGCTGTTCATAGGATGTTCGGTTTAAAAGTGGAGCTTGCAGAAACAATCATTGTATATGTTAAAGAAATATACACTGCCTACAGCATATGCTGGAAATGGCATTTTCCTCAAATTATTGCATTTGTCTGCATCTTTGATTTTGTTTGGAGGTTAGTGATGCAGGATGGCATATATATCATTAGACCTATGTTTGAATTCTCCCAAAAGCATTGATTTTTGTAAATGTTTAGTATCTTTGCAGCAGAGAGGCACTTAAAATATTGTCAAACTGAAAGTCGTCTCAAGAAGTTGCTGGTTGGAGTACTGTCAGGGTGATAGTCTCTCTCAGGTAGCTGCTGAGTGAAAACATTGCATCCATCCTCAGGAGATCTCTTAAACCAAATCTGTAATAGGGTTGGGCAGACTATTATAGATTGTCTGTCACTTGTAAGAAAATTAAGGCCTTTGCCAACAACAGCTTCTTGGCAAGATAAAATTTGTGGACCTGATCTGGCTTAGATTCATATCAGAAGGATTGGTAACAACAGTCTTTACATTTTATCATGTTCCTAGCAATCTAATGAAAGTTTTCTTTGTCTATATTTTCAATGGTAGCAATGATGTTCATTCATCAATGAAAAACATATAATTTGAAATTGAAATTTTTCCCCTAATGATCTCGCAGAACAGTGTTCAAAACTCACTCTGCAAAAAACTCATCAAGCCCTTTTCTGCTTCTGAAGAATTCATTCTGACTTCAGCTGATTATTTGATCAAGCTGTTATGCATAATGGAATATATAAAGATCAGAAAACCTTTACAAGTAATTTTTTTTTAATATTGCATTTTTAAATGTGCCATCCACTTTAAAATTGAACATCATGTAGTCATTAGTGTAAAAACCAATTTATATATCATGGCACAGAAAAGATTCCTGATAATTTGGGTCATATGGAATTAGATATAGTATTACTTTGTATATTATTTTTTACAGCAATATTTTATCAAATGGCAGATTTTTTTAAATTGTTAACAGGTTGTTAATTGTAAGTCTGCACCAAAATGCCAAGTGTAATTAACTTGTATATTTCACCTTGCTTTAACATTATTGTGAATGAGCAGGAAGAAAGAAATTTCACTTGCTTTTTTAGTAAAGTGCTGATCTTTTTTTTTTTTTTTTAATTCCTTAATTCCTCCTCACCCTTTCAGCTCATATTTTTTTAACAATATGTTTTTCAAATGTTCTTCAAGAAGTCTAATGACTTTTACAGTAGTGCATATGAATTTGAAACACTGCTTACGTTCTTGAAGGCTATTTAATATTTCAAGTGTACATTCGAGAACCAGTACAGATTTACGTTTTTTAAAGAAAGAAACATAAAAATAATGAATTTCTCTTCTCATAATCTACAGAGTACCAAAACTTCCGAATGCTGGTAGTTTCACCTGTGTTCAAATCTCTGCAAGTGGACTGAATACATAAGTGTTTTCATGGTTTTCCACATATGTTATATGAATCAATTTGTCAAAATATCAATCCTATTAGACGGATATCCTTACTTTGCTTTCACAAAATATAATAGTTCTGACCCAAAAATTTTATGTCCCACAATTTATTATACTTTGAAATTTCTAAACCAGTAAATATATTGGAAATCTGTATACTTTTACAATTGAAAATGAAATAAAATGTACTCTGTTAACTTACTTAAACATTACTAAAACAGGAACTTTCACAGATGATCTGCCTGCTTTGTCAGCTAAAACTGGAATGAGTAGCTTAACCCTTTTAGTACCGAACGACGATATATCGTCGTTCGGTGCACTTGCCAAAAATACCAACGACGATATATCGTTGCGCCTTTGTTGGGGCCTTATTGTACTCATCACAAGAGGTTTGTGTTTCAAAATAACTGTATAAAATGTTAAAATGGTTCATATTCGATGCAACACAAGTGAAAAAATGGTTATTAGATTTAACTTTTTGTTATATTTTATGCTGATTAGTGCCGCACGTCTATATGTTAGAGCGATAAGATAGAAATGGGACCCGGGATAGTTTCTCTGGACTGTAATCGCAATCTTTATGATAGTTATCGGAGTATTCAAGTGGCATGCGTGCATCGACTGCGTCCCGTTTCTATCTTATTGCTCTAACATATACAGACCCGGGGCACTAATCAGCATAAAATATAACAAAAAGTTAAATCTAATAACCATTTTTTCACTTGTGTTGCATCGAATATGAACCATTTTAACATTTTATAAAGTTATTTTGAAACACAGACCTCTTGTGACGAGTACAATAAGGCCCCAACAAAGGCGCAACGATATATCGTCGTTGGTATTTTTGGCAAGTGCACCGAATGACGATATATCGTCGTTCGGTACTAAAAGGCTTAAGTATTATAATTCAACAAACCGCAACATGAAAGTAGCCTTAAGATCGAGAAGAGCTAGAAATTGCCACTCGACATTGTAACAGTGACTTTCCTTTCATTTTACCATACATCTGGATGACACTCCTGAGAAATGCACCAGCTCTGCCTAAATTGAAAAAAGAACTTGATAAAGCCATTTTCCACAGCTCAGAACTCTACAAACCCATGGAAGTGTAAATTTAGTTAAGCTAAATAATGCCAAAATAGGCAGTTTAGCAAATGATCTTTGTGTCCATGATTTTTTACCGAGTCCATATTTTAAGCCCATACACATTTTAGTTATAATTTGAATTCCTCTTTTTTTAAAAGCAAATTCTTTCTCTATTAGAATATGATTTATTTTGTTTTATGCCACTGACTTTGGCAATTTTAGGACCAATTTATGTATAAAAAAAATTGATTCTGTAATTTGCAAATTTCACGAAACTTTTTTTTAAAAATATAATAGGATTATTACATTTAAAATTATGTTTTTTTAGAAAAATATTATTTATAACAACAAAATGAAATACAAAATGAAAAACATTTTGTATACCTTCTGTTGCATTTTAAATTGTTTTACCCTCCATTTTGTAGACTGTTGAATATCTTGATTCTAAAATTTAAACAAGATATTAAGTATAAAAAATAGTTTCTTAATCACATTTTAGGAAAATATTGATAATAAATAAAAATAAAATGTTATAATTAATTTAATTTGTCTTATTTTCTATTTCTTAAAAGTTATTTCCTTATGTGATTGTTTCAAAATATTCCGATACAGTTAACCCTTACCAAATGTGGGCATTATGTCATTAACACTTTCACGTATGGCAAAATTGCATTTTGCAAAGCTTTCTGTGGAAAAAATGGGTTATATATAGTTCAGATTAATAAAGTATGTATAATTTATACAAACTTAAATAATATTGTCATTAAAAGTGGAAAATGAAACAAATCTTAATTGAAAGGATTTCTGTTGCTGCTTAAGAAAGTAAATATATGATACAATTATTTTTTTAAATAGCTGGTGAATTTTGCTTGAGACAATGCAACTCATTAAATGTTTTGCAATAAGGAATAAAAAGTTTTTCAATACCTCTCATGAAGTATCTCTTCTTTCTTCATTTGGTTCAATCTCCATTATAAAACATGACAGTTCCTGTGCTTTTTTAATGATTTGTTTAACTTCTTGTATGTTAAAGGTTCTGGATCTTCTTCACTATAACCGCTTTTTCTGTTGTCAACTGGTGAAAAGATCATTCAATTCTTCATTTGTCATTTCATGGTTGTTATTCTGAACTAATTTTTATTAATTAATTTTTTTTTTTTTTTTTTTTTTTCAATTTTTTATTTTTCCATCTTCCAAATCAGAAAATCCTTTGCTGCTTACTTTTGTAATTTGTATGATTTCCTTGGCTTCATTTTCAGTCAATGGAAATCCTTTAAAACTGTTGGCAACTTCTGGCCAGAGCTGATGTCAGCAAGCATTCATTGTTGATGATTTCATTTGTGTCCACCTATTATTTCTATGCGGTGCTTTATGTTTAACAGCTTTCCAAAAGTGTAATGTGCTTTCTTTTGTCTAGTACAGGCCTCAGCAACCCATAACCCATGGGTCACTAGTGACCCATTTCATAATTTCAAATAACCCACTCAAGTTCTGAATAAAGTATATGTAAAAATAAATTATAAAATGTAAATATGAAATGAGCAATAGAAAAATACATGAAAAAATAATCTGAAATAATAACAATGACAGTTTTGTTTGATTATAAAGTTACAGTAATTAACATGAATTTTTATCATCATAATTTCAAGAAAAAACTGTTAGCTTTAATCTCCGTTATTAATCCCAGGATGGCTAGGGTAAGTTGAGCTTTCACTTTTCATTCAATTGGGATACCTCTTGCATTTTATAATATCTTTTTTATTGCAGTAAATATATACATATATACATATCATTACGGAACATTCTTAATCTCAGTTACATTCTCTCGCTTCCCGATTCTCGATTGCTATCGTACGCCCCCTATCGGCGGCTTTTGTTTTACAATGCCATCTATCGGCTGTTAACACTCGGTCATTCTGACCTAGCAATCGTCCTCGATTGTTCTGAATACAAATCAGTTTTATAATTAACACATTTTTTGTATTTCAACTTGAATACACATTACTAATACACTAAGAAGAATACACATTATACTAAAATTTGATATGATAATAAACTTACTAAAATGTTTTCACATACATAAATTCACATATTTTTTGATACATTAGCATAATAGTCAAAATTTTCTGTAAATTATAACTAACCATGTGTTATATATATATATATGAAATAACTCATTTGTTATCAGTTCTAAAATGATCAGTTCAAAGAATGCACTAAAGTCTTTTAGCTAATGTTCAAGAGTTCAAAGTCAATTAATGTTCCAAAGTTTCTGGAGGTTTTTCTATCAGCAAATATACGTAGATAAACATAAAAAAAAATAAGGAAAGATCTCACCTTAATCACAGCGGAGAACACTTCCATCAGTCCTTACGGACAGATCTGATTGGATTCCGTCGAGGAATCAAGCTTGATAACTGGTCAGTATCTTGATCGTCGCCGTCATCATCATCATCATCATCATCAGAGCTGGGATCGCACCTCCATGGCTTCAGCTGGCTCACATGAGCAGTGGTAGTGAAGTAGCGACCTCGATTCTTCGTTTCTAGTTGAGTTATTCTGTAAGTATCGCTAGGTAATATTTCCGTTATTATGAATGGACCTCGATATTTTGGCTGTGTTTTGGTAGGTTGACCCGTAGCCTTAGGGGCACATCTCATCACAACGATTTCTCCTTGCTCAAAGATTAGTGTACGACACCTTTTCCCATCGAATCTCTCTTTCATTTTCGCTTGTTGTTCCTCAATTCTTCCTCGCGCTTGCTCTTGGATTTCTCGCGGGTCTTTCCATGTATCTGAATCTTCGTCTGCTAACATCCTAAGTATTCCATCATTAAATCTGGGCGAATACCCGTATAGCATTTCAAATGGAGTCTTATTTGTAGTTTTGTTTACCATGTTGTTAAGATTTCTTTCCGTCTCTTTTATTTTCGAATCCCAATCTCTATGCTGTTTGTCAGCCAAACTTGTCATTATCGTTCCTAAAATTGTTCTGTTGACGCGCTCTACCATACCATTGGCTTGGGGGTGTTTGGTAGAATTCAAAGTATGATGTATTCCGTTATCTGTACAATACTGCTTAAAATGGTGAGAAGTAAAACAAGATCCTCTATCACTTATTATTCTTTCCGGTAGTCCAAAATCATTAACAAAATTCTTCAAAGACTGTAAAACATTTTTAGCACTAGTACTCTTAACTGCAAAAATTCTCACGAACCTAGTCATGTTATCAATTATCACTAATACTTCTTGATTACCTCTCGAACTCTTTACGAAAGGACCCAAGTGATCCATGTGGACAATAGCAAACGGTCTTTTACCAGGTTTTATGGGATGTAACAGTCCTTGTTGCTTGCCACCTGTCGCTTTATTCATAAGGCACTCAATACATGCTGATATGTGTCTTCGTACGTATCGTTTCATGCTTGGGAACCAATATAATTCCTTAATTTTGCTAACTGTTCTATCCACAGAAAAGTGACCAAATAAATCATGGAATTTCACCACTACACTCTTCCTCATGCTTTTAGGAATCACATACAGCAGTCTTTCCTTTCCATCCACTATGGTTTTCCAAAACAGTCTATTCTTTTTGAACACGTAATTTCTAATTACTTGCTTCTCCTCAGCAGTTCGTTCTTCTTGTTTCTTCTTGATAATTTCGATAATTCTTTTCAGGTCTTTGTCAGCATGTTGTATCATTAGTATTTGCTCTTCTTCGGTTAGGGACTGGCAAACTTCAAAATTTTCAGCTATCCTCGTCATCGTGTCATCAGCTTCCGCTACCGGACCTCTGCTCAAAGCATCAATATGGGACAGTCTTTTTCCTGGCCTATGCTTTATCTCAAAATCGTATTCTTGAATCAAACTACACCAACGGGCTATCTGTGGATTTGTAGTCTTCTTCGCATTCATATATATAAGAGCTTGGCAATCAGTAATAATTGTAAATCTTATACCGATTAAGAATTGTCTTAACCTGTCCAACGTCCACACGATGGCCATTAACTCCAATTTGCTGGAATGATACTTTCTCTCTGCTTCTGTTGTTTTCTTACTGACGCAATAAACAAGATGCCATTTTCCATCTTCATCACGTTGGATTAGGATTCCACTCAAACCTTCTGCACTCGCATCACAATGGACTTCAGTATCGGCATGCGGTTGATAGTGAGCTAATATGGGCTTATCAGTCAGTTGTTTCTTCAATAGTTCGAACGACTTCTTTTGTTCTTGCTTCCACTCAAAGTATCGATTCTTCTTTGTCAATCTGGTCAATGGTTCGCTTTTTAATGCGTACTTCGGCACAAATCGTCTGAAAAATCCAGTCAGGCCCAAAAATCTTCTCACTTCGTGTACATTCTTTGGTTCTGGAAATTCTGTTATGGCTTTTATTTTTCTAGAGCCCGGTCTGATACCATCTTCGTTTATAATAAAACCCAAGAAATCTACTTCTCTCTTCCCAAATTCACATTTAGATAATTTCAGGGTTAAATTTGCTTTTCTTAGGCAATCTAATACCTCCTTTAATTTGAAAATCATCTCTTCCCAAGATTTTGCAGGAATAAGTATATCATCCATATAACACAACACCTTAGTATTCAACAAGGGGCCTAGGACATACGACATTAGTCGCTGAAACTCAGCAGGAGCATTTACTAACCCAAATGTCATCCTTTCGAACTGTCCTGTTTCATCTGGAGTAATGAACGCCGTCTTTAATTTGGCTTCTTCACTTAACGGTATTTGCAAATAGCCATGGGCTAAATCCAGAGTAGTGAAAATTTTACATCCTCCTAAACATTCTAAAAGATCATCTATTCGAGGCAAAGGGAACTTATCCTTTATCGTCTGATTATTAAGTCTGCGGTAATCAATTACTAGTCTATATTCCCCTGTTTTCTTCTTTACTAGTAACACTGGACTAGCGTAAGGCGATCTAGTTTCAGAAACTATCCCATTGTCTTTCCATTCCTTAACAATTTCTTTTATTGCGTTACGTTCAGCTGCATTCGTTTTGTACGGGCGAGAAGACACAGGCTTACTCCCGTCAATTTCTTTGATGTCCATTTTTATTACGTCCGTGCAACCTAATTCATTTAGATTAAGAGCAAAGCAATCCCTAAATTCATTTACTAATTTTAAGATATCAGTTCTTTCACTATCTGTAGTTGCCTCGTCAAATTTTATATCATCTATTTTTATTCGGCGAATATTTTGAGAAATGGAAAATACATGGTTTTGTACTTCATCTTTGTTTATGTTAGGATTGTCTGTTTTCTTTAATTCAAAATCTTCTGTTATATCTATTACCCTGCTGATACACTGATTTCCTTTTAATCTGATGTTATTGTGTCCTATGTTCATAACTGGGACTGTTACCCTACCATTTGTAACCTCCATTACTGAATCCGGACTTCCATGCTTGTTTTGAAATAAGATTAATCCATTATTTATATCTGGGGTTACAGAACGTACAAAGTTTATCGTGTTACTTTTTATTTCTATTGGTTCCTCAGAATATAACTTAATGTGCTTACGCTCCGTTTCGTTCATCAATTGTGCGAATGGAATTTTACTAGCATACCATATGTTAAACGAATCCCCTATTTTCCCATAAGCCAACATTTGATCGTTTAAAATATCTCTCCCAATAATTAGGTCATACGGCTGAACTTCATCATGTACGATAAACAAATTCGCGGTTGTTTGGATTTCGTCGATTCGAATTGAAACATGAACTTTTCCCAACGTTGTTGTACATGCGTGATTTACACTCCCGATTCCAAACAATTTTTTTGTTTCCGGTTGCAATGGCAATCGTAATTTCGAAAATACCGAAAATCTTAATAGACTAACAGCGCTTCCAGTATCCACCAAACATTCAATCGGTTCACTGTCGTTAATTATTGCTTTCTTCAAATATGTTGAAACGTCAGATAATCCATCATGATTCATTGCAACACTATTTTGATCTTTCATTTTGTCATACGTCATTCCTTCGCGACTCTCTGTCTGACGCGGGAGGCATTTGGCGTCACAAATCAAGCTAGAATGTTTACGATTACATGTCAAGCAGCGCTCTTTTAATTTACATAAACGGGCCATGTGGTTTTTTCGCAGGCATAAAAAACATCTTGCATTTCGTTTTAGACTTTCTAATTTCTGTTCGCGTTCCTTATCACAATTTTCAGAACTGTGTTCAGAATTATCGCAAAAAATGCAAACTTTCTGGAATGTGCTCAGTGCGGTTGCGTTAGGAAACGAATCCTGTTGCTTTCCTTTAAACTTCTGGAATCTATTCCCCTTTTCCGAAAATTTATTAGTTGACAGTTTATAGTCTATGCTTTTAACTGATTCATTATTTTCCCTTGTTTGACGAAACAAAAATGTTCGTTCTCGCGTTTCTATTTCTCTTCTAAGAAACTTTAATAATTCTGTTACATTCCAAGAATCATCGTTTTCATGCTGTCTATAAAACTCTAGCACAATGGAATCTGGAATAAGTTTGGTTAGTAATGGAAACAACAAACTTCCATATGAATTCAGTTCGACACCAAGAGTTTGTAAACCCCGTACTTGGATTTCTATCGTATCGTATAATTCCCTTAACTGTTTCAAATACGATGCCGATTTTACTGCACTTAAATTTAACAAATTGTTAATATGAGCTCTTACAATAATTTCTTTTTTTCCGTACCTTTCTTTAAGCAACTCAACTGCTAAATCATAATTATTTTCCGATATTAATAGTCCTTGAATACTGGTTAAGGCTGGTCCTTTCAAGAAAGCTTTAAGATAATTATATTTATCTACTTTAGATAAGCGTTCGTTACTGTGAATCGCATTATCAAACTGTGACCAAAATTCCTGAAACTTCTCTAAATTACCCTCAAACGGTTCTATATGAAGTTTCGGCAAATTTATTCTCGGTTTGTCTGGTTCACTACTCGAAATAAGTGAAGAATTATTCTTCAACGACAAATCTGCCTTATTTCTATCTGAATTCTGGAGATAATTCTTGACTTTCGATTTCGCGTAGATGATACGTTCTCTGTATTCCTGATTATTCTCGACTTCTGTTTCGAGATCAGATACTTCAGGAATTAAATTTTCAATTTCTAGATCTAACTTAAATATCTGATCTGCTTTTTCTTGTAGATTCATCTCACATTCTTCTAATGATTTTGTATCGACAATGTCCTGTTCCAATAATTCCGATATTCTCTTAATTACTTGTGTTGTTAACCTTCTTAGAGTTTTACGTTTCGTTTTTGCTTTATCTAAAGCTTTCTTTGTATTCTCATCCATAATATTAACTAATAATATAATTCTATACTTCTAAATTCTATACTCTGTTAGAATTATTCTACAAGTTCACATGCATTCAAATTTTTTTAAAGAAACGAAACTTACCCCTTCTTCCACGCTCATGGTACGCGAGGTCATTATTCAATGCGTGCTTGCATTAATAATCCGACTTCTGAAATGTTAACTTTAATCTCCGTTATTAATCCCAGGATGGCTAGGGTAAGTTGAGCTTTCACTTTTCATTCAATTGGGATACCTCTTGCATTTTATAATATCTTTTTTATTGCAGTAAATATATACATATATACATATCATTACGGAACATTCTTAATCTCAGTTACATTCTCTCGCTTCCCGATTCTCGATTGCTATCGTACGCCCCCTATCGGCGGCTTTTGTTTTACAATGCCATCTATCGGCTGTTAACAAAACTGATAAATCTGTTAATGCCGACCCATAATCCATGATTCCAAAACACTGACTTTTCCATTTTATCCACATTCGTTTTGACTTATAAATGTGAGCAAACATTTTGAGACATGAAATCTATTTTAAATTAGAACTGGAGCAGTTTTAACTACTGAAAATTCAGATGCTTGTATTCATTTTAAGACAACTAACTACCAGTCAGTCTTCACTAAATTGATTTTACAAGTTCAGCATCAAGACAGCCATTGACATTAAAAGGGAAAATAAAGTTCATTCATTATAATAATTAAAATTTTTATTTTTATTATTTATTTAAAGTGTATTGTAATTATTGTTTCACTAAAACTTATCTTATTATTTACTAAGAAAGACTGTTCTACAATATCACTGACCTGAAACTTCGTAATATACACATTTGGTTGATTTTGATCTTCAGCCAAAAAAAGGTATACCAACTTTGGTCTACTGCTATATTTGCAGAGATGTGAGCATGCTTGACATAATAGGTTTGAATGTTTTTACGATTCCTTGATCGATTGTTTGGATTAAGAAAGTAGTACTCAGTGGAAGGAATAAAATATCTACTTTTAGATGCAAAGTTGTGAGGGCATCAGTACTGTGTCCTGGAGTATTATCAAAAATTAGGAGAACTTTAATTCTCAGGTTTGACATCTTTAATGAATGAATTTTTCAAACTAGTCATTAAAGAGGACTATTGCAATATGCCAGTGCTGTGCAGTGTACCGTATTTCACTGAAATTCTTGCTTTGGATAAATGAAATGGGCATAGTTAAGAAAACGCATATAAGTAAAATCACATTCTGCAAGTCCACATTCCACAAGGGTTTATTGTGTCATTTATCTCTGTGAAATTCACTTTATGCTTTAGTTGGAATTTTTTACAAAAGTATTTTGATGTTTTCTTTTACTAAGTTGGCAGTTATGTTTTCATGAAAGCTAATTAGGTCTTTATACATATGAAAAAAATATATCTTTTATAGTTATTTAATCTTATGCAGTTGTTAATGGAAATACTCTGTATTCTGACACTCTTAGTTTTAAGGAAGCTTTAAATGTATTTCTTTATAATTTTTACAATATAATCTTAATTTCAGAATAATACTTGTCCCAGCTGCCGAAAATTTGTAGACGTACTGCCCAAGAGGCACCTGGTGAGAAGTTTTTGAAATATTTAATGTTAAAATATAGAACTATTGAAGATTAGTTGTATATCACTCTTGAAGCTATGGCAGAAGTTTAATAGTTTGAACATATTCAGGTGATGCCCGATTATCTGACTAAAATTGCTGAATAATGCAAAACTATTTTTTTTTCATATTATGGAATGAAAAATAATTGCATACGAAAAGTTTGTCAACATATTCAATTAATAAAACTTTATGAGTAAACAAATGTATTTTTAATTGTATTTAAACAGTTTTTACTTTGAAGTCATCAGTATTGATATTGCATAAAGCTTTTCCAAATAAAGTTCGAATATCCACTTGTCTCACAGATTCTCTCCTTTTTTAATCATTCCACAGAACATCAGCATTCATTTTTTTAAAATGCTATATTCTTTTAGTTTTTTTCAGTGAATTCCACTAATACATATTTATTGTTTTACCAGTCTTACAACAAGTAATCTTTCTTGAATCATTATTGAAGTTGTGACTTACCATTTCTTTTGCTATCTGTGGATTGAATTTACTTGAGATTTGACGCCATTGATTAACTCGTCCACAGTTAATTAATTTTCATCACTTTCCAATTCCTGTAGATTGTTCTGAGGAAGACTTTTAACTGTTTTCAAGAATTCTGAATGACTGGTCATTGCATCATCAACCTTTTTGATTTTTTCAATGAAATTCTGCCTCATGGCATTTGGCCACAATTTCACAAACATCCTATATAAATAAAGACAAAAAAAAAAAAAAAAAAAACTG
>KK118424.1:72199-91816 GCA_000611955.2 Stegodyphus mimosarum
AAATGCAAAATTTTGAACAAATGACTACCTGGGAATAGTGAAATGATGTGAAACAATTGCGAAGCCTTTCCAAATGGTGCCAAAAGAAATGCTAGTCGGGCCATCTTACGGAAGGGATGTCATTGAAAGAACTAAATTATCAAATTCATCAAATTTTTTTCATTATATTCTCAGTTAAATGAAGAAAGCTGTTGGACTTTGCAGTGACAATTATTATGTAATTTTTAAGTATGATCATCCATGTAAATGAAATAACAGATGTAAATATATCAGTAAGTTGCAACCTCCAGAACAAGAACTGTAATATGGATGAAGTTTTGAAGCCACAGATTAACAAATTTAATGTGTTTACAGTCAAATGCTCTTATGATAAACTTTAAAGGACTAGAAATTGGTTTGTTGTATTCAATATAAGAAAAACTGATTATGTCACCAGCATGTGTAAAAATTAAATGATGAATCACACACACACACACACAAAAAGAGTAATATTTTCACACCTACCAAAAGAAATTAATAATAAATCTAATTTGTAAAAAATTATATAATTTAATTACAGCTATCATTACATGTAATTATTAAAATTTATGTGTAGTATTTATGCGTAAATTATAGTCTCGTTTTAGCTACACTGGTCTTTCGTTTTCTTAAAAATTTATTATTACAGTGTAGCGAAAATTTAATTTAAGTATGGTTAATTTTTTGTTTTTGGTTGTCTTTGAATTTCCACAAAATAGTGTTTTAGATTTGTAATAGTTAATTTAAAAAAAAAATTATGGAATGTTCGATATAAGATCTAGTTAAAAAATCATTGAGTCTTCAACCTTTCTTTGAGAAAAAAGAAATAACCAAAAACTATAGATCGTGCCCATCTTTTACTACTTTACGTTGGATTTAGAGAAGGGAGGGACAAGAATTGTTGGATAAAAACAAGACATTTCCAAGCTGCTCACTATGGGAAAACTAGCTGGTTGTGATGCTGAAGAAAGGTTGTTCTGCTGTTTGGTGTGGATTAAGCATAGATTTTATAATTTGAATGTATTATTATTATCCACCTCAAAATATGAAAAATTTCTGTCATATTAAAGCAAGTTTACAACTTTCCACATTTGGGCAATCAAGAATAGGTCTCCAATTAAGTCAACATAAACAAAGATTTATATAGCTTCATAATGAAGTTGCAAAAAAAAAAAAACTAAAATTTTAAAATGACTGATAGATTGATTGCTTATATTTCTTGGTAAAAGAAGTACCATTTAAAGGCTTTGGTGAGTCTACAGATTCAATAACTATGGGAAATTAGACAAATACCTTGGATTCATTAAATCTTTGGCTGAATATAAGAACAATTTTCTCTTAGAAGTGTTTTTAATGACATTTTAGCACTCATATATATACTTTTTGAGATTTTACAAAAGAAAACCCTCGATTTTGCTTGCCGTGAAAAAGAGATTACAGAATTTCAATATGTGCTTGCATTGATTTGGAAGCAGTATGGTAAAATGGCAGCATACAAGAGACAAATGAATTGTGAAAAGAATGTATGTTGACAAATGTGAAATCATGCAACTTTACTTTGAGATTTTAGATATGTTTATTCAAATATCTAAAAGATTTAGTTCCTTTGTTTTCTTCTGCACATTTTGGAACTAAATATGTACATGAAATAGTACCATATATAAATACCAACAATATTCATAGCATTATGAATGAAACTTACAAATTGTCTTCATTTATTCTATCGATAACATCTTAGTTGCATCAGCAGATGATTATTTTCAGCTCTTAGAAGAATTAATATTTAGAGTAACACAATGACAAGAAAGATAAAGTGCACTTAGCATATTACCTGTCGAGAAACAACTTCCGAGAATTAGAGCATGGCCCTCATTTTAAGATGTTATAAAGGAATCCTCTATTCAAAATAAAAAAAGCAGAATTCCCATTCAAATAATTTTAAGTCTAATGAGTGAAACCTAAGTATTATTTCTAGATTTTTATTGTATCTTAGGAATCAGGGCCTACTTTATTTCCATAAACCAAATAACATATGTATACAATTTAAATTACTTATATAACTATTAATAGATTTTTATACTACTCAGATGAACCGATAACTGACACATTTTATTTTTTTTTAAACAGCATGCTCTTTATGAAGAGACAGGATACACCTTGGTATATGCTAATATAAAGCATGTATTATGGTTGAAATATAATTTTTAAACAGAAAAATCTAAAGTTTAAATAATAAAAGTATACCTACTGATTTTATATTGCCTTGTAAAGTAAGCCACAAAATAATTTTAAAAATCAGATTACGAAAAATTAATATGTTAAATTTTATTACAGGCACAGGAAGTACGAGATTCACTGTAGGCTAAAAGCAACAAATGCTCTTGCTAATTTTCACAATATGTGTTTTACAGCATATCAGTTACTATCTGCTACAGCTCAAATGGATATGAAATACCCAAGAAAGTTGTATGTATCCCAATACATCAAACAGTAGTTGCAGTATTCAACATTTCCCAGAAAGTCAAAAAGCTACATATGCTTTAAAAGAGACGTTATATGACCATAACACATATAGCCACGACTCTATGAATTTTCTGTTATAGTCACGATGTAAGATGATCAATTAATTAAAATAAAAAATATTATTTAGTTTGGAGCTACTACACAGCCATATTCTCAACTGTAGCCATTAAATTTTAGTTGAAATTTATGGAATATTAAGTTTATGATGCAATTAAATAATAATCATAATAAAGATGTAAAGCATATTAAAAACCTGTTAGAACTGTAACTTAGGTTTCACTTCACAAAAGCTTTACTCATTTTCAAAACTAAAATGAATAGACCATCTTGCATCTTTGTTTAATTATTACACATTATCAGTTACAAAAATAACATTATAGTGCAATAATCTAACATTGCCTTTTTATTTATTATTCAGCTTTCCCACTAACAAACAGCTAATCAATTAATGAAAAATCTAGAATTTTTTTTTTTCCTTTCATTAATTTTCATTGTGAATAGCATAGTTTTTATCTAAAACTGCAAATATTAACTGGCAGGAATTTGTAACAGCTTTTGTTAGTCCTGTAATGGCATTTGTCATTTTTTCTAAATTTTCATTCAAGGTATCCATTTGTTTTCCCATTTTTATTTGTGCTTCCATAACATTTTGTAAAGCAGCCATTGAAGAAGATTTCACTTTCCTTCGTGGAGGGTGCAATTTGCCATTTGTAATCATCACTTGTGGCATTTTATGTAAATTTTCATGTTCCTTTTCCAAAGCAGTAGTCAAAACAGTCTCTGAAGCAGGTTTCAGTTTCTTCAGAGGAGGTTCTTTTGCACATGAATTTTGATTTGTAACTTCAAAAGCCTCTTTTTCTGAATTTTCCCTCAAACCATCCACTGGCCTCAACTTCATGTGTGTTTTAAAATAACCAGTTGAAATACTTTCTGGAGTATGTTTTAGATTTTGTAAAGGCTCCTTTCCACTTGGGTGGTTACTAGCAACTGCATACGTCACTTGTTCAGAATTTTCACCCAAGGTTCCACTTTGTTCCAATACCACATGTGCTTCTGAAATATTTCTTAAAGCATTATCTGAAATAGGTTTTAAGTTCTTCTGCAGAGTTTCATTTGTAACTAAGTTCTCATTTGTAATTTTATGTATTATTGGTGTTGAATTTGTATCACAGATATCAGTTTGTTCCAACTTTACTTGTGCTTCCAAAACATTTGCTGAAGCAGGTTCTTTGCTTTTCTTTATGTGCTGAGCCCCAATCAAGTTATCAGTTAAATTCTTCACAGAATCAGTTGGTTCCGGTTTTATCTGTGCTTCCAAAATATTTGTTGATGTAATCTCTGAGGGAGGTTCCCAATTCATCTGTACAGGATCTTCCATAACTGGAATGCAAGTTGAGTAAACCTGGCTGATTTGTATTTCTGGAAAAGTAAACTGTAAAAGAGTTTATGTTAATGCTATGCTTTTCCGTTATTTTTATTTTATTTACTTTAATTTGAGAATTAATATCAAATACATGGTAAATTTACATATTCAATACACTTAAGTAATTACTATCAGATAATTTTAATATACTAATATATATTGTCTTCCAAAAGTTGACATGGCAGTAAAATCAACAAAGAGGAAAAAGTAAAGCTTTCATTAACACTGTGTTTACACATGAAGAGAAACAAGTACTGTGTACAAAGAAAACAATATTTAATTTTTGTAAATTATATAATGATGTCACATTTGAGTTAATGAATTTATTCTTAAAGTTAAAAACAAACAAAACTTACATTAATAAGATATGTTACTACCTCAGGCCTTCACACAAACTTTAGAGCAATTGTCTGTGCTTTTATCAAGGTGATCAACCACTGCAGATGCTAGCAATGGCCATTCCTTCATTAGTGAAGCTTCCAACAGTGTGAGATAGGCTGGAGAAGATAAATGTGCAGAGACAGCACACTCTACAGATTTTCATCAGGATTAAAGCAGCCTCTCCATATGAAAAATGCCTTCACTCTCCAAATACATTTTAACAATGTTGGCTCGACAAGAAAGGGGCATTATAATCTATGAAGAAGTCAGGACCGACTGCTGCAGCATAGATAGAGTCTTGCAATGGGGTGTAGGACTTCATCCTAAATACTGTACAGCCTTCACAGAACCATCTTTAAAGAAGTGCAGCGGGATGTGATATCCCATTGAAATTCCAGCCCACACTATGATGTTTGATCTGTGCCTGATTCCAAGTGCCTTGTTCTCTTCAGACCCTTATATGGTTATCAACTGATACCAGGACAAATCTGGACTCATCCATGCACAGGATGTTTTAGCAATCTCAGACAGTTCAACTGAAATGTTAATGACACCACGTTAATCTTGCTCCTCTGGATTAGGGAGTTAGTGGAACAGAAACACTTGGCACTTTGGCATACAGTCTCTTCATGCAAAGCCTTAAACACACAGTACTGGCAGATGTGGTCTTTTGAAAAAATATGACATGGCAACCATGAAATGTAACAGGTGAAAGTCATGTCAACTCAGTTTAGCAATATACCTGTCTTCAAAAGGGGTCACTTGGTCAACCAGGCACAGGTCTCCCAACTACTATTTTCATTTGTTAGGTTGAATGAAAATGGTTTGGAATGGTTTCCACATTCAAGAAATTACTGAATGCTAAGTACAAAGAAAAGAATGACATCTTTGACTGACTGTCCTGCTCAAATGCAATTGACAACAAACCACTGTCTGCATTCATCTTGTTTCGGCCAAAGAAACATGAATATCATCAAAAATTAACCTAAGAAAAGAAGTTTAGCATCTTCAAACCTTTCAGAATGGTGTCTTTAATGACTACCTAATTACCAGTCAATCATATAACATAACGATATTTGTACACTGCCATCTGTATCCACAGCGATTCAACCACTCAAATTCAACTAGGTTTTTGAAAATTGCTAGTTTGCATTGGATGCTAAACTTCTGGAAGGCAGTGTGGTATTTTTTACATTAATTGCACACATATTTATAATGTAAATAAGATTACCAGAACCATTATATTACTATTCTTTAAGTTATATGCTGTGTCTTTACTGCAATTTTTTTTTTTTTTCATTTGAAATCGATTCCAAAGAAAAGATGAACTTCATCAACTACTAATGATTATATTTGAAATAAATAAATATAAGATAAAAAAAATGGAATAATGAATGGCGAAAAATTCACAGTTTGGTTTTCGAATTTTTTCAGTTCTCATCACTCATTTACTTAGCCTCAGGGTACATTTCAAAAGTGTAAGGATGAATACTGGTAGAGCAAGCAATGAAAATCAACATTATTTAACACAGATAGAAAACTTACTTTGGAAGATATAAAAATGCATTATTTACATGATTAGCATTCAATTTTTTTTTTAACATTTAAAATCAACATCTAATAAAGATGCTCTGAATCAATCACATATATTTCATGTTAGCTAATATTAAATTTCCTAAACACATCCATTTCTAAGCACCTTTTTAATAAAGTTTTGTTTTATTAAATATTCAAGCTCAGCACTCATTTTAAGGAAGTATTCTCTGTGTTTTGAAAAAATATGGTACAGGTCTCTCTCCAAGAAATTATTCTGAATCCTTTGGCTATAATTCTTTAACATACATATATGAAATATATATAATTAAATACCAGAAATAATAATAGCAGTATCATTTAAGAAACTGAACAAGGCATATACCTCAAAATCTTTTTGAAGAATCTTACAAATTTGCTTCTAGACTTTCCAGGACTATTTTCTAGAAAATACGAACCTAAGATTGAATTTGACCTAATTTTACATTCAGGTTTGTGTTTTCTTTTACACCTACTATCAGGTAACATAATTCATATCTTAAAATTTTTTCCAAATTTCCTTTTTCACAGATTTTAATGAACCATAAAAGCATTAAAAAAAGATGCACTACTGTTAGCATACAAGAGTAATTCTGAATAATAAATATGGTAATGTTAGTTATGTTTTAATTTAGCTAGCTAAACAAAACTGTATATTAAATATTATATTCTGATATAAATCCTCGATATTTCCAAACCATTTTCATAAATGCACAATATTCCACTTGTATTGCAGTTAAAAAGGCAGTAATAATAAGTAGAAGGTTTATGAGTACATAAATTTTATTTTGTAATGCCTGACGTAAGAAATTCTAAGATGTACACTAATATTGCTCAGATATATTAAATTTCAGAACCCTGTGAGATTTTCATCTAAAATAAGCACATTTGTACTATTAAATCATTTAATTTAATAAACAAAAATTTAATTCTAAATTTCAAAAATCCTCTTAACATCATAGTTGTTATACTGCCAGTTCTTAGAGGTACTGCTATTCAATGTGATACAAGGTCTTTAATTTATTTCTCAAATTAAAACTGTATATTGCTTTATTAACCAATATTTATACTTTTTAACATCTCTTAATATCTAACTCATGTAATTTATGATATACCTAATTGATACTTTTCATAAACACTTGCATGTTATTTTGATGTCCGTGATTTCACCTACACAGAAACATTAAAAGATATTTCTAATGGCATATATTTAGAGTTAAAATAATTTAACAACTATCTCACTGCTATATCAGGGATAATTAGGTTTTACCAAATAAACTGTGATAAATTATTTAATAACATTACAAATTAATTTTTTCTACTAGTTTACCAAAATGAAAGAAAAAAATTTAAGAAGTGAAGCAAAGGTAACCACTTGAATGCATATATTATACACAACAGTATATAATAAACATCTTGCCACAAAATAATCATTTGTGCAGTACCTAAAAACTACTTTTTTATATTTTAAATTAGTCCATAACTAATTTACATTTAATTGACTACACTGGTATATTAAAAGATTTCAGGTAAATAATGTTTGCTATTCCTCTTACATAGTATGTTATATGTTGTATATAGTACAGTCCTGCAAACTTGACCTAATGTGGGCTGAGATAGTGACAAGAAAATGTCAAGTTTTATAAAAGAAGGGACAGGTTATTCACAACTCATAATATTTCATTCAACACAATCCATAACAACTCTCTTAATAATTTTCCTCTCTGTCTGATCTCTTAAGGTATCTAATTTCATTTTTAATGCCATGTTAATTCTTTTCATTCAACATTTTCACATGCACTTATAACACAACACAGCACTTCTAAGCAAACTGAGAAATTCTATCCAAAATGAACTGAAAGTTTAGCTTGCAACAGGTACAGACATAAACATTTTGACATCTGCTTATGGCTAGCAGAATTGTAACTGACAGTGGATCACTTTGCTACTGAGAAGAAGATTGGGGTAGATAAGAATTTCCATGAAAAGAACAGATCCTACTACCAGATTCATTATACAGGTTCCAAGAATTAGTGTCCCAAAGGATTAATTGAATATGAGAAAGCATTTGAGGCTACCTACCTAAGGGGAGGAATACCTATGTGCAGAACTTTCTAAGAAAAACTGGCTCGTACTCATCTTAAACATGAGGAAAATCACAAAGATCAAACATGCAGCCAGGCCCATTCAAATGGGATCAAATTCCTAATACTCTTAATTATTTGGATTAGACATGTCACAAAAGGAAAGAGATATAAATTACAAAAAATGATTAGATGATTATGCTTTAAATCATTGAACAGAATCCAAAAACATGTGGACATGTGTATACATAAATATGCAGTGTAAATACAATAGTAACAATAATTAAAATGTACTTAAACTGTTTGTACCAAACATACAAACAGAAGATGTTAGAAATTATTATGGCCTAGCTCAGTGATTCTCAACTTGTTCTGCCTTATGCATACACACCTTTTACCACTGTCAGAAGATCATTCCCATTTTATTTTCCAAAATTTGAAAAATACATATACTTTTAGGCTCTTGTCTTCTGTAACGGCCATGGCGAGAAAGTGAATTTAGTGCGCTTCTGTATTGGCGAGAAACAAACGGTTACCAATCTGTGCATGTAAAAGAAACAATGTAACTGGTTTTTCATAGTATAATTGTATCAATATTAGCAGTTTTTTATTACCAACTGCTGATTATGCTTATTATTTTCAATCTTTCATTAATGGAAAAAGAAGGTATATTTGATGTTTGAATCAAGTTGAAACAGCTGAACCGTGGCTACCAGAAAGAGACTGTAAAAATGAATTTTGAGATGTGTTTAATATTAAATAGAATTTTTAAACATTATTTTAAATAAACTGCTTAAATAATTATATTAAATACCATATGTAATGTATATATTAAATAAGTTCTGTTGAATTTTGCTATTATATTAAATAAATATCTCACAAAATTGTATTAAATAATATAATAAACACATTTATATCGAATTCCTTCTGCATGTGTACATTAATTAAATTGCTTTGTATAGGTAATGAATGATTTGCTGATTTATTGTTTACCATGCCATGGATGTTCCAACATTTGGCAACATACTGCACTTAAGCCTGAACTGTGCCAGCACCACTTACTTTCTTGCCATGGCCATTACAGAAGACAAGTATCTATATTTATTTAAGATATTTTAATGTTTTCATAAATTAAATAATAAAAAGTATAGAAAATGTTGATAAATACTAAACTTGAATAAAAATAATTTTTTTAATTTATAAATTAAAACTAAATGCTTAACAGCTAAATAAAAGGATGACTGTATCCCTCCCAGTCCAATTGAGAAACTGTGTCTTAGCTATTAATAAACCACCATATTATTTCAAAGATAATATTCTACTTGACCAACAGAAATCATTTAGTGATTAAAATAAGTGATCACCAAGTTAGGTGGGATCTTGAGGAATCAGAATTTGAGGTTGTGGAACTCTACTGTAATATATTTCTTAATCTAGAGGGCATGGTAAATTTTTATTAAAAAAAAAAAAAGAATGAATAATAAAAATAAATAAATGAATGAATAAAGGTGAAAATATATTCAGTACTATTCCGTTAAGAGCAACATCAGTTAAAAATGCGCCACTTTTTTTTGCCACCAATTGCTGCCAAGTTTAAAATTATAAAATAATAATAGAGTTAAAAAAACTAAAAACTTACTTCTGTAAAAAGTAATTTTTTTAAATTTCATTATAGAAAGCAAATTTTTCTTTTTAATTTTTTAATTTAGAATATTCTGCACACAAATAAAAAATAACAAAACGAAATTTAATCTAAACAAGTGGCATAAAATTACAAATATCATTCAATATTATTGAAAAAATTTTAGTTTTTGAATATAACTGACCCACATAAATTCTATTAAATATGACTAAATGGTGGTGAGCAGTGCACCGCTGACGTTTATTTCTCCATTTAGCACTGTCCCACAATCATTTCACAGTTTGGGTAAGGCATCCGGTTTTGGGTCTATAAAATTATAATTAACAGTGAAATTTTCATACCGAACATTTCTTATATCCTTTCCAGCAGTCTGAAAATATAATGCTGCCATTCGCGATGTTTTCCTGAATGGCAGTCATCAATGTTGCAACACATCGGGAACAACGACCAGAAACATTTCTTTGCTTTCCCGGCATAAAACCCCGAATACCCATTGTTCCAGAAGCATACATCTAACGTTGTTTTTCCTTTTTGTGAAAAGACTTTCATCTATTTCTATGATTTTGTTGCCTCCACCAATTTTATTTCTTTTACAAGACATCAAACTATTTGCACATACCTTCCTGAAGTAGTTATTTTAGTCTTATTACGGCTGATTTCTAACTGAAGTTGTCAAAATTCAGTCAGTTCCTGACACTACAGATAGATAAAACGGACGGCACTGAGGAAAGAAAGATGCAAGCCTTCAAACCATGTATTGATTCTCAATATTCTTCACAGCATGGATGTACATAACAGTGCCATATAGGAGCTTTGTTTGAGTCAAAAGATAACTTCATCGAATGATTTTGAGAACAAATTGCTATAAATTATTCCTTTGTCCTGAAGGAATCTTATGGCAGCCTCTTCGGCATTAGGTAATTTTGCAATTGTGTAGTCCATTGTGTTAAAAAAAGGTGGCAAAATATGGCAAAAAAAAAAAAAATAATGTGATGATATTTCAAATGAAAACTGCAAATCTCGAGCCATGATATTTGGTATGTTGTTGTAGTGCTGTTTTCTTCTAACTTTTTCTTCATTTTTAACTGAGGCCTCTATAACGGAATAGTACTTGTTTTAATCATTTAGTGATTAAAATAAATGATCATCGAGTTACACAGGATCTCGAGTAATCAGAATTTGAAGTTGCAAAACTCTACTCTAATATATTTCTTTATCTAGAGTGAATGGTAAATTTTTAGTTTAAAAAAATTAATAAAAATAACTGAATAGTTGAAAATATATTCTTACAATTTCGTCATCTGTCTCAGTAATTGCCTCTATTTCAGCATTTGCTGCACTGTTTATTAAATTAAAAAGTCTCATTTCATCATCACTGAGTTCCTTAACGCATCCTGGTCTTCCTACAGTCAGTTTTTCCGCTGCTGCAATCTCAGCCGCTTTTTTCTTGACAGCACATTTCCAGTCTATAAAAGCCTAATTAATAGAAACAAACCATAACAAATTACATAGCCCACATAATTATTAACATTAGAATTAAAAAAAAAAAGCATTTTAACTTACAGTTAAATAATGTAATGCAAGCTTCGATATTATAAAATTAGTAACAGTTTTAATTCTTAGCACTTGTTGAAGGATGCAGTATATTTATCGTTAATAAGGATGTTTGCAATTCACTCAAGATAAAAAGTTTTGAATTGATTCTATCATTCTTTACTTTCAAACTGAATAACCATCCCCAAGGAAAGTATGGTAGTTTCTGATTTTCTCTCTGCCCCTGAAAAATCATCAGCTCGTTGGTGACTTATCTTTTACCAAGCTAATATGTGAAAGGCAACAACTATTTTAAAAACAGCAGCAGATTAAAATTTCAATAAAAGAGGAATGAATCAATAAAATTTAAAAAGCAAGAAATATCATTAATAAAACACTTATCAAGAAATCCTAACAGCATTTTCTTTTGCTCTGTTGTTCTTTTTACACACAAAGCGATCCGTTTCCTCTTAAAAAAACATCAAACAATTGCACAAATTTACCACGGTGCAATTTTCACATTGAATTTCCATAAAATTCAATTGTTTAAAAGTATAACTTCATGGAATAAGAATTTCTACAACATCTATTGCTGGACAAAACATAATTTTTATGAGGAAATGCAATGCTTTCTCATCAGCAACAAATTCCACAGCCTCATTATAATTTGTTACAGGGGAAAAAAAATGTACTTAATGCAAAAACAAATGCTAGTCAGAAAAAGGATTGTGATTGTTGAACTGGCAAAGCGGAAAGCCATGTGTGTTAAAACAAATACAGTAGAAGTCCAGAAATTCGCAATGCTTGGGACCAGAGGTTGTGCGGATTTCAGGACAGAAAAGCCAAATCATAATATTCAGACTAAAAGTGCAAAATAAATAAGGCATATTAGATACATTTACTTAAATTATTATGTACAATAATATACATTATTTTATTACATGCATTAAATTATTATATATATATTATTCATTTATATTAGTGATTACAGGAATATTTTAAAGCATTAAGGACAAATACAATAGAGACTGTAACACAGCTCTGTTATTCTAAATATTTTAGGTATTTTTCACCATGCTCCAAACCCTCATTAAAAGATATTTTCTTACTCCTATCAAATTCATTATCTGTGTCGGTGTCGAAATCGTTTTCTTGCTGTGGCGAGTTTAAAACAGCGCCAATGATTTCATCATCGGTTATCTGATATGCCAGTGTTGGCTCATCTGAAGACATCATCCATACTGAAAACCTCTTCTGGGCTAAGATCATTTTTCTGCCACTAACACAGAATCATTATTATTCGGTAATTATGACATCATTATTGGATAAATATTTTTTCTTCGATATTTCATTCTCCATTCTGCGGTTTCTGGAACCTATAAATTCAATGTTTATATTTTGAGAGGCAGTGCAGATTTCAGGTATTTGACTGTATCAACATACTTCACATTTTGGCGACATCATGGGTTACCACATAATTATTTTGGCAACATAGTGCATTGCCTTGTGAATATTTTTTGGTGAAGGTGTGGATAATCAGAAAGAACTGAAAGCATTTTTAAATTAGGCTTTCAAATTCTGAACAAACACAGGTTACAAAATCTTAAAATTTCTTTGTATACATATGGAAATGGGTGTCAAAATGTAATTTAACATAAAGACATGTGTGGTGACACAAGTGCTGTTTCTATTATCTATTTCTATTATTAATCTATATTATTAAGTTCATATCCATATCTATTACATGTTGCTTTTCTCACAAATAACTCATGAAATAACCTGGTAGAAATGTTTACTTGAATTGACTCAAAAAATACTTTACTCGTGGCTGCTATTAGATTAGCAAATGACATCATACATGCTTGTATGATGTCATTTGTTACATATTTATCTGGTAAAATGTATTATTGCACTGCAATTACTGTGTAATGAAAAATTCTTTTTCATGTACATGTGCCTTTTATTTACACAGTAAAAAAAAGTTATAAATAAAAGTTTCTTAACATTAAACTTCATTTTGATTTAAAATTTCTTTATATATATATTAGAAGGGATGCTGAAATGCAGTTTTATATAAAAATGCATGTGGTGACACTGCAGTTTCCGTTATCCTCAAGTTCATATACACATCTATTGCATGTTTTCTTTCCCATAAATAACTCATATTACGATTATAAAATAATCTAATAAAAATGACAGCTGACTTTTTTTTTTAAATTATTATATCAAAGAGACTATTAAACAAGAATTATAATTACGTGCAACTGTTCTGAAATGCTGTAGAACAGTTGCTGAACTGGAATTTGAGTGTTTCCAAAGCTAAAATCATTTAATGTAAATAAATACTGGTTCAGTTAAAAATACCGTTTTTAATAATATGTTTTATTAACAGTTATCTACCATCGGGTCTTTCTCACAGATTCTCACAAATGCTGAGACTGAAGAACCCATAAACTATTCCTGGGACAACTAGATTTACATGATGAATTTAAAACACTGCAGATAATAAAAAATAAATTTACTTTACCCAAGCTGCTAAATGTAATTTATTTCAGAATCAGCCCTTTGCTCCTCATACTAAAAATTATGCAATTATAACTTTGTTTATATATTTTTATCAAGCTCTCTGTTGTTTTCAAGATACCTGCATTAGTATAGATTTATGCAATTGGAAATGCAGGCTTTAATATCACCTGAGGAAAAAAACTGGTACTTCTTTGAGTTAGCCTATATTTTAGGGTGCACCTTGAATTATTGCCAAGTTGTTGCTTCATTTATGGTAACCTGAGTAGTTGAATGTTATGGAAACCCTATTATGATGTGACTGGCTACATGATTGCAATGAATTGGCTGATGGGAAAATATTTGTAAGGGATGCGTTGCTGCAAGATGGCTGTGTTGGATGTCAGTTAGGAAGTACGTTGTGTATTGTGTGCTTTGCATCATAAAACGGCTTTTTGTTGGTGGTAAAATTGTGTGTTTCGAGGTATAGAACACGAGAGCTAAAGGTTCCCCCCCTCTCTTTGAAGTGGTTGAGGACAGAAGAAAAGAAACTTTGTTGGATGTAATTCAACAAAATTATAAGTGTCCTGTTAGTATAAAGGAAATGTGTATGGTCGAACACAGATGGTTTGAATGGGTTTGTTGCAAGAGAAGTTCAAATACTCACCATATAAAGCATTTCATTAGAAAGGAAACATGGTTTGAGGAAAGCTGTTAAGGAATTTTGTGTGCCACAAACTGAAGACACAGAACTAAATAAGGTAAGTGGATATTTCCTTTGTGTAGTGCATAGATGCAATAAGATGCATTTCCTTTTTTATGTTATTTCATTGTTTGATTTAAAATACAGTTTATTGAGATTATATATTTTTTGTTTGGTTCTAATGTAGAACTGGGTGCTCCTTCGATGTTTAAAAATAGATCTATGTGTACATGGACAAAATCAGTGTGCAATTCTCTGATGGTTTTTTTAAGTGAAAATAGATCGATGTATACATGGATACCAAGTTTGTGCAATTCTTTGACGTGGTATTTTGGTTTTGTGCAGTGGCCATCTTGAAATTGTGCCTTGCTGGCCTATTGCAAATTTGCACCTTAAATATACCCTTATTTGTTATATTGGCCCCTGAGTTTGAATCACCTGCCAACTGAGATATCTCACCAAAATCTGGCTCCGTGTTCTTATAACTCGCCACGTGATTGTATATTAACACAGGCTACCTCGCCAGATATAGCTCTGCACTGCACTTTTGCTTTCAGCACATGTTCTTACAGCATTCATTTTTTATGAGGGTTTCAAATTCATACTGTTTATTTAAAAATATATTCATTGTCTTTTTTTGTGTGTGCGTGAGAGAGAGAGAGAATATGATGGTAACAATCTTTAATTTACCAAGTAATGAGCAAGGTGGATGCGATATTTTTTCAAGAAAGAGGTCTTTTACCTGACAAACAAGTATGCGAAAATGGCCATAACATAAAGCTTTATGTTAACAACTGGAGGTGCAATGTTAAAAATTGGAAAAATAAGGGCCTCCAAAAAAAAAAAAAAGCAGTTCCAGAATATTGTTCGCGAATGCTATTAGATTTATGCATTTTGGGGCAGAGGAGTTGATATCCATGAAATAGTGTAACAAACAGCTTAATACGTGTGAAAGTATTGCAGTTGATACGAATAATTGCATGTGATAAAATAATAAGGATTCTTAAAAGTATTCTTAGTAAACAGCATATGAGTATTATTTGTTATTATATTTTTATATTCACACTTCATGAGCTTGGTGAAATTACTGCTGAGATCTTGGCACAAATCTAAAATCCCCAAATATGGTTAGGGGCTGCTATAACAAAGAGGTACCAAATATTTATAAGGATTGAAAAATGCCAATATTATAAGAAAAAATTCCTAAATTTGATTTTGAAATAAGTATTTGTAGATATATTTTAGTATAATAGTAATTAATGAGTAATAAATATAAACTATTCAAAATTATATTGTCCTCACTTGAGATCTTGATATCTCCCCCCCCCCTTTTTTTAAATTTGAACAACTACAATCTAAACCTGAAACATTTATAAAACAGTTGTAATTATTTATCTGACAGATATGCATGGTGTTAAATACTGCATAGCTTAAATAAATGAATGGCTAAAAATACCAAAGTAATACGTATAGGATTACCAGATATCAGGATTCTAAATTACATACAGAGTTATGTTCATGATAGAAAAAAGGCCAGGATTTTTTAATGAATGGGTGTAAAAGTTGCAGATAAAATTATTAATTTACAAAAGAAAGGAAAATGTGCAAAACTTAATTCACATTTATACTGGATCACAGGTACTTTTGGATAAATCAGATAAATTTTTAGGATTAAGTGGATAATTTAATTTGTCTTTGCATAATCGGTATTCCCAACAGATTTACCAAAGAATTCAATCTACTTTCCAATACTTTAATAACTTTTGCTGGACAAATTCCTTACTTTTTTCTAGATCAGCTTTTAATCTGTTGCATTAACTTAACCCTCTCAGCGTCATAACAGACTTTATCTAGTCATGAGATTTGACACTGGTATATATTACCTTACAATTTAAGATCCTTTGCTCCCTTACTTACTTTTATGATGTAAATGTCATCTTAATGAAAATAAGTTTATGAAATCGGAGGCTAAAATAAATAATCACATAGATTTAGCTAATAAATGTTGTTTAAATACAGGTCTTCATAACAGATCCAAAAAATTCACTCAGCTCAGAGGGTTAAAAAAAAGCTTATGGTTTTCTTAACATTGAAATTAGTTTTTCTATATGTTCATCCTAAATAAAGTGGTGGAGCACATAATCAGGCAGAATTTTACAAAAAGATGCATTACTTATGGATGATCCTTTTATTTATGCTAACTTATAGAACTTTGGAAGACAGAAGATTAGGAACTCCAAACATTTTCTTTTAGATGTTTTTTATACTTTCTCTGTATCTAATACAAATTCTACAAAACGACTGCTTTTCACTACATATTAAAAGTTCTGGAAAAGTAAAACAATGAAAGCATGGCTATTATTATGGCAATATTTTCTTGCTTATATTGCAGCAGCTGCATCTCAGTACACTACCTAGTTAGTATACACAGCAAATACACATAACTCAATTCTAAAATGATCGAATAATCATTAGCTTTTTTATTCTGTTACACATTTATATCCAATGAATCTTCATTCAAACTACTCAAAAAATACTTTATTTAACTGTATATGCAGGTGTAGTATAAAGACATTCTATTTAGTTGTCACTAGCCACTTGTGTTACAATGATGTTTAAAATGCTACTGGCTATGATATTTCAAATAAAATTTTCAGTTAGCTGAAACAACGAAAATGACAAATGATTCATTAAATACTTAAATTTTGGCCATTTAAAAATCAAGTCCCTTTTAGACTTAATGCATTTTATATTCAGATCTTAGAGATTCTTAAAGAGGCGTGTTTTCTTGCAAAGTCTTCTATCCCTTTTTTTTTTTTTTTTGGATAAATAGTGAAGTTAAAATTTATAAATAAATAATCACAAAATTTGATAAATAACTTTCACATTGTACTATTAAAATATGTATATACTATATATACATATTATTTTTAATCCAAAGGGGCAATTTGCCCTGAAAGACTATTAATTTTGTTTTCACATTTTATGTTGGTTCACTTTTCAAATTGTTGCCACCAAACACTAGAGCCCTGGTCTTATATTTAAAGAAATTAAATAATGAAGAATTTGCATAAATGTATATTATGTTTCTCACATTGTTTTACGGTAAAACAACAGTACCTATAGCCATCAAATTTTGAATAATGTAATCCTCCTTTGAATATGGGCATCTGGAAGGCCAAATTTGGAATTTGTTTTATTATCAATTTCATATTTTGTAACACTTTAACAAATTCTTGATTAAGAAACTTAACAATTTCAAAGTGAGCACTGTACAAAAAAAAAAAAAAAAAAAAAAAATATCCTCGGTGCACGAGATTGTGTATTGGAAATTCTGAAGATATGCACAAAGGCACATTGTTTTTATGTTTCCTGATCCATCAAAACTTTTGAATGGTAAATCCATATAGCAACCAAGTCATCATCATTATAATTATCCAATCCATCATTATAATCAACCAAGTCATCATCATTATCATATTAATGAGGAATAGCTCATAATTCAGGCAAAAATACTTTTAAAGTTTCATTTCTGTAACTGCTGTGGTAAGTAAAAGAAATGCATCAAAATCAATGCCTTTGAATTTTATTGTTCTAATTCTCATAATGTTACTATAAAGTATCCTGATAATTACTGCACATGTTACTATTTGCAAGAGCAATATTTGTTTCTTACCAAAAAATTAATTAATAACTGTCTAAGATTTACAAATGAGATCTTGTATTTATGATGCCATCTTACCATATTGTATACAGAACAACTGACTTCATACTGATAATTCTCTAACAGCAAAACAGGATAAAAAATAAACAGTGTTTTAACTAATTTTCCTATATGTTAATCTGATATTTTGTAACATTTCTGGTGTGTATATAGAGTGGTAAACTAATAGACCACCAGAAGTACACAGAAATCTGACTATGTTTAAATATACATGAAATAATTTTAAAATTAACAATATTAAAAGTTTAATATATAAAAAGTTTTAAAGGTGAATTCAGTTACCCGGCGCCATTTTTCTGTAGTCTTTACACAAGGGCCACGCTCATTTAAAAGAGACGCCAGTTCTTCCCACATTTCTAGCTTCATTTGAGGAGTAAATTCTTTGGTTACTCTTCCTCTGAATAAGTCTGGATGTTTTTCCATGTATTGTAAAATCATCTGTTGTTGCGGTTTAGTCATCACAGTTCTTTGGTACATTTTGCTGTTATTTACAAAAGCTGACATAATGCAAGAAAAAACCACCAGTAATAACAATCATTATCAGATGATCAAGTTCTCTTTGTTATGGCTGTATCATTACCTTAGTCCCCATTCACAATGCAAAGGATGATTCGTAGGCAATTAGCCACTGGGGATTTAACCTATAATTGGCAGGCGACAGTAATTTTGCAATAAGTGCTAATTAGGGCCAGTAAAGCAGTGAAAACTTAATGCTTACTTCCTCTGTTGAACGGTTCGAAATACTTGCTCGAGAGCAGCCTATTCTACGACACGAGAGTCGTCTTCAGTTTATTGGCCGCCAGATGTCGCTAATAGTGCAAACCAGTTTTAGGTGAACATGCATATCCCGCGAGTACGGAATTGGTTGGAAACGCGAGGAAAATGGTTGCCGCGCCATAAATCAGGCTGTAGAAGTTGATCAAGGCTCTGTATGTGTTTTCGTCGCTAATTTTTTCATCTATGATTTAAACGAAAAGTATAATGGCAGATCTCTAAATCGGCATCGAATTTATTAAAAACGTGACAATGCATTTTGTCTTCCAAAAATGTCTTTATTGCATACTTTAGACTGTCAAAATGTATTGTCATAATAATATGTGCTGAGATGAGAGAGTATTTGGAATTAAACACAGAAAATAGGAAGGTACTGAAATCTTTTTACGCTTTTTCTGAAAGCAAATGCGCATATATATTATATATATTTCTCTTTATACTGTAAGAGGGCATATTTTCCAGTTTTCTGCAAAGTATTTTTCTAACACATATTTTTATCAATTAATAATACACAGACATCCAAGAAGAATCTAAGTTATGTTCAACAAGCATTAATTTAATTTAATTTTAAAATATGACAATCGAATACCTTGCGCACAATATTTTGAATCCAATAAATAATATCTTTGAATATTAAGCGAAATTCACATTAGGAATGTGAATTATGTTATATTTTATATATATATATGTGGGGTAATACCTTTTTTAAAAAGACATCTAAGAAACTTCTTGAAAGGA
>KK118425.1:2453-13973 GCA_000611955.2 Stegodyphus mimosarum
TATATATGTATTTCAATTACTTTTAGATATTTTTGTATTATTTGTAGGTAAATTAAACTTTTAAATAATTTGGTTTTATTTCCTGAAATTTTGATTTTAAACATAATTACTTTTGGTTTGCAATAATTATTAAGCAATTTTACCTTTTGTTTGATTCCACATTTATTGAAAGCTTAATTATTTATCAAACTGCTTTGATAATTATTAATTCACTAAACCTCCTTCCTAATTGTAATTAAAAAAAATTCTTACTTTTATACCATTTTCATTTTACATTGCATGATTTATTTAGAATCACTGAGAGAAAATTATAACTTTATCATTAAATACAAAATTTTAACCTTAATGTTTATTAGCATTCTTTAATCCTAAAATATTATAAAAAGTTTTAATGACCTTGCAAATATATCTTAAGTTACTTTAAATTTGTTTATTTTTAACACTCACTTGATTATTTGGTGAATTTATTTTGGTAATCATTCGGACATAATTCAGGAACGCGGATTTGTTGAAAGTGTTTTTCATATTCTCCTTTAAAAGATCAAAGAATATTCAACTATTTGTTGTTTATTATGGTATTTATTATGTTGTTTTGACTTTGCCTTAAATTTGGTTCATATTTTTATTACATATAGCTAGTTTACAATATTTATTGATTTAGTTATTTTAATTGTCACCTGATTATATATATATATATAAAGATATACTATTAAAGTATATATTAAGATATATATATATATATATTGAGAAAGTTCACAAATTTTCTATTTGCTGTTGAGAGAAAAAACTAGAAAAACTAGTAGAAAAAACTGCGCGTAGTGCTGCGTAATTTATACCATCTAATATGGGAAATGAAATATATGAGAGAATTACTTAAGGATTGTAAGAACCATGTTCCCCTACCTATTTCCATTTTTACTAATATGCAAATTTTATAATATACATTTGGAACATAAAAAGTAAAAAAGTTGAAAAAACGAAAACAGTGAAAATTAATCATTTTTATTTAAAGCTCCAAACAGAACTTGTCAACGGAAAAATGTTCTGAAGCCTTAAACAAAGTCAATTAACCGAACAACAAAATACGAGTTTCATTCCGAACAACCCACTAAGACCTCTATCATCAATTAGCATAATGGTTTTTAATTCTAAAAAAAATTATATACAATTCTTCAATAAACTGAGACATATTTGAGTGCCTCATTGAATTGGTCTCTTTTCCATACCCGTTTCTATTGACCGAACACAAATAGAAACAAATTACACAAGGAAAACTTACATGTAATGCCGAAATAAAACATTTATGATCAAGCGAAAATTTGAACTAATTACCATCGAAAGAAATTTATAAAAGTAGCAAAATAATAAGACAATAATAATAATAATAATAAAATGCTGTGCTAATTAAAATGTAAAGCTCAAATTTTTTAGCGAAAAATTTGATTGTCAAATGTAAAGGCTAAATAAGGATCAGGTTCGAATGTGTACTTAAAATGAAAATACGTTTTGCTAAAATGAAAGGAATGGAGAAAATGTGCGACCAATTTAGGGGAATTAAGTAAAACTTGCTACAAATGAAGGAGTTTTGCAAAAAACAAATTATAATGAAAAAACATTCCTACCTGTAGGTGCTTCTATTTCAAAGTGAAAGTAGTTATGCCACGGTGTTGCCTCTCTGTAGGTCAGGGCTTGCAAACTGCTTACTGCTTCATCAGTTATTTAGTTTCTCTATTTTTGCATCTTTATTACTAGAAGTATTTTGCCTTCGTTTTTCAGACTAAAAAATTTTGTTTCCAAAATTCTGCGTTATGTTTAGTAATCATTATAAATAAGTAAGGAATGTAATTGGCAATATCGGAAGGCGCATAAATATTTAACTTTATACTATTTCCTGTGTTGATAGCATCAATCGGAAAGCATTTTCACTTTTGTACATTTCCAACGTAATAGAGTTTTAAAAAAGAAAAACTTTATTTCAGTTATGGGGGTTTAAATTTCTATGGCTTAATAATTTGCTTATGTGTATATCTTAGTTTTGCTACCTAAAACTATACTACCTGAAAAGTAAAAAAAGAGATTATTTCTTTTCTTCACGCTGCAGTTCGAAATATTTAGTTTGAATTAAATACTAGAAGACAATGCTTAGCGTACAATAGAACATTCACAAACTTATTCGTCCAGTTCAAAAATTGTTATAACACTTCTGCGTGAAATGATGAGAACAGACACACACCACTTTGTTAATTATCAAGCCTAATTAAGAAAGCTTTGGAGCTAACAAGATTCACTACTTTCACATCCGCTTATCTTTAAGATAATAGTTTAACTCTAATTCAGACAGAGTATTATTATTACTAAACATCAGTTTCCTTAGCAAAAATTAAATTTGTTCACAGCGAGCTGATTATCTTTGTAATTACTGGTACTTTCCAGAAGCAACACATTCATTATTTGTTATAGACTTAGGCAGTTTTTGAAATAATTGAATATTACAATTAAGGAATTAGGAAGTAGAATATGTTGTTCAATATATTTCGAATGCTGAAGCGAGGAAGTATTTAATTTTCATGTGTTGTTCTCACAAAGGGTAAGAAAGATTATCATCGATTGTAAAATGTGAAATTATTTTTCTGTGATTTTTTCGTAATTTATTTCATTTATTAATGCTCAGTTAGTGGTTGGAGTTTAAATTAAAATTTCTTGTTTTGATACTAGCATTATTTTCTGATTTAAGAAGATTAAATTGTTGTTACATTCCATAATGTCCAGGAAACAGCTGAAATTCCCCTTCTCGATGAAAGAAAGACACTATCCTTTTTAAATATAGTCTTAAATTCGACAGATATTACGGGAGAGAAACAAGTCATGACGACGTGCAGCAAGGAAAACGTGATTATGAGCAGCAAGGTATATAGCAACAGTTCTTCCGAAGTCGAATGATAAGTGTCTATTTATACGATTTTCGTCAATTTACATGTACAGGTGAAAGCTAGGGCGTTTCACGAAAACTGTGAACTTCATGTGGGAACCCGGAACGTAGTTTTCCTTCATATTTCTGAAAAACGATTGGATTATATTATTCCCTAAATCTCAAACATCATCATTATCCCTGAACTCGTGGAACAAATAAATGAACCATTCATTTATTTGTTCCACGAATTCAGGGATAATGATTATGTTTGTTCCACGTTTGGAAAGCGATTCCTATAGTGACTTTCACACTATAAACGCATTACCATCTTTCAAATAGTGCATTCATCAAACCTACATATCGTCCAAATGGATACGGACCAGTGGTAAACACTACTCTGTTCCACATAATCATTTCTCGCTATGGATCATCACGAAAACGTTTCTCTTCCGTAACATCCGATACAGTACAGGAACTTAAAAAATGCGGGTGAAAAGCTTCTTTCTTGCAATTTACAAGTCAATTCTATGTCCTCAAACTAATGTTTCTCTTGACGTATGTTTCATATCTTCTTGGAGAATTGTTTTAGCAATATTGTCACCTTTTCATATGATCAAACCATTTAAGTTACCCTAGTTGCAATTACTGCATACGCAGAATCAATATATTCTAAAAAATAAGATTTTTTTTTAATTGCAAAGTGAAGCATATGAACGCTAGACAACACAATCAGTACTAAGTTACCGTGAAAATTTTAGATTTGCCTGAATATCATCATTCTCTTTGTCAGCTAAGACCTTAATTCTGGCTTTGTGGTTTTTAGTTATTTATCTTATTTTGTGAAATCTTTATACCAGTCGACAATTTGTTTTCTTGGCAAAAATTAAAAACAGTACGCAATTACTGAAATATGTGGATACGTTTGCTATTCAACATCCGCAGACTGATGATAGAACTCACGTGTACACTGGAAACATTATTTAAAATAATTGCTTCTCTCTGTCAAGTGCCAGTCTCGGATGACTGGCATTCAGTCGTATTTGAGAAGGCTGTCGTTGATAGGATAACCTCTGTAACTTCTATACGATAACTCCAAGCATGCCAATGTTATAAAAGGATCAAAATATTCTTTTGGTAGAAAGATGTCTAACTAATAATCTCTTAAAATCAGAGTATGGAGGTTCAAAGACACTGATTGGTGGCCTGAGGTAAAATCAGATTAAGTCCCTGAATTCAATTATAGCCAAGAGACTAGAGTTGCGTCTGTTGTTGGCTTAGGCCTAGCACCGTATTAGGTGCCCCAATGATTTTTTTCCAGAGCCACCGCTTCCTCTTTCTGCAAGCTCTCGAAAGAATTTCGGCTCGAAAGTATTGTGGCTCGGAAGTAAGTGCTCTTATGCAGCGAATACGCTTTACATTTACAAACATCTATACCTTCTTTAGAGTTTAAAACGGCGTCTATGACAGCTGGCTGTGCTATCAACCTGCCACAAGGGTGGCAAACACACTTGCTACCGTGCAGTTGCGTAGATGAATAACCTATGGATACCTCAAAATAAAGAGAAACAGGTACTTTATAAAGAGCATAAATGTAAATTTTCAGTCCGCATATTTAACGAATTATATTTTAATAAAAATTTACTCCTGAATTTTAATACTATTATTTCATGCAGAGATAAATGAAATAAGAGTGTCAATATGCTATAAATGTCTGAAATGTTTTTCCGAGTTAAAAAAAATTTCAAAACATTTACTAAGAACAAGGTTGTTACTTTCGCAAAATGCTGAAATATAGGTTGCTGTCTTAATAAAGATATAAACCCGTTGTTTATTTAAATAAAAACCTAACGAATGAAAATTTTAGATTATAAAAAATTAAGCTGCATGTTAATTGTGATTCATTTTTTCGTTTTGTTGTGCAGTTATTAAATTTTATTCTTAGATTATTATTTCTACAGTTTGTTCGTGAACCTATCTGTAAATAACTGTTTAAAAAGTATGTTACGGCACACATTCAGTTCTTTACAGCAATTAAAGCTAAATTCATGTGTAGTTCAGACTTTTCGTTTTCGAGTCATGCTACATTAATGCCATTACATTGCGTAACCGCGGTCTTTATCATTTAGCGTCCTGACAAACTGATATTCACTCACCTATTGCCAACTTTGCAAAAGAAAACCCTTGATTGAATTTTTGCTGTAAGTTGTCAATTCTAAGGCTAATACTGGTCTTGAGAGTAAAGCTCTTTAGTTCACCTTTCAGATTACAACTACGGAGTCATATAAAATGATGGTTCAGCGATTTGAATACTACCTAATCCACATCTAATAGATATTTTAGAATATGAAATAAAGCTAAAAATTACGAGGACAGAAATTACTCTATAGCGTAATTCTGTTCCTCGTGTATTTAGCATTATTTCATATTTTAAGATATCTATCACATGTGGTGTTTTTATCTGGAAAAGTGATCATTTTGACATTAGAAAAGGCTCTAATTTAATCTCTCTGTTTCCTATTACGTTGCGTTCTGTAAGAGGATCTCATATTACGTTATTCTACCAAGTAGTTTATCTTTCTGCTTTGCCATTTCATGAAAGCCATAATTTATTTTTCGAATTTAAAATTAATATAAAGAAGTGAAAAAAGATGTTTTGTGTTCTATACGAAATACACGGAACAGATGATTTGCAGGGATATGTTTTTGATAGTGATTTGCAATAGAACAAGTTTTATCGTCAGTATACGTATACACACACTTTAGAGAAGCACGCATTTTTAGGTGTAGCTTCCCAAAAACTAGGCGATAACTCCACTATGATTTATTCTCTGCCACACCAATGTCTCATTTTGCAAAGCTGTTTACGTCATTATTTAGTTTCTCAGAAATATCATGCTTTCTAATAACTGATGCATCAGAGCGCTCTCTCTATGTTAATAGAGACATGTGTCCTGTTTAAAGCTTTCGGAATCCTGTTGTGTAGACTACAAGATGACAAAAGAGTAAGTCTGAATTCTCCTAACCCTACCGACCTATTTTGCTATTGACAGCTTAATTCACATAATTTTAGGTTCCATCTTTCTATCTATTTGTTATTATATTGTACATAGCCAATTCACACTATGGCAAAGTCATGCTTCTTTGCAGACGAAAGTTCTCTCTGTTTTAATTATTTGCATTTAAAATTTAAAGACTCTCTGAAAATTAACCGAGACATTGAGAAAATATGGTTTCAATTTCAAAGACACATTCAGGCCTATTCGCCCATTTCGGGAGTTTGTCAATAATCTTTTGACATATGTTGGCTCCTTCCCATTTTATTTGATTATTTTTATTTATTTATTCTGACGTTAGAAACGTTCTTATCAGAACCTTGTCACAATGGGGGACCATTGCGTTTTGTAACGTTTTGCGTTACGCTACTTCCTTTCCTTTCCACCGACGGTAGGACAACTGACCCATTGCGGGAACTAATATATCGGCCAGGTTGCTGACGGAATTAACTTTTTTATGAAAGTTCATGGATTTTAGGCTCCTCATGCAATTGCTTGGTGAAAGTGCAGGTATACTGTTGTGTTTAAGTCCTTTTCAAAAGTCCACAAAACACTTTGTTGTGTTTTGTGCAAAATTAGTGCTTTGACGAGTGCAGAGGACTGCAAAAAAGAGTGTTGGACGAGTCGATGTTTAAGGAGACGTTACGTTACTATACATACGTCGTCCATTACCTTTGGCAGGTGACTCCAAGAAATGTAAAACCTTTATTTTGAACATTTGCTTGCACATACGCTTTGCTGAATGTTACCGTTCAGCAAAATATAAGATTTAAAACTAATTTTTCTGATTTAATTATTTTTAACTGCGCTCTCTAGAAACAATAAAACTTAATAAGCACATTTTTCATCTTTAGCTCAGTTTTTGATACTTTCAATACCCGATGCAATTTTAAACATATTTAATATATAAGTTGTAGGGATTTATATTTATTTTAAATAACCAGTTAAATTTCGTTTTCAGTTTCTTTCCTATAAGAATTTATTCCTTTAATTGTCAGTGCCAGAATATTTAAATTGGTAGCGCGCGTAAAGGAATGCAAATTCTACCACTGGAAGAAAACGTTTAAATATCAAGTTCTAAAAGGGAAAGTTATGGCGTCGAGTTGACCATTGTAAACAATTTTAAGAGTGTAATAAAGGGTAGTTTTAACCCTTCTTCTGTGCAGTCACTAGTCCCCAGATTCCACACAAAAGGTAGACAGTAGAACTCTACATACTTAGCAGAAGACTTAGGTCATATTCGTATAAGTGGTGTACGACCCGGAGGTCTTTAACACTCTATTTTGTTCTTTTGGAATCCTTAATGAAACAATCGAAGTCCAGAAATTTGGAATACCTGTACACAGCAGTGTTGCATCTCCTGTGTTACGTTAGATCTAATTTTGCGATAGTATAGCAATTATAAGCAATATATTAATAAATCTTGAAGTGCTACGGCAGCAGCGTACATCTGTTGTGAAGTCTCGGCGAGGTCTGAATATCGTAATGCTAAGCATGTCTTAAAAGAAGTGGGCGGTGCTTTAAAGCGGCTGTTCGTTCTTTCGAATCCTTGTTTCGTTATCACCACTACTTGTTAACATCTTCAAATTTTAAGTTTAGTTCTGCTGTGTCAATTTCCGCCCAAGCAGAGGCGTAGTGTGTTAGCGTCGAGTTGACACATTGTAAATAATTTAGAGAGTGTAATAAAGGGTACTTTTAACCCTTCTTCTGCGTAGTCACTATTCTCCAGATTTCATACAAAAGATAGACAGTAGATCTTTACACCTGGCGCCCGAACATTGTACTCGGATCCAATGGCAAATAATCAGGACGGACAACCATCCTTACAGGATGCAGAAGTCGTAGACCCGATGGTGACAAGCCCATTGGATGGGTTTGACTTCTTAACACACACTATGAGAGCAGCAATTAAACCAGCAGTGGTGTTCGAATCAAACTAAAAAACTGACGGTAAAAACTCCGTCCCTTCATTCCTGAAATACCTTCAGACGCACTTTAAAATGCGTCCGGTACCCGAAACACAAAAAGTAGCCGTTGCCTTGAATGTCTTCGGAGGACAGGCGGAGTCTTGGTGGAAAGGAATCGGGAAAATTTTACTCGGAGAAGTTGGAAGCATCACCTACAATTTTTGGAAGGAGGCCCGATAGCGAAGTTATTAAGATTATACTACCAAGACATTGCTCGCATTACAAGATTTCGTGGAGCTAAGAAACCAACGAACGCTGGAAGAGCTATTCGAATTAGCCCTAAAGTTTCAGAATCGGCGGATAGCGGAAAATTCGAGGTTTTTTAATTAGGGATACCATCAGCAGTTGTCCCGACAGCGGGCCGGGTAAAGAAACAAGTAAAACGGAGGAAAACGTTTTCTAACCACGCCGTAAAGGAGCAAGAATGAAAAGGATAAAGCCAAAGACCGCCGGCATACTCAGAAAACATCAGGAGGAACGAAGACTTGAAACGAATAAAAGGGTCTAAGAAATTAAGGGTCCAGACCCCCTGTACATCGCAAAATGCCTTTAAGTTGTATGAAAGTACCGAGGTAGTCAAGAATTCCCACTACCGGTAATCCAAGTTCTTTTGAGCGACGTAACCGTAGAAGCACTCGTGGACACCTGCGCGCGAGGAAATATTGTAAGCCAAAACATTTACTATAGAAATTTCCGGAGAATAAAATTGTTTAAAAGTAGTAGCACAGTATTTGTTGCCACTCAAGGGAAAGTTTGTGAAATGCGTCGGGTAGCTATCGACGAGTATACGAGGCGGTATATTTTCCGCAATTACAGAAGGTAGTAACAGCGTATGTCCGGTCCTGTAATTTATATCAGTTAATTAACGACGTTATTTATAGTCCGGCCGGGTATCTAAATAGTATTCGCGCGACATTTCCTTATGAGATCCTTAGAATGGACCTTCTTGGCCCTTTTCCCCAAAGCGAGTTAAATAAAAACCGATATCTTTTGGTGATTGCAGAGCATTTTTCTAAGTGGGTAGAAATAATTCCTTTAAAGCGAGCGTCGACGAAAATAGTTGCATATGCGTTCTTACATAGGCATATTTTAAAATTCGGTGCACCGTTAAAAGTAATAAACGATAACGGTAGGCAATTCCTCAGTCAAATGTTTGAAAACTTTTGTAAAGAGCTTGACAAAACTTGTAAACATGTGTAAAGGATTTGGGAAATGGATCCTGTAATCCCAGTCTCCCTTTAAAAGGGAGAGTATATAAGGTATTTTCTCCCTCCTTCCAGCATGCCTTCGTGGTGTAACGGTAACATGCGGTGTATATTCGAGGGGTCCAAATTCGAGTCCCGGCGAAGGCACTGCACATTTTCACATCTCCTGCTTCAAAATAATCTAATGACTCTAGGAACTGTTTCCACGAGATGAGAGTATACTTGAAAGCGGATATGCCCATTCTCTGGAAACCGACTCTATTCCCCTATTGAGCACATGTATGTATTCCATGCACATTTCATCCCATTAAGTGATTATTATGGCATCAAGGTAATAATTAACTCCCATTCTACGAAGATATATAAAAAATAATTAATATGCTAATCGATCCATATGAAGTTCTATAAGATATGATATATGACTTTACTCCACAAGGGTAAGGAATTTGTTTGAAATGTTGAAATTAAAAAGTTTCGAAAAGTTACATAAATAATGTAATATAATTAAAGGAATAGCACATTAGCTAATTTACTTTCTTATTTTATCCGTGTGGATAGTACAACATCAGAAACTCTTATTTCATTTTAAGCATTATATCCGAGAGAAGAGATCATAGTTTTGTACCTCAAGAATCATTCTCTTTTGGTTATTTCCATAAAGTAATTTATGGTCCAGGTCGATTTCCATCAGTAGCTCCTTCTCATGCACCGTCGGGCCCGATTGTGTTATTTCGTGGCTCTAGATGGTGCTACGAAGCATTAATTATAAAATGTTATACCTCCACTTGTTGCTGTTTCTCCATCCGTTGTCGCTTCTCCATCCGTTGTTGTTTCGCCATCTGTTGTTTTTTCTGCATCTGTTATTGTTTCTCCATTTGTTGTTGTTTCTGCATCTGCTGTTGTTTCTGTATTTGTTGTAGTTTCTTCATCTGTTGTTGTTTCTGCATCTGTTGTTGTTTCTGCATTTGTTGTAGTTTCTACGTCTGTTGCTGTTTCTGCATCTGTTGTTGTTTCTGCATCTGTTGTTGTTTCTGCATCTGTTGTTATTTCTCCATCTGTCGTAGTTTCTCCATCTGTTGTTGTTATTTCGGTAGTGCTTGTTACCGTCGGAGGTCCTGTTGTTTCTGGACCGGTGGTGGAAGTTGTTCCTGTAGTGGTGGTGATTGTTGTTCCTGGACTAGAAGTGGAAGTTGTTGCCTGACATGTAAATGTTAATCGAAATCTTGGTAGCTGAAAGAAAAGTATAGTTTTCTTAAACATACATGTAAATCTAGGTTTATAAATATTACAGATAAAGTACAGGTAAAAGTACGGGGGACACCAGCGAGGACACCATACGTCAATTGGTAACGCCTCCCTGCGCTAAATATCCCTAAAAATATTCATATTTGTAAGTCTTAAAAGAGCTCGCAGTGAAACGATTAAGTTCTGCCTAGGAGATGAGCATCTGAATCTTCCCAAAGGACCTAGAATTTACTTATTATAGATACAGTGCAATGCCATCATACACCTTGCAGCTAGTATTTATTAAAAATAATGATTTAGAAAATGATGGGATTAGAATACAATTTGAGATTCACAAATTAAGCTGAAAACCTGTTTTGATGTAACAAAAAAAACATAAAATAATAGCCGAAAATATTGAGATTTTAGATGTGTACTTCGAGTTGCAACATTTCTCAAGTTGATAATTTTATGAGAACAATTTAAACAGCGAGTGTAAAGCCCTTTAGTAAACACAAAATTTAGTTTTATATGCTCTCAGTACAAGAACATGTTCAGTTAGTAAAATGTTCAGCATACTGTAAGAAGTTAAATCATTAAATTCTTCAAGTGTACAAAATTGAGCACAATGCGAGTAATCATTATAACACTCTTTTAGGGAAAAAAACTACCATGAAGAAAGTAATTGTTTTGATTGAAATTAAATATGCGAACCACTCATAAACAGGTAATAAAATTATTAAAAGTTTTAAGGCAATAATACTCATTAGTGACTATCAATTGCCCATTGAATGTCCAAGTCCGTAATTGGTGAGACCGCCCATGGCGACGGTGCATGCTTGTAAACGTTGATGTAAGGAGTGATAGAGGTTCTTAATCTTATCCTGCGATACAATGTGTGAGGCACTCCGCGGTTCGTGCTCCAGATCTGTGAAATTTTCATGTGTCCGAATCTGGCAGCCTACCAATCCCATATATGTTCGATTGGCGAAAGGTCTGGTTAGCCGAGGAAGATTATCAACAATTGTTAGGGAGTATAGAGATACGTGAGCCATATGGAATCTAGCATCATCCTTTAGAGAATTGACTTCAGGATGGCATGCCATGAAGGGTAACGCGAACGGCCGCAGGATGTCTTCTGCTTATCACTGAGTTGTTAA